>CM059781.1:2223700-2326200 GCA_030435695.1 Brachymystax lenok tsinlingensis | reverse complement strand
GCTGTCATTACCAAAACACTGAACCGGACTCCACTCCCATGGCTGTCATTACCAATACATAGAACCAGACTCCACTCCCATGGCTGTCATTACCAATACACTGAACCAGACTCCACTCCCATGGCTGTCATTACCAATACACTGAACCAGACTCCTCCACTCCCATGGCTGTCATTACCAATACACTGAACCGGACTCCACTCCCATGGCTGTCATTACCAAAACACTGAACCGGACTCCACTCCCATGGCTGTCATTACCAATACATAGAACCAGACTCCACTCCCATGGCTGTCATTACCAATACACTGAACCAGACTCCACTCCCATGGCTGTCATTACCAATACACTGAACCAGACTCCTCCACTCCCATGGCTGTCATTACCAATACACTGAACCGGACTCCACTCCCATGGCTGTCATTACCAAAACACTGAACCGGACTCCACTCCCATGGCTGTCATTACCAATACATAGAACCAGACTCCACTCCCATGGCTGTCATTACCAATACACTGAACCAGACTCCTCCACTCCCATGGCTGTCATTACCAAAACACTGAACCGGACTCCACTCCCATGGCTGTCATTACCAATACATAGAACCAGACTCCACTCCCATGGCTGTCATTACCAATACACTGAACCAGACTCCACTCCCATGGCTGTCATTACCAAAACACTGAACCGGACTCCACTCCCATAGCTGTCATTACCAAAACACTGAACCGGACTCCCATGGCTGTCATTACCAATACACTGAACCAGACTCCTCCACTCCCATGGCTGTCATTACCAAAACACTGAACCAGACTCCTCCACTCCCATGGCTGTCATTACCAAAACACTGAACCGGACTCCACTCCCATGGCTGTCATTACCAAAACACTGAACCAGACTCCTCCACTCCCATGGCTGTCATTACCAATACACTGAACCAGACTCCTCCACTCCCATGGCTGTCATTACCAATACACTGAACCAGACTCCACTCCCATGGCTGTCATTACCAAAACACTGAACCAGACTCCACTCCCATGGCTGTCATTACCAAAACACTGAACCAGACTCCTCCACTTCCATGGCTGTCATTACCAAAACACTGAACCGGACTCCACTCCCATGGCTGTCATTACCAAAACACTGAACCGGACTCCACTCCCATGGCTGTCATTACCAATACACTGAACCAGACTCCTCCACTCCCATGGCTGTCATTACCAAAACACTGAACCAGACTCCACTCCCATGGCTGTCATTACCAAAACACTGAACCAGACTCCTCCACTCCCATGGCTGTCATTACCAATACACTGAACCAGACTCCTCCACTCCCATGGCTGTCATTACCAAAACACTGAACCAGACTCCTCCACTCCCATGGCTGTCATTACCAAAACACTGAACCGGACTCCACTCCCATGGCTGTCATTACCAAAACACTGAACCAGACTCCTCCACTCCCATGGCTGTCATTACCAAAACACTGAACCAGACTCCTCCACTCCCATGGCTGTCATTACCAAAACACTGAACCGGACTCCACTCCCATGGCTGTCATTACCAATACATAGAACCAGACTCCTCCACTCCCATGGCTGTCATTACCAATACATAGAACCGGACTCCACTCCATTTCCATCATTAAAATGAAAATCAGTTTATAACATTTTTCACATGTGTTTTTCTGGATTTTCTTTGTTGTTATTCTGTCTCTCACTGTTCAAATAAACCTACCATTAAAATTATAGTCAGATCATTTCTTTGTCAGTGGACAAACGTACAAAATCAGCAGGGGATCAAATACTTTTTTCCCTCACTGTATATGTGATTTTGTCTTCCTTACCCGTTGGTTCTGTAGAGTTAAAATGACGTCATTAAAACCAGTTTTCAACATTTCAGCTTGTGTTCCTCTCAAGTTCAGTCATCATCGGTTTCACTGCATATCAAGACCTAGTTCAGTCATCATCGGTTTCACTGCCTATCAAGACCTAGTTCAGTCATCATCGGTTTCACTGCCCATCAAGACCTAGTTCAGTCATCATCGGTTTCACTGCCCATCAAGACCTAGTTCAGTCATCATCGGTTTCACTGCCCATCAAGACCTAGTTCAGTCATCATCGGTTTCACTGCCCATCAATACCTAGTTCAGTCATCATCGGTTTCACTGCCCATCAATACCTAGTTCAGTCATCATCGGTTTCACTGCCCATCAAGACCTAGTTCAGTCATCATCGGTTTCACTGCCCATCAAGACCTAGTTCAGTCATCATCGGTTTCACTGCCCATCAAGACCTAGTTCAGTCATCATCGGTTTCACTGCCCATCAATACCTAGTTCAGTCATCATCGGTTTCACTGCCCATCAAGACCTAGTTCAGTCATCATCGGTTTCACTGCCCATCAATACCTAGTTCAGTCATCATCGGTTTCACTGCCCATCAATACCTAGTTCAGTCATCATCGGTTTCACTGCCCATCAAGACCTAGTTCAGTCATCATCGGTTTCACTGCCCATCAATACCTAGTTCAGTCATCATCGGTTTCACTGCCTAGCTCCTCAAGATAACACCAGTAAGGCTTCTCTTCTCACTGCACTGCTAGGGTTGTATCCATATAGGCACCCTGCTCCCTTTTGTGCTCACAACCCTGGTTACAAGTAGTGCCCTGTATAGTGGGATAGAGTGCACTTTCAGACAGAGCCTGTGTTGGTGCTTTAAAACAGGGGGGGGGATTGTGAGTCTCCACTGATCTTCCGGCATTCCTTCTCTCCTCTCAGGGGGTAATCCTTCCTCCCTTTGCTACCCCAGGCAGGAGAAAACATTATGTGTAATAATAAAACAATAATTTGTTGGGTGTATTGTACACATGTGGGGTCACGGCCAGGGTCAGCCTTTATCAGTGGCGACCCCGGAGGGTGCAATGCCTTGCTCAAGGGCACGTCAACTGATGTTTCACTTTCTCGGCTAACAACCTCTTTCGGTTACTGGCCCAATGCTCTAACCGCTAGGCTACCTGCCGTGAGTGAGTGAGTGTGTGTGTGTTAAAAAAACATTATGTTGCTATATCTGCTCTTTTAGAGGACAGCAGCACAAGGCTGACTTTACAGACCTGATACATCTAAGGTCTCTAACGTATCCCCCTCTCTGTCTCTGTAGAATACAGTTTATCTAGTCTATATATCCCCCTCTCTGTCTCTGTAGAATACAGTTTATCTAGTCTATATATCCCCCTCTTTGTCTCTCTGTAGAATACAGTTTATCTAGTCTATATATCCCCCTCTCTGTCTCTGTAGAATACAGTATATCTAGTCTATATATCCCCCTCTCTGTCTCTGTAGAATACAGTTTATCTAGTCTATATATCCCCCTCTCTGTCTCTGTAGAATACAGTTTATCTAGTCTATATATCCCCCTCTCTGTCTCTGTAGAATACAGTTTATCTAGTCTATATATCCCCCTCTCTGTCTCTCTGTAGAATACAGTTTATCTAGTCTATATATCCCCCTCTCTGTCTCTGTAGAATACAGTTTATCTAGTCTATATATCTCCCTCTCTGTCTCTCTGTAGAATACAGTTCATCTAGTCTATATATCCCCCTCTCTGTCTCTCTGTTGAATACAGTTTATCTAGTCTATATATCCCCCTCTCTGTCTCTCTGTAGAATACAGTTTATCTAGTCTATATATCCCCCTCTCTGTCTCTGTAGATTACAGTTTATCTAGTCTATATATCCCCCTCTCTGTCTCTGTAGAATACAGTTTATCTAGTATATATATCCCCCTCTCTGTCTCTGTAGAATACAGTTTATCTAGTCTATATATCCCCCTCTCTGTCTCTGTAGAATACAGTTTATCTAGTCTATATATCCCCCTCTCTGTCTCTCTGTAGAATACAGTATATCTAGTCTATATATCCCCTCTCTGTCTCTGTAGAATACAGTTTATTTGAGTCTATATATCCCCCTCTCTGTCTCTCTGTAGAATACAGTTTATCTAGTCTATATATCCCCCTCTCTGTCTCTGTAGAATACAGTTTATCTAGTCTATATATCCCCCTCTCTGTCTCTCTGTAGAATACAGTTTATCTAGTCTATATATCCCCCTCTCTGTCTCTCTGTAGAATACAGTTTATCTAGTCTATATATCCCCCTCTCTGTCTCTCTGTAGAATACAGTTTATCTAGTCTATATATCCCCCTCTCTGTCTCTGTAGAATACAGTTTATCTAGTCTATATATCCCCCTCTCTGTCTCTGTAGAATACAGTTTATCTAGTCTATATATCTCCATCTCTGTCTCTCTGTAGAATACAGTTTATCTAGTCTATATATCCCCCTCTCTGTCTCTCTGTAGAATACAGTTTATCTAGTCTATATATCCCCCTCTCTGTCTCTGTAGAATACAGTTTATCTAGTCTATATATCCCCTCTCTGTCTCTGTAGAATACAGTTTATCTAGTCTATATATGCCCCTCTCTGTCTCTGTAGAATACAGTTCATCTAGTCTATATATCCCCCTCTCTGTCTCTCTGTTGAATACAGTTTATCTAGTCTATATATCCCCCTCTCTGTCTCTCTGTTGAATACAGTTTATCTAGTCTATATATCCCCCTCTCTGTCTCTGTAGATTACAGTTTATCTAGTCTATATATCCCCCTCTCTGTCTCTGTAGAATACAGTTTATCTAGTATATATATCCCCCTCTCTGTCTCTGTAGAATACAGTTTATCTAGTCTATATATCCCCCTCTCTGTCTCTGTAGAATACAGTTTATCTAGTCTATATATCCCCCTCTCTGTCTCTCTGTAGAATACAGTATATCTAGTCTATATATCCCCCTCTCTGTCTCTGTAGAATACAGTTTATTTAGTCTATATATCTCCCTCTCTGTCTCTCTGTAGAATACAGTTTATCTAGTCTGTATATCTCCCTCTCTGTCTCTGTAGAATACAGTTTATCTAGTCTATATATCTCCCTCTCTGTCTCTCTGTAGAATACAGTTTATCTAGTCTATATATCCCCCTCTCTGTCTCTGTAGAATACAGTTTATTTAGTCTATATATCTCCCTCTCTGTCTCTCTGTAGAATACAGTTTATCTAGTCTGTATATCTCCCTCTCTGTCTCTGTAGAATACAGTTTATCTAGTCTATATATCTCCCTCTCTGTCTCTCTGTAGAATACAGTTTATCTAGTCTATATATCCCCCTCTCTGTCTCTCTGTAGAATACAGTTTATCTAGTCTATATATCCCCCTCTCTGTCTCTGTAGAATACAGTTTATCTAGTCTATATATCCCCCTCTCTGTCTCTCTGTAGAATACAGTTTATCTAGTCTATATATCCCCCTCTCTGTCTCTCTGTAGAATACAGTTTATCTAGTCTATATATCCCCTCTCTGTCTCTCTGTAGAATACAGTTTATCTAGTCTATATATCCCCTCTCTGTCTCTGTAGAATACAGTTTATCTAGTCTATATATCCCCTCTCTGTCTCTGTAGAATACAGTTTATCTAGTCTATATATCCCCCTCTCTGTCTCTCTGTAGAATACAGTTTATCTAGTCTGTATATCCCCCTCTCTGTCTCTGTAGAATACAGTTTATCTAGTCTATATATCCCCCTCTCTGTCTCTGTAGAATACAGTTTATCTAGTCTATATATCCCCCTCTCTGTCTCTCTGTAGAATACAGTTTATCTAGTCTATATATCCCCCTCTTTGTCTCAGTTTACGTTTTGCAGTCGTTCACCTTCTCTCACAAGGCTAGTTGGTCTGAAACAGTTCTTGTTAGACATTACAAGTCTTCAGGAATGCGACCGTGAACTACAATGCATATTTGCTATTTGAACACTTACAGTGGGTATCATAAATCCCCTTTGGGGTTCCCCCTACCATTTTGTTGCGTTACACATTGGGATTGAAATGGATTTGTTTTGTCATCGATCTACACGGAATACGACATAATATCAAACTGAGAATTGCATTCTACAAATGCTTATAAATTAGTTAAATAACAAACTAATTAAATAACAAAGAAATATAGTTGTTGTATAAGTATTCATCGCCTTTTGTTATGGCAAGCCTAGATTATTTCAGGAGGAGAATTTGGCTTAACAAATCAGATCATAAGTTACGTGGGACTCTGTGTGAAGTCATCGAGCTCGACATGTCCCCCCCCATACATACAACATCTGTCAGGTCCCTCAGTCAAGTATTGAATTTCAAATAATAATAAATAATAAAATACATTTAAAGCACAACATTCAACAACAAAAACCCCGGGGGGAGCTTTTTTGAAAGCCTCGTACAGAAGGGCAGTGATTGGTAGATGGGTAACAATAACAAAATCAGACATTGGAAATGTCTTTGTGCGTGGTCAAGGTGTTAACGATGCTGGGTTATGACGTATTAAACCAGCCAGACGCGTCAAAGTTACAGTCGTCCTTCTGATCTGAGCTGCAGGACAGGAAGGAACCTACTTGTGATGGTGGAAAACTGATCGACAGGACAGTAGTGACGCCACAACAATGACCTAATATTCCAAAAACACGCTTCCTGTTCCTTTAGTGCAACAAGGCACTAAATTAATTTCTAAATGCAAAGCCTTATGGGGCAAATCCAACACAATACCTCACTGAGTAACTGCTTCCTTATTTTTCAAGCATGGCTGGCTGGCGTCATTGCCACGTGTACTCCCTCTCCGGCCTCCAGGTCACCAAGCTGCTCGAATTGGCGCACACCTGTCACCATGGTTACACGCACCTGCGAGTCGTCAGACTCGCCTGGACTCCCATCACCTCCGTGGTTAGCTGCCCTGTGTCACTCCCTTTCCTGGGTTCCTTCCCCAGGCGTTATTGTTTTCTGTTCTAGTTCCTGTCTGCGCGTTGTTCGTATTCCGTTTATTTTATCAAAACACTCCCTGAACTTGCTTCCCGACTCTCAGCGCACATCGTTACAGTCATGGGTATGCTTGCCATTGGCAAATACTGGGGAGTTTTTCAGGATAAAAACAAAACAGGAAAGGGGCTAAGCACAGGCCAAATCAGGCCGAAACCTGGTTCAGTCTGCATTCCACAAGACACTGGGAGATGAATTCACCTTTCAGCAGGACAATAACCTACAACACAAAGCCAAATCCACACTGGAGTTGCTCACCAAGAAGACAGTAAGTGTGTCCAAGTTACAGTTTTGACTTGAATCTGCTTGAAAATCTATAGAAAGACTTGAAAGTTACTGTGTAACCATGACCCATCAACTCCTTGGCTGTGTAACCATGACCCGTCAACTCCTTGGCTGTGTAACCATGACCCGTCAACACCTTGGCTGTGTAACCATGACCCGTCAACACCTTGGCTGCGTAGCCATGACCCGTCAACTCCTTGGCTGTGTAACCATGACCCGTCAACACCTTGGCTGTGTAACCATGACCCGTCAACACCTTGGCTGTGTAACCATGACCCGTCAACACCTTGGCTGTGTAACCATGACCCGTCAACACCTTGGCTGTGTAACCATGACCCGTCAACACCTTGGCTGTGTAACCATGACCCGTCAACTCCTTGGCTGTGTAACCATGACCCGTCAACTCCTTGGCTGCGTAACCATGACCCGTCAACTCCTTGGCTGCGTAACCATGACCCGTCAACACCTTGGCTGCGTAGCCATGACCCGTCAACACCTTGGCTGCGTAACCATGACCCGTCAACACCTTGGCTGCGTAACCATGACCCGTCAACACCTTGGCTGCGTAACCATGACCCGTCAACACCTTGGCTGTGTAACCATGACCCGTCAACACCTTGGCTGTGTAACCATGACCCGTCAACACCTTGGCTGTGTAATCATGACCCGTCAACTCCTTGGCTGTGCAACCATGACCCGTCAACACATTGGCTGTGTAACCATGACCCGTCAACACCTTGGCTGTGTAACCATGACCCGTCAACTCCTTGGCTGTGTAACCATGACCCGTCAACTCCTTGGCTGCGTAACCATGACCCGTCAACTCCTTGGCTGCGTAACCATGACCCGTCAACACCTTGGCTGCGTAGCCATGACCCGTCAACACCTTGGCTGTGTAACCATGACCCGTCAACACCTTGGCTGTGTAACCATGACCCGTCAACTCCTTGGCTGTGTAACCATGACCCGTCAACACCTTGGCTGTGTAACCATGACCCGTCAACACCTTGGCTGTGTAACCATGACCCGTCAACACCTTTGGCTGTGTAACCATGACCCGTCAACTCCTTGGCTGTGCAACCATGACCCGTCAACACCTTGGCTGTGTAACCATGACCCGTCAACACCTTGGCTGCGTAACCATGACCCGTCAACACCTTGGCTGCGTAACCATGACCCGTCAACACCTTGGCTGCGTAACCATGACCCGTCAACACCTTGGCTGTGTAACCATGACCCGTCCAACACCTTGGCTGTGTAACCATGACCCGTCAACACCTTGGCTGTGTAACCATGACCCGTCAACACCTTGGCTGTGTAACCATGACCCGTCAACACTTGGCTGTGTAACCATGACCCGTCAACACATTGGCTGTGTAACCATGACCCGTCCAACACCTTGGCTGTGTAACCATGACCCGTCAACTCCTTGGCTGTGTAACCATGACCCGTCAACTCCTTGGCTGCGTAACCATGACCCGTCAACTCCTTGGCTGCGTAACCATGACCCGTCAACACCTTGGCTGCGTAACCATGACCCGTCAACACCTTGGCTGTGTAACCATGACCCGTCAACACCTTGGCTGTGTAACCATGACCCGTCAACTCCTTGGCTGTGTAACCATGACCCGTCAACACCTTGGCTGCGTAGCCATGACCCGTCAACACCTTGGCTGTGTAACCATGACCCGTCAACACCTTGGCTGTGTAACCATGACCCGTCAACTCCTTGGCTGTGTAACCATGACCCGTCAACACCTTGGCTGTGTAACCATGACCCGTCAACACCTTGGCTGTGTAACCATGACCCGTCAACACCTTGGCTGTGTAATCATGACCCGTCAACTCCTTGGCTGTGCAACCATGACCCGTCAACACCTTGGCTGTGTAACCATGACCCGTCAACACCTTGGCACCTTGGCAAGTGCATGCACTGACTTGCGTCTGTGTGTGTGTGCACGCGTGTTCGTGTGTGTGTGTGTGTGTCAGACTCTGGCCTCAGTCCATGTCCAGGCGAGGGAGGTGTACTATAACTGGAAGCTACAGTCTAGCTGTACAGTGGAAGTCACTCAATTGGCGACCTCGGCTCGTGAGCTGGAAAAATGGGTATTGTGCTATGAAAGCTGATCTGAGGTGAAGTACTGTGTAGAGTTGCCAGAGAGCTTATTCCTAGTCAGTCAGTCAGTCAGTCAGTAAGAGGGAACTGGAGAAGAGCAGCAGTAAGTCAGTCAGTATGAGGGAACTGGAGAAGAGCAGTCAGTCAGTCAGTATGAGGGAACTGGAGAAGAGCAGCAGTCAGTCAGTCAGTATGAGGGAACTGGAGAAGAGCAGTCAGTCAGTCAGTATGAGGGAACTGGAGAAGAGCAGCAGTCAGTCAGTCAGTCAGTATGAGGGAACTGGAGAAGAGCAGCAGTCAGTCAGTCAGTATGAGGGAACTGGAGAAGAGCAGCAGTCAGTCAGTCAGTATGAGGGAACTGGAAAAGAGCAGCAGTCAGTCAGTCAGTATGAGGGAACTGGAGAAGAGCAGCAGTCAGTCAGTATGAGGGACCGGAGAAGAGCAGTCAGTCAGTCAGTATGAGGGAACTGGAGAAGAGCAGCAGTCAGTCAGTCAGTATGAGGGAACTGGAGAAGAGCAGTCAGTCAGTCAGTATGAGGGAACTGGAGAAGAGCAGTCAGTCAGTCAGTATGAGGGAACTGGAGAAGAGCAGCAGTCAGTCAGTATGAGGGAACTGGAGAAGAGCAGCAGTCAGTCAGTATGAGGGAACTGGAGAAGAGCAGCAGTCAGTCAGTATGAGGGAACTGGAGAAGAGCAGCAGTCAGTCAGTATGAGGGAACTGGAGAAGAGCAGTCAGTCAGTCAGTATGAGGGAACTGGAGAAGAGCAGCAGTCAGTCAGTCAGTATGAGGGAACTGGAGAAGAGCAGCAGTCAGTCAGTCAGTATGAGGGAACTGGAGAAGAGCAGCAGTCAGTCAGTCAGTATGAGGGAACTGGAGAAGAGCAGCAGTCAGTCAGTCAGTATGAGGGAACTGGAGAAGAGCACCAGTCAGTCAGTCAGTAAGAGGGAACTGGAGAAGAGCAGTCAGTCAGTCAGTATGAGGGAACTGGAGAAGAGCAGCAGTCAGTCAGTATGAGGGAACTGGAGAAGAGCAGCAGTCAGTCAGTATGAGGGAACTGGAGAAGAACTGGAGAAGAGCAGCAGTCAGTCAGTATGAGGGAACTGGAGAAGAGCAGTCAGTCAGTCAGTATGAGGGAACTGGAGAAGAGCAGCAGTCAGTCAGTCAGTATGAGGGAACTGGAGAAGAGCAGCAGTCAGTCAGTATGAGGGAACTGGAGAAGAGCAGCAGTCAGTCAGTATGAGGGAACTGGAGAAGAGCAGTCAGTCAGTCAGTATGAGGGAACTGGAGAAGAGCAGCAGTCAGTCAGTCAGTCAGTCAGTATGAGGGAACTGGAGAAGAGCAGCAGTCACAAGGTCCTTTGCTGTTGTTCTGGGATTGATTTGCACTATTTGCACCAAAGTACGTTAATCTCTAGGAGACAGAACGCGTCTCCTTCCTGAGCGGTATGACGGCTCGTGGTCCCATGGTGTTTATACTTGCGTACTATTGTTTGTACAGATCAGGCGTTTAATTTAAATGTTTTACTTTTATTTAACAAGGCAAGTCAGTTAAGAACAAATTCTTATTTTCAATGACGGCCTACCGGGGAACAGTGGGGTTAACTGCCTTGTTCCGGGGCAGAACGAAGGAGTTCTGTAGCTCAGCTTGTAGAACATGGCCCCTTGAAATGACAGGATAGTGGGTTTGAATCCCGGGACCACCCATACAATGACAGGATAGTGGGTTTGAATCCCAGGACCACCCATACAATGACAGGATATTGGGTTTGATTCCCGGGACCACCCATACAATGACCGGATTGTGGGTTTGATTTCCAGGACCACCCATACAATGACAGGATAGTGGGTTTGATTCCCAGGACCACCCATACAATGACAGGATAGTGGGTTTGATTCCCGGGACCACCCATACAATGACAGGATAAATCAAAATCAAATCAAATTTATTTATAAAGCCCCCCTTACATCAGCTGATGTCACAGAGTGCTGTACAGAAACCCAGCCTAAAACCCCAAACAGCAAGCAATGCAGGTGTAAAAGCACGGTGGCTAGGAAAAACTCCCTAGAAGGCCAAAACCTAGGAAGAAACCTAGAGAGGAACCAGGCTGTGAGGGTGGCCAGTCCTCTTCTGGCTGTGCCGGGTGCAGATTATAACAGAACATGGACAAGATTTTAAAATGTTCATAAAACAGGCAGAACAGTTGTAACTGGAGAAGCAGCACGGCCAGGTGGACTCGGGACATCCGGGTAGGCCTTGAGGAATGGTCCTAATGCTCAGGTCCTCCGAGAGAGAGAGAGAGAGAGAGAGAGAGAAGAAGAAAAAGAAAGAGAGAGATAATTAGAGCGAGCATACTTAAATTCGCACAGGACACCAGATAAGAGAAGAAATACTCCAGATATAACAGACGGACCCTAGCACCCCCGACACATAAACTACTGCAGCATAAATACTGGGGGTGAGACAGGAGACAGGAGACAGGATAGTGGGTTTGAATCCCAGGACCACCCATACAATGACAGGATAGTGGGTTTGATTCCCGGGACCACCCATACAATGACAGGATAGTGGGTTTGAATCCCAGGACCACCCATTTACTACCAGGATAGTGGGTTTGATTCCCGAGACCACCCATACACTGACAGGATAGTGGGTTTGATTCCCAGGACCACACATACAATGACAGGATAGTGGGTTTGATTCCTGGGACCACACATACAATGACAGGATAGTGGGTTTGATTCCTGGGACCACACATACAATGACAGGATAGTGGGTTTGATTCCTGGGACCACCCATACAATGACAGGATAGTGGGTTTGATTCCTGGGACCACCCATACATAAAAAATGTATGCAAGAATGACAGTAAGTCACTGTGGATAAAGCGTCTGCAAAAATTTGCAATATATGTAGAATATATACTGTATTAGGTATTAGGGGAGCAGAAACTGATCCTAGATCTGTAGAGGAAGGGGAAACTGATCCTAGATCTGTAGAGGAAGGGGAAACTGATCCTAGATCTGTAGAGGAGGGGAAACTGATCCTAGATCTGTAGGGGAAAGGGAAACTGATCCTAGATCTGTAGGGGAAGGGGAAGCTGATCCTAGATCTGTAGGGAAGGGAAGCTGATCCTAGATCTGTAGGGGAAGGGGAAGCTGATCCTAGATCTGTAGGGGAAGGGGAAACTGATCCTAGATCTGTAGGGGAAGGGGAAGCTGATCCTAGATCTGTAGGGGAAGGGGAAGCTGATCCTAGATCTGTAGGGGAAGGGGAAACTGATCCTAGATCTGTAGGGGAAGGGGAAGCTGATCCTAGATCTGTAGGGGAAGGGGAAGCTGATCCTAGATCTGTAGACATACTTCCGGCGCCGACAGAGATGGCAGCCTCGCTTCACGTTCTCAGGAAACCATGCAGTATTTTGTTTTTTTATGTATTAATTCTTACATTATTACCCCGGGAAATATTAAGTTTTATTACATACAACCGGGAGGAACTATTGGATATAAGAGCAACGCGTCAACTTACCAACATTACGACCAGGAATACGACTTTCCCAAAGAGGATTCTCGGTTTGCTAACCCAAACACAACAACAGACTGGATAGCACGTGGCTACTCAAAACAACGGCGCGCGGAGAAGAGAAGCAGCGCCCGGTCTTTTGGTCAAGCTACGTCGACGGGCGATCGTGCACCTCTCCGAGTATTTTAATCGCCAATGTACAGTCTCTTGACAACAAAGTAGACGAAATCCGATCGAGGGTTGCCTTTCAGAGAGACATCCGAGACTGCAACGTTCTTTGCTTCACGGAAACATGGCTCACTCAGGACACGTTATCGAGTCGGTACAGCCACCTGGTTTCTCCACGCATCGCGCCGACAGAAACAAACATCTATCTGGTAAGAAGAAGGGTGGGGGTGTGTGTCTTATGATTAACGAGACGTGGTGTGATCATAACAACATACAGGAACTCAAGTCCTTTTGTTCACCTGACATAGAATTCCTTACAATCAAATGCAGACCGCATAATGTACCAAGAGAATTCTCCTCGATTACAATCACAGCCGTGTACATCCCCCCTCAAGCTGATACATCGACGGCACTGAAAGAAATTCATCGGACTCTATGTAAACTGGAAACCACATATCCTGAGGCTGCATTTATTGTGGCTGGGGATTTTAATAAGGCTAATTTAAGAACAAGGCTCCCGAAATTTTACCAGCATATCGAATGTGCCACCCGGGCTGGTAAAATCCTGGACCACTGTTATTCCAACTTCCGTGATGCATACAAGGCTATTCTCCGCCCTCCTTTCGGCAAGTCTGACCATGACTCCATTTTGTTGCTCCCAGCCTACAAACAGAAACTAAAACAGGAAACGCCCGTTCTCAGGTCTGTTCAACGCTGGTCCGACCAATCTGATTCCATGCTGCAAGATTGCTTCGAGCACGTGGACTGGGATATGTTCCGGATAGCATCTGACAACAACATTGATGTATACGCTGATTCGGTGAGCGAGTTTATTAGCAAATGCATTGGTGATGTTGTACCCATAGCAAATATTAAAACCTTCCCCAACCAGAAAGCGCGAACCACTGCTTTTAACCAGGGTAAGGCTACCGGAAACATGACTGAATACAAACAGTGTAGCTATTCCCTCCGCAAGGCAATCAAACAAGCTAAGCGTCAATATAGAGACAAAGTAGAGTCACAATTCAACGGCTCAGACACAAGAGGAATGTGGCAGGGTCTACAGTCAATCACGGACTACAAAAAGAAAACCAGCCCCGTCGCGGACCATGACGTCCTGCTCCCGGACCAACTAAACAACTTCTTTGCTCGCTTTGAGGACAATGCAGTGCCACCGACACGGCCCGCTACCAAAACCTGCAGGCTCACCTTCACGCGCAGCCAATGTGAGAAAAACATTTAAATGTGTTAACCTCGCAAGGCTGCCGGCCCAGATGGCATCCTGGCCATGTCCTCAGAGCATGCGCAGACCAGCTGGCTGGTGTGTTCACGGACATATTCAATCAGTCCCTATCCCAGTCTGCTGTTCCCACATGCTTCAAGAGGGCCACCATTGTTCCTGTTCCCAAGAAAGCTAAGGTGACTGAGCTAAATGACTATCGCCCCGTAGCACTCACTTCCGTCATCATGAAGTGCTTTGAGAGACTAGTCAAGGATCATATCACCTCCATCCTGCCAGACACCCTGGACCCACTCCAATTTGCTTACCATCCCAATAGGTCCACAGACGACGCAATCGCAATCACACTGCATACTGCCCTAACCCATCTGGACAAGAGGAATACTTATGTAAGAATGCTGTTCATCGACTACAGCTCAGCATTTAACACCATAGTTCCCTCCAAGCTCGTCATTAAGCTCGAGACCCTGGGTCTCGACCCAGCCCTGTGCAACTGGGTCCTGGACTTCCTGACGGGCCGGTCCCAGGTGGTGAGGGTAGGAAACAACATCTCCACTCCGCTGATCCTCAACACTGGGGCCCCACAAGGGTGCGTTCTCAGCCCTCTCCTGTACTCCCTGTTTACCCATGACTGCGTTGCCAAGCACGCATCCAACTCAATCATCAAGTTTGCTGACGACACTACAGTGGTAGGCTTGATTACCAACAACGACGAGACGGCCTACAGAGAGGAGGTGAGGGCCCTCGGAGTGTGGTGTCAGGAAAATAACCTCTCACTCAATGTCAGCAAAACAAAGGAGATGATCGTGGACTTCAGGAAACAGGAGAGGGAGCACCCCCCTATCCACATCGAGGGGACAGTAGTGGAGAGGGTGGAAAGTTTTAAGTTCCTCGGTGTACACATCACGGACAAACTGAATTGGTCCACCCACACAGACAGCGTGGTGAAGAAGGCGCAACAGCGCCTCTTCAACCTCAGGAGGCTGAAGAAATTGGGCTTGTCACCAAAAACACTCACAAACTTCTACAGATGCACAATCGAGAGCATCCTGTTGGGCTGTATCCCAGCCTGGTACGGCAACTGCTCCGCCCAAAACCGTAAGGCTCTCCAGAGGGTAGTGAGGACTGCACAACGCATCACCGGGGGAAACCTACCTGCCCTCCAGGACACCTACACCACCCGATGTCACAGGAAGGCCAAAAAGATCATCAAGGACAACAACCACCCGAGCCACTGCTTGTTCACCCCGCTATCATCCAGAAGGCGAGGTCAGTACAGGTGCATCAAAGCTGGGACCGAGAGACTGAAAAACAGCTTCTACCTCAAGGCCATCAGACTGTTAAACAGCCATCACTAACATTGAGTGGCTGCTGCCAAAATACTGACTTAAATCTCTAGCCACTTTAAACATAGGAATTGGATGTAACAAATGTATCACTAGCCACTTTAAACAATTTTGTATATAATGTTTACGTATCCGACATACTCATACCAAATGTATACACTGTACTCTAAACCATCTACTGTATCTTGCCTATGCCGTTCGGCCATCGACCCAAACCTCTAGCCACTTTAATAATTATAACTGGATGAAATAATGTGTATAAGGTAGTTGTTGTGAATTTGTTAGATTACTTGTTAGATACTACTGCATGGTCGGAACTAGAAGCACAAGCATTTCGCTACACTCGCATTAACATCTGCTAACCATGTGTATGTGACAAATAAAATTTGATTTGATTTAGGGGAAGGGGAAGCTGATCCTAGATCTGTAGGGGAAGGGGAAACTGATCCTAGATCTGTAGGGGAAGGGGAAGCTGATCCTAGATCTGTAGGGGAAGGGAAGCTGATCCTAGATCTGTAGGGAAGAGCTGATCCTAGATATGTAGGGGAAGGGGAAGCTGATCCTAGATCTGTAGGGGAAGGGGAAACTGATCCTAGATCTGTAGGGGAAGGGGAAGCTGATCCTAGATCTGTAGGGGAAGGGGAAACTGATCCTAGATCTGTAGGGGAAGGGGAAGCTGATCCTAGATCTGTAGGGGAAGGGGAAACTGATCCTAGATCTGACCGTCCTACAGTCCTAACCATGGTTGTGCTGCTGTTCTTCTTCTTGTTTTGAATATGTTTTATTGTAGACTTCTTCTTCATGTTCTTCATGTTCTTCATCTTCTTTTGTGTTTTCTTCCAGGCGGGGCCCGATGGATCCTTCTGAGGGGTACCCCATGCAGCAGCCAGGTTGGGCTGGTCACTTCCCTGGCCCCCAACAATCCTACCCAAACCCCAACTACCCCCACAGGGAGAACCCCAACTACCCCCCCAGGGTTGACCCCAACTACCCCCCCAGGGAGAACCCCAATTACCCCCCCAGGGGTGACCCCAACTACCCCCCCAGGGAGAACCCCAACTACCCCCAGGGTGACCCCGCCAGGCCGACCCAGGGTACTACCACCCCCCTCCTCTACGCCAGGACGTCCCCCCGTCCCCCACTCTTCCCCTCCGAGCCCCCCGCTATGACACCATGAACCGTGGGGGAGGAGGAGGAGGGTATCGCCAGGCCAGCCCGGAGAGGTACGCCTACGGTGGGGAGGGACCAGCCCGTCACCATGATCCACGCCAGAAGAACCCCATGACTGCCGCTGTGTAGAGACCGATCTGGGATCAGTGGCCGTCCCAGAGTTCTGTACTAGGATCAGGTCCCAGCCCGTCTTCATTTAGTCTCAAATCCGTTATGATCAAAAAGGCTCGACTGATCGTAGATCAGCAGTGTTGAAAGTTTGATTGATACAGGCCCTGGTCTGGTCCATTAACTATAACCACAGTATCTGTCTGTTACGTTTCTACAAACAGCCAATCAGACAGGGTTGTGACCCGTATGGCTTTGCTGTTGAACAACTACATGTTTATACACTATAATGGCATTCCATATTGGCTTATTAATTACGCTGTTTTAACCTGATAATCCTCCTCTCTCTCTCTCTCTCTCTCTCTCTCTCTCTCTCTCTGTGTCTCTCTCTCTGTGTCTCTCTCTCTCTCTCTCTCTGTCTCTCTGTCTCTCTCTCTCTCTCTCTCTCTCTCTCTCTCTCTCTCTCTCTCTCTCTCTCTCTCTCTCTCTCTATCTCTCTCTCTCTCTCTCTCTCTCTCTCTCTCTCTCTCTCTCTCTCTCTCTCTCTCTCTCTCTCTCTCTCTCTCTCTCTCTCTCTTTTTTTTTAAGCCCTGCTTTGTGGTCTGCTTGAGATGTAAACCTTGCATGACATCGTCTTTATGCCTTTATACAGTAGATATCTGCGTTAAACATGTTTTAGGATCTTAGGCTGATGTTTTTTTTTATGTTAGTTAAACAGAAGTTCCAATTTGAAGGTACTCTTTGTCCTCTCTCTGCACAGAAGGCCAAGATCTGAGGGAACGAACAATAACCGTATTACTCAACAAACACCACACAATTCTTCATTTTCTTTCACAAAAAAATCGGAATAAATCTAATGTCATGTATCATTAATAAGCCATTTTATGCATGTTTTATAACATATTTTGAATTAAATACTCATGTTTAAAACACATTACAAGTTGAAAGTGTCATTACTCACTGTCGGTGTTCCAAATGGCACCCTATTCCCTATTTATCCCATCGGACCCTTGTCTAAAGTAGTGCACTATATAGGGAATAGGGCTCTGGTCTATAGTAGTGCACTATATAGGGAATAGGGCCCTGGTCTATAGTAGTGCACTATATAGGGAATAGGGCTCTGGTCTATAGTAGTGCACTATATAGGGAATAGGGCTCTGGTCTATAGTAGTGGACTATATAGGGAATAGGGCTATGGTCTATAGTAGTGGACTATATAGGGAATAGGGCTCTGGTCTATAGTAGTGCACTATATAGGGAATAGGGCTCTGGTCTATAGTAGGGCACTATATAGGGAATAGGGCTCTGGTCTATAGTAGTGCACTATATAGGGAATAGGGCTCTAGTCTATAGTAGTGCACTATATAGGGAATAGGGCCCTGGTCTATAGTAGTGCACTATATAGGGAATAGGGCTCTGGTCTAAAGTAGTGGACTATATAGGGAATAGGGCCCTGGTCTATAGTAGTGCACTATATAGGGAATAGGGCTCTGGTCTATAGTAGTGCACTATATAGGGAATAGGGCTCTGGTCTATAGTAGTGCACTATATAGGGAATAGGGCTCTGGTCTATAGTAGTGCACTATATAGGGAATAGGGCTCTGGTCTATAGTAGTGCACTATATAGGGAATAGGGCTCTGGTCTAAAGTAGTGGACTATATAGGGAATAGGGCTCTGGTCTAAAGTAGTGCACTATATAGGGAATAGGGCTCTGGTCTAAAGTAGTGCACTATATAGGGAATAGGGCTCTGGTCTAAAGTAGTGCACTATATAGGGAATAGGGCTCTGGTCTATAGTAGTGCACTATATAGGGAATAGGGGCCCTGGTCTACAGTAGTGCACTATATAGGGAATAGGGCTCTGGTCTATAGTAGTGTACTATATAGGGAATAGGGCTCTGGTCTATAGTAGTGCACTATATAGGGAATAGGGCTCTGGTCTATAGTAGTGCACTATATAGGAATAGGGCTCTGGTCTATAGTAGTGCACTATATAGGGAATAGGGCTCTGGTCTATAGTAGTGCACTATATAGGGAATAGGGCTCTGGTCTATAGTAGTGTACTATATAGGGAATAGGGCTCTGGTCTATAGTAGTGCACTATATAGGGAATAGGGCTCTGGTCTATAGTAGTGCACTATATAGGGAATAGGGCCCTGGTCTATAGTAGTGCACTATATAGGGAATAGGGCTCTGGTCTATAGTAGTGCACTATATAGAATAGGGCTCTGGTCTATAGTAGTGCACTATATAGGGAATAGGGCTCTGGTCTATAGTAGTGCACTATATAGAATAGGGCTCTGGTCTAAAGTAGTGGACTATATAGGGAATAGGGCTCTGGTCTATAGTAGTGCACTATATAGGGAATAGGGCTCTGGTCTATAGTAGTGCACTATATAGGGAATAGGGCTCTGGTCTAAAGTAGTGGACTATATAGGGAATAGGGCTCTGGTCTATAGTAGTGGACTATATAGGGAATAGGGCTCTGGTCTATAGTAGTGTACTATATAGGGAATAGGGCTCTGGTCTATAGTAGTGCACTATATAGGGAATAGGGCTCTGGTCTATAGTAGTGCACTATATAGGGAATAGGGCTCTGGTCTATAGTAGTGCACTATATAGGGAATAGGGCTCTGGTCTATAGTAGTGCACTATATAGGGAATAGGGCTCTGGTCTATAGTAGTGCACTATATAGGGAATAGGGCTCTGGTCTATAGTAGTGCACTATATAGGGAATAGGGGTCTGGTCTATAGTAGTGCACTATATAGGGAATAGGGCTCTGGTCTATAGTAGTACCACTATATAGGGAATAGGGCTCTGGTCTATAGTAGTGCACTATATAGGGAATAGGGCTCTGGTCTATAGTAGTGCACTATATAGGGAATAGGGCTCTGGTCTATAGTAGTGCACTATATAGGGAATAGGGCCCTGGTCTATAGTAGTGGACTATATAGGGAATAGGGCTCTGGTCTATAGTCGTGGACTATATAGGGAATAGGGCTCTGGTCTATAGTAGTGCACTATATAGGGAATAGGGCTCTGGTCTATAGTAGTGCACTATATAGGGAATAGGGCTCTGGTCTATAGTAGTGTACTATATAGGGAATAGGGCTCTGGTCTATAGTAGTGGACTATATAGGGAATAGGGCTCTGGTCTAAAGTAGTGCACTATATAGGGAATAGGGCTCTGGTTTATAGTAGTGTACTATATAGGGAATAGGGCCCTGGTCTATAGTAGTGCACTATATAGGGAATAGGGCTCCATTTGGAACGCATGCGTTATGTTATTATGTGGATATGTGTTTTGTGACACGAGTTCTAACATCTCTATGGGTTAATTAAATGTTGAGGATTAAAATGATAATTTTTTTGAAAGTCCTCTCTTCTCTAAGATGATCACATGTTCAACTCAATTTAATCCATTAACCCACAAGATACATTGGATCTTTAAAATAACAGATAGTAGTGCCAAGTTAATGTTGAAGTCATTATCAATTAGGAGGTGGAGATATGATAACAGACTCATTCGGAAAGGTTTTTCTGCTGTACGACTCCGGGTTGCTACTTTAATATTTGGAAAGGAGAGAGAAGGAGGTGAGCTGGGAGGAGGAGGGAGGGAGGGAGAAAGGAGGAGGAGGAGGGAGGGGAGGGGGAAAGGAGGAGGGGAGGAGGGGAGGGAGAGAAAGGAGGAGGGGGAGGGGAGAAAGGAGGAGGGGGAGGGAGGGGCAGAAACGGGGGAGGAGAGGAGAGGAGAGTAGAAGGGAGGAGAGGGGACGGTGGAGGAGATAGGGAAGGGGACGGGAAGGGACAGCTGAGGGGAAGAGAATTGAGGGGAGAGGAGGGGAGGGGACGGTGGAGTGTAGGAGAAGAGACAGGACGGGGAGGGACGGGGAGGAGGGGAAAAGGCTGTGTTATCCATTAGCCAGGCCATTGAGCCAAAGGGGAGAAAGGTTGTTTTTAATGGTCATCGGTCAGCCAATGAGGCTGAGCGGGGAGAGGTGGAACAGGAACAGGAGTTCTCCTGAGACTCATGGGCAGGTGTTAAGCAGGCTCCGGTTAAAATGACTTTCATGAAGTATCTGTAGAATCAGCTGTGTCTGTTGTTGTATTACACCCCCCATGTAGAATCAGCTGTGTGTCTGTTGTTGTATTACACCCCCCCATGTAGAATCAGCTGTGTGTCTGTTGTTGTATTAAATCCCCCATGTAGAATCAGCTGTGTGTCTGTTGTTGTATTACATCCCCCATGTAGAATCAGCTGTGTGTCTGTTGTTGTATTACATCCCCCATGTAGAATCAGCTGTGTGTCTGTTGTTGTATTACATCCCCCATGTAGAATCAGCTGTGTGTCTGTTGTTGTATTAAATCCCCCATGTAGAATCAGCTGTGTGTCTGTTGTTGTATTAAATCCCCCATGTAGAATCAGCTGTGGGTCTGTTGTTGTATTACACCCCCCCATGTAGAATCAGCTGTGTGTCTGTTGTTGTATTACATCCCCCCATGTAGAATCAGCTGTGTGTCTGTTGTTGTATTACATCCCCATGTAGAATCAGCTGTGTGTCTGTTGTTGTATTACACCCCCATGTAGAATCAGCTGTGTGTCTGTTGTTGTATTACATCCCCCCATGTAGAATCAGCTGTGTGTCTGTTGTTGTATTAAATCCCCCATGTAGAATCAGCTGTGTGTCTGTTGTTGTATTACATCCCCCATGTAGAATCAGCTGTGTGTCTGTTGTTGTATTACATCCCCCCATGTAGAATCAGCTGTGTGTCTGTTGTTGTATTACATCCCCCATGTAGAATCAGCTGTGTGTCTGTTGTTGTATTACACCCCCCATGTAGAATCAGCTGTGTGTCTGTTGTTGTATTACATCCCCCATGTAGAATCAGCTGTGTGTCTGTTGTTGTATTACATCCCCATGTAGAATCAGCTGTGTGTCTGTTGTTGTATTACACCCCCATGTAGAATCAGCTGTGTGTCTGTTGTTGTATTACATCCCCATGTAGAATCAGCTGTGTGTCTGTTGTATTACATCCCCCATGTAGAATCAGCTGTGTGTCTGTTGTTGTATTACATCCCCCATGTAGAATCAGCTGTGTGTCTGTTGTTGTATTACATCCCCCCATGTAGAATCAGCTGTGTGTCTGTTGTTGTATTACATCCCCCATGTAGAATCAGCTGTGTGTCTGTTGTTGTATTACATCCCCGTGTAGAATCAGCTGTGTGTCTGTTGTTGTATTACATCCCCCATGTAGAATCAGCTGTGTGTCTGTTGTTGTATTACATCCCCCATGTAGAATCAGCTGTGTGTCTGTTGTTGTATTACATCCCCCATGTAGAATCAGCTGTGTGTCTGTTGTTGTATTACATCCCCCATGTAGAATCAGCTGTGTGTCTGTTGTTGTATTAAATCCCCCATGTAGAATCAGCTGTGTGTCTGTTGTTGTATTAAATCCCCCATGTAGAATCAGCTGTGTGTCTGTTGTTGTATTAAATCCCCCATGTAGAATCAGCTGTGTGTCTGTTGTTGTATTAAATCCCCCATGTAGAATCAGCTGTGTGTCTGTTGTTGTATTAAATCCCCCATGTAGAATCAGCTGTGTGTCCTAGTAATTATGCTTTCATTAGTATTGGATGTCCTAGTAATTATGCTTTCATTAGTATTGGATGTCCTAGTAATTATGTTTTCATTAGTATTGGATGTCCTAGTAATTATGTTTTCATTAGTATTGGATGTCCTAGTAATTATGTTTTCATTAGTATTGGATGTCCTAGTAATTATGCTTTCATTAGTATTGGATATCCTAGTAATTATGTTTTCATTAGTATTGGATGTCCTAGTAATTATGTTTTCATTAGTATTGGATATCCTAGTAATTATGTTTTCATTAGTATTGGATATCCTAGTAATTATGCTTTCATTAGTATTGGATGTCCTAGTAATTATGTTTTCATTAGTATTGGATGTCCTAGTAATTATGTTTTCATTAGTATTGGATGTCCTAGTAATTATGTTTTCATTAGTATTGGATGTCCTAGTAATTATGTTTTCATTAGTATTGGATGTCCTAGTAATTATGCTTTCATTAGTATTGGATGTCCTAGTAATTATGTTTTCATTAGTATTGGATGTCCTAGTAATTATGTTTTCATTAGTATTGGATATCCTAGTAATTATGTTTTCATTAGTATTGGATGTCCTAGTAATTATGTTTTCATTAGTATTGGATGTCCTAGTAATTATGTTTTCATTAGTATTGGATGTCCTAGTAATTATGTTTTCATTAGTATTGGATGTCCTAGTAATTATGTTTTCATTAGTATTGGATATCCTAGTAATTATGTTTTCATTAGTATTGGATGTCCTAGTAATTATGCTTTCATTAGTATTGGATATCCTAGTAATTATGTTTTCATTAGTATTGGATGTCCTAGTAATTATGTTTTCATTAGTATTGGATGTCCTAGTAATTATGCTTTCATTAGTATTGGATATCCTAGTAATTATGTTTTCATTAGTATTGGATGTCCTAGTAATTATGTTTTCATTAGTATTGGATGTCCTAGTAATTATGTTTTCATTAGTATTGGATATCCTAGTAATTATGTTTTCATTAGTATTGGATATCCTAGTAATTATGTTTTCATTAGTATTGGATGTCCTAGTAATTATGTTTTCATTAGTATTGGATGTCCTAGTAATTATGTTTTCATTAGTATTGGATGTCCTAGTAATTATGTTTTCATTAGTATTGGATGTCCTAGTAATTATGTTTTCATTAGTATTGGATGTCCTAGTAATTATGTTTTCATTAGTATTGGATATCCTAGTAATTATGTTTTCATTAGTATTGGATGTCCTAGTAATTATGTTTTCATTAGTATTGGATGTCCTAGTAATTATGTTTTCATTAGTATTGGATGTCCTAGTAATTATGTTTTCATTAGTATTGGATGTCCTAGTAATTATGTTTTCATTAGTATTGGATGTCCTAGTAATTATGTTTTCATTAGTATTGGATGTCCTAGTAATTATGTTTTCATTAGTATTGGATGTCCTAGTAATTATGTTTTCATTAGTATTGGATGTCCTAGTAATTATGTTTTCATTAGTATTGGATGTCCTAGTAATTATGTTTTCATTAGTATTGGATGTCCTAGTAATTATGTTTTCATTAGTATTGGATGTCCTAGTAATTATGTTTTCATTAGTATTGGATGTCCTAGTAATTATGTTTTCATTAGTATTGGATGTCCTAGTAATTATGTTTTCATTAGTATTGGATGTCCTAGTAATTATGTTTTCATTAGTATTGGATGTCCTAGTAATTATGTTTTCATTAGTATTGGATGTCCTAGTAATTATGTTTTCATTAGTATTGGATATCCTAGTAATTATGTTTTCATTAGTATTGGATGTCCTAGTAATTATGTTTTCATTAGTATTGGATGTCCTAGTAATTATGTTTTCATTAGTATTGGATGTCCTAGTAATTATGTTTTCATTAGTATTTGAAGTGTTTGCTCTTGCCAGCTAGCTGACGTGTTTGTCAGACAGACAGACAGGGAGACAGACAGGGAGGGATAGAGAGATGGGAGGGAGAGAGAGAGACAGAGAGAGGGAAGGAGAGAGAGAGAGACAGAGAGAGAGAGAGAGAGAGAGAGAGAGAGAGAGAGAGAGAGAGAGAGAGAGAGAAAGAGGGAGGAGAGAGAGAGAGAGAGAGAGAGAGGGACAGAGAGAGAGAGAGAGGGACAGAGAGGGACAGAGATGGGAGTTGAGGTGGTTGCCACTAAACCAATCCAGTCTGTAACATTTGACCTTCAGCATTTTCTCAGCCTGATTATTCAGAATGGTTAGAGAGTAGTGACTACTGATAATGAAACATTTATTTTTTCAGTAAAGAAGTGCCAGAAATAACTCCGTCCACTTGCGTTGCATTATCGAACTGCACTTCTGCACCACTGGGTGAATCAAGAAGTGTCTCCCTGAAACAGTTTCATGGCATCCATAAATAACCTGCCTAGAAAGTCGCCAGTGTAAGTCCTAGAGTTAAAACCGTTGCTAAACCCTTATGGAATTACTATGAGTTACACTCCAGATCAGATCTACATGTTATATTTCTATAGTCATGGAGGGATTTAGTCCCAAACTAACAAACTATCTGCACGTCTAGCTTCCCTCCTTTGACTCGGATGATAGTTAGTGAGGAACTGCAAGGGTATTCAGTACGTCTGTTAACATATCATTTTCATAGCTTAGTCTCTCAAGTATATCTCAAATCTGTCTGTCTGGCTCCCTCTCTCTCACTATCCCTCACTCCTTCCCTCCCTCACTCCTTCCCTCCCTCTCTCTCACTATCCCTC
Source organism: Brachymystax lenok tsinlingensis (assembly GCA_030435695.1). Classification (NCBI taxonomy): domain Eukaryota; kingdom Metazoa; phylum Chordata; class Actinopteri; order Salmoniformes; family Salmonidae; genus Brachymystax; species Brachymystax lenok. The sequence goes on along the minus strand of CM059781.1, from coordinate 2,300,990 downwards.
ACTCCTTCCCAATCTCTCTCTCACTATATCCCTCACTCCTTCCCTCCCTCTCTCACTATCCCTCACTCCTTCCCAATCTCTCTCTCACTATATCCCTCACTCCTTCCCTCCCTCTCTCTCACTATGTCCCTCACTCCTTCCCTCTCTCTCTCTCATTATCCCTCACTCCTTCCCTCCCTCTCTCTCACTATCCCTCACTCCTTCCCTCTCTCTCTCTCATTATCCCTCACTCCATCCTTCCCTCTCTCTCACTATCCCTCGCTCCTTCCCTCCCTCTCTCTCAGTATCCCTCACTCCTTCCCTCCCTCTCTCTCACTATCCCTCGCTCCTTCCCTCCCTCTCTCTCACTATCCCTCACTCCTTCCCTCTCTCTCACTATATCCCTCACTCCTTCACTCCCTCTCTCTCACTATCCCTCGCTCCTTCCCTCCCTCTCTCTCACTATCCCTCACTCCTTCCCTCTCTCTCACTATATCTCTCACTCCTTCCCTCCCTCTCTCTCACTATCCCTCACTCCTTCCCTCCCTCTCTCTCACTATCCCTCACTCCCTCCCTCTCTCTCACTATATCTCTCACTCCTTCCCTCCCTCTCTCTCACTATGTCCCTCACTCCTTCCCTCTCTCTCTCTCATTATCCCTCACTCCTTCCCTCCCCTCTCTCTCTCACTATCCCTCACTCCTTCCCTCTCTCTCTCATTATCCCTCACTCCATCCTTCCCTCTCTCTCACTATCCCTCGCCTCCCTTCCCCTCCCCTCTCTCTCACTATCCCTCGCCCTTCCCTCCCTCTCTCTCCTCACTATCCCTCACTCCTTCCTCTCTCTCACTATATCCCTCACCCTCTTCACTCCTCTCTCTCACTATCCCTCGCCTCCTCTTCCCTCTCCTCTCTCTCACTATCCCTCACTCCTTCCCTCTCTCTCTCACTATATCTCTCCCCTCCCTTCCCTCTCTCTCTCACTATCCCTCACTCCTTCCCTCCCTCTCTCTCACTATCCCTCACTCCTTCCCTCTCTCTCACTATATCTCTCACTCCTTCCCTCCCTCTCTCTCACTATCCCTCGCTCCTTCCCTCCCTCTCTCTCACTATCCCTCACTCCTTCCCTCTCTCTCACTATCCCTCACTCCTTCCCTCCCTCTCTCTCACTATCCCTCACTCCTTCCCTCTCTCTCTCACTATCCCTCACTCCTTCCCTCTCTCTCTCTCACTATCCCTCGCTCCTTCCCTCCCTCTCTCTCACTATCCCTCACTCCTTCCCTCTCTCTCACTATCCCTCACTCCTTCCCTCTCTCTCATTATCCCTCACTCCTTCCCTCTCTCTCACTATATCCCTCACTCCTTCCCTCTCTCTCTCTCACTATCCCTCACTCCTTCCCTCTCTCTCTCTCTCTCTCACTATCCCTCGCTCCTTCCCTCCCTCTCTCTCACTATCCCTCACTCCTTCCCTCTCTCTCTCACTATCCCTCGCCCTTCCCTCTCTCTCTCTCACTATCCCTCGCCCTTCCCTCCCTCTCTCTCACTATCCTCACTCCTTCCTCTCTCTCACTATATCCCTCACTCTCACTCCCTCCTCACTATCCCTCGCTCCTTCCCTCCTCTCTCACTCATCCCTCGCTCCTTCCCTCCTCTCTCTCACTCATCCTCACTCCTTCCCTCTCTCACTCACTATATCCCTCACTCCTTCCCACCCTCTCTCTCACTATCCTCGCCCCTCACTCCTTCCTCCTCACTATATCCTCACTCCTTCCCTCCTCTCTCTCACTATCCCTCACTCCTTCCCCTCCCTCTCTCTCACTATCCCTCACTCCTTCCCTCCCTCTCTCTCACTATCCCTCACTCCTTCCCCTCCTCTCTCTCACCATCCCTCACTCCTTCCCTCCTCTCTCTCACCATCCCTCACTCCTTCCCTCTCTCTCTCTCACTATCCCTCGCTCCTTCCCTCCCTCTCTCTCTCTCACTATCCCTCGCTCCTTCCCTCCTCTCTCTCTCATCCCTCCCTCCTCCTTCCCTCTCTCTCACTATATCCCTCACTCCTTCACTCCCTCTCACTATCCCTCGCTCCTTCCCTCCCTCTCTCTCACTATCCCTCGCTCCTTCCCTCCCTCTCTCTCTCTCACTATCCCTCACTCCTTCCCTCTCTCTCACTATATCCCTCACTCCTTCCCTCCCTCTCTCTCACTATCCCTCGCTCCCTCACTCCTTCCCTCTCACTATATCCCTCACTCCTTCCCTCCCTCTCTCTCACTATCCCTCACTCCTTCCCTCCCTCTCTCTCACTATCCCTCACTCCTTCCCTCCCTCTCTCTCACTATCCCTCACTCCTTCCCTCCCTCTCTCTCACTATCCCTCGCTCCTTCCCTCCCTCTCTCTCACCATCCCTCACTCCTTCCCTCTCTCTCTCTCACTATCCCTCGCTCCTTCCCTCCCTCTCTCTCACTATCCCTCACTCCTTCCTTCCCTCCCTCTCTCTGTGTCTCCCTGCCAATACATTCCCAGAGGAATTAAGCATTTGAGTTCTGAAGTAGGACTGTGCCAATGACCACACGACGTGGGAGAGCGAGAGAGTGTCCGTCTGAGGAGTGGAAAGTGTTGCTGACAGCAGTGTGTGTGTGTGTGTGTGTGTGTGTGTGTGTGTGTGTGTGTGTGTGTGTGTGTGTGTGTGTGTGTGTGTGTGTGTGTGTGTGTGTGTGTGTGTGTGTGTGTGTGTGTGTGTGTGTGTGTGTGTGTGTGTGCGTGCGTGCGTGTGCGTGCAGTGGAAAGTGTTGCTGACAGCAGTGATCTGAGAGAGAGGCCTGCGGGGCCCAGCTCCCGTTCACATCCTGTCCTAGAGAAGGTCAGTTACAGCGTTTTACGAAAGCTGAGTCGCTCTGTGTCTGTCCCTTTAATACAGCCTGGTTGCATCTGGGGCAGGAGTGGACAGAGTGGGGGAAGGGGGGAGGAGAGGGGGAGAGAGGGGGGGAGAGCGAGGTGAGATAGAGGGAGAAGAGTGGAGAGCGATGATCCTAATCACTCACACCCCACACCCCAAGGATCATATCACCTCCATCCTGCCAGACACCCTGGACCCACTCCAATTTGCTTACCGTCCCAATAGGTCCACAGACGACGCAATCGCAATCACACTGCATACTGCCCTAACCCATCTGGACAAGAGGAATACTTATGTAAGAATGCTGTTCATCGACTACAGCTCAGCATTTAACACCATAGTTCCCTCCAAGCTCGCCATTAAGCTCGAGACCCTGGGTCTCGACCCAGCCCTGTGCAACTGGGTCCTGACTTCCTGACGGCCGTCCCAGGTGGTGAGGGTAGGAAACAACATCTCCACCCCGCTGATCCTCAACACTGGGGCCCCACAAGGGTGCGCTCTCAGCCCTCTTCCTGTACTCCCTGTTTACCCATGACTGCGCGGCTAAGCACGCATCCAACTCAATCATCAAGTTTGCTGACGACACTACAGTGGTAGGCTTGATTACCAACAACGACCAGACGGCCTACAGAGAGGAGGTGAGGGCCCTCGAGTGTGGTGTCAGGAAAATAACCTCTCACCAATGTCAACAAAACAAAGGAGATGATCGTGACTTCAGGAAACAGGAGAGGGAGCACCCCTATCCACATCGTAGGACAGTAGTGAGAAGGTGGAAAGTTTTAAGTTCCTCTGCACACATCACGGACAAATCCGAATTGGTCCACCCACACAGACAGCGTGAGTAAAGAAGGCGCAACAGCTTCTTCAACCTCAGGAGGCTGAAGAAATTTGGCTTGTCACCAAAATCACTCACAAACTTTTACAGATGCACATCGAGAGCATCCTGTCGGCTGTATCACCGCTTGGTACGGCAACTGCTCCACCCACAACCGTAGAAGGCTCTCCAGAGGGTAGTGAGGACTGCACAACGCATCACCGGGTTAAACTACCTGCTCCTCCAGGACACCTACACCACCCGATGTCACAGAAAGGCCAAAGATCATCATGACAACAACCACCCGAGCCACTGCCTGTTCACCCCGCTTATCATCCAGAAGGCGAGGTCAGTACAGGTGCATCAAAGCTGGGACCGAGAGACTGAAAAACAGCTTCTACCTCAAGGCCATCAGACTGTTAAACAGCCATCACTAACATTGAGTGGCTGCTGCCAACATACTGACTTAAATCTCTAGCCACTTTATACATATAGGAATTGGATGTAAATAAATGTATCACTAGCCACTTTAAACAATTTTGTATATAATGTTTACGATCCGACATACTCATATCAAATGTATACACTGTACTCTAAACCATCTACTGTATCTTGTTTATGTTGTCTGGTCATCACCCAAATCTCTAGCCACTTTAATAATTATAATTGATGAAATAATGTATCACTAGCCACTTTAAACAATGCCATTTATATAATGTTTAATATATCCTACATTACTCATCTCATATATATGTGTATATACTGTACTCCATACCATCTACTGCATCTTGCCTATGCCGGTCAGCCATCGCTCATCCATATATTTATATGTACATACTGTGATTCATTCCTTTACTCTTGTGTGTATAAGGTAGTTGTTGTGAATTTGTTAGATTACTTGTTAGATACTACTGCATGGTCGGAACTAGAAGCACAAGCATTTCGCTACACTCGCATTAACATCTGCTAACCATGTGTATGTGACAAATAAAATTTGATTTGATTTGATTTGATTTGATTTACTCACTCATGACCCTAAAGTCTAAACAACTAGCATCTAGCAGCAGTGAAACAACGTTGCTATCCTCACCTGGTCCTCGGGGGGCTAAGACCCAGTGTTTAGGGAGGCACACAGTCTATGTCTCCCAGGGATAGCCTACATTCCAGCCTCTGTGAAGGGACTGTGGTAAGGGCTTGTTATGAGGGGAGAGATGTGGTTCTGTTATAAGGGCTTGTTATGAGGGGAGAGATGTGGTTCTGCTATAAGGGCTTGTTATGAGGGGAGAGATGTGGTTCTGCTATAAGGGCTTGTTATGAGGGGAGAGATGTGGTTCTGCTATAAGGGCTTGTTATGAGGGGAGAGATGTGGTTCTGTTATAAGGGCTTGTTATGAGGGGAGAGATGTGGTTTTGTTATAAGGGCTTGTTATGAGGGGAGAGATGTGGTTCTGCTATAAGGGCTTGTTATGAGGGGAGAGATGTGGTTCTGTTATAAGGGCTTGTTATGAGGGGAGAGATGTGGTTCTGCTATAAGGGCTTGTTATGAGGGGAGAGATGTGGTTCTGTTATAAGGGCTTGTTATGAGGGGAGAGATGTGGTTCTGCTATAAGGGCTTGTTATGAGGGGAGAGATGTGGTTCTGCTATAAGGGCTTGTTATGAGGGGAGAGATGTGGTTCTGCTATAAGGGCTTGTTATGAGGGGAGAGATGTGGTTCTGCTATAAGGGCTTGTTATGAGGGGAGAGATGTGGTTCTGTTATAGTATAAAGACGTGTTATGCTGCTTCCTGACTTAATCTGTCCAGCTAACCTGGGTTAACTACCCCACAAAACAGTGTTATTTAGTGAACATTCCTGGCTAAATAAAAGGAAGGAGGTTTATTTATTCACACAATTAATCAATCAATTATTCACACAGTTGATTAATCAATTAATTATTCACACAGTTGATTAATCAGTTAATTATTCACACAATTAATAAATTAACTGTCTTCTGATTAATCAATTATTCACACAATTAATCAATCAACTATTCACACAGTTAATCAATAAATTATTCACACAGTTGATTAATCAACTATTCACACAATTAATCAACTAACTGTCTTCTAATAAATCAATTATTCACAAAATGAATCAATCAATTGTCTTCTTCTTTCTGCAGTGGTTATTGTTTACGTCATGTGACTCCTGCCTTCCCTAACCTGTGGTCAGGTTTCATTGGGCTGGTAACTACCCCTGCTACCTGTGGTTAGGTTTCATTGGGCTGTTAACTACCCCTGCTACCTGTGGTTAGGTTTCATTGGGCTGGTATCTACCCCTGCTACCTGTGGTCAGGTTTCATTGGGCTGTTAACTACCCCTGGTACCTGTGGTTAGGATTCATTGAGCTGTTAACTACCCCTGCTACCTGTGGTTAGGTTTCATTGGGCTGTTAACTACCCCTGCTACCTGTGGTTAGGATTCATTGGGCTGTTAACTACCCCTGCTACCTGTGGTCAGGTTTCATTGGGCTGGTAACTACCCCTGCTACCTGTGGTTAGGATTCATTGGGCTGTTAACTACCCCTGGTACCTGTGGTTAGGATTCATTGGGCTGTTAACTACCCCTGGTACCTGTGGTTAGGATTCATTGGGCTGTTAACTACCCCTGGTACCTGTGGTCAGGTTTCATTGGGCTGGTAACTACCCCTGCTACCTGTGGTCAGGTTTCATTGGGCTGGTAACTACCCCTGCTACCTGTGGTTAGGATTCATTGGGCTGTTAACTACCCCTGCTACCTGTGGTTAGGTTTCATTGGGCTGGTAACTACCCCTGCTACCTGTGGTTAGGATTCATTGGGCTGTTAACTACCCCTGCTACCTGTGGTCAGGTTTCATTGGGCTGGTAACTACCCCTGGTACCTGTGGTTAGGATTCATTGGGCTGTTAACTACCCCTGGTACCTGTGGTTAGGATTCATTGGGCTGTTAACTACCCCTGGTACCTGTGGTCAGGTTTCATTGGGCTGGTAACTACCCCTGCTACCTGTGGTCAGGATTCATTGGGCTGGTATCTACCCCTGCTACCTGTGGTCAGGTTTCCTTGGGCTGGTATCTACTCCTGCTACCTGTGGTTAGGATTCATTGGGCTGGTAACTACCCCTGCTACCTGTGGTCAGGTTTCATTGGGCTGGTAACTACCCCTGGTACCTGTGGTTAGGATTCATTGAGCTGTTAACTACCCCTGGTATCCACAGGGATGACAGGCTTAATTGGTTTAGCAGGGTTGATCAGATGGAAAAACAGCACAGCGCGTTTCTCCTTTAATTCCTCCCCAGACAGGCTGACAGACCCTGCTATAGACGTGATGGGAAACTGGATTAACTCGTACTTTAAAAAACAAGGCTGGTTTGATCTGCTATATGCCCTCCTTACCTCAGTCATTAAAACTGTGTCCCAAATTTAACCATTTTCCCTATATGGTGCACTACTGTTGACCAGAAGTAGGGAATAGTGTGCGATTTAGGATGACAGAAGTAGGGAATAGGGTGCGATTTAGGATGACAGAAGTAGGGAATAGGGTGCGATTTAGGATGACAGAAGTAGGGAATAGGGTGCGATTTAGGATGACAGAAGTAGGGAATAGGGTGTGATTTAGGATAACAGAAGTAGGGAATAGGGTGCGATTTAGGATGACAGAAGTAGGGAATAGGGTGCGATTTAGGATGCAGTTTAATTGTTTGGTTGCCTCTCTTTCTTATCCTCACCTTTCCTACAGCGAAGATTAAAAACGTAATTAATTTGACAACCCTTTAAACTCTATTAATCTTTAGATGTTCTCCAGTTAGCTTGAGAATTTTGAGAACGTTTTATATTCCGTATTTTAGTTCTCGTCAAACCTTGGTATGTTAGGTTTGACTTGTGGAGACTTAATGCTTTTTCTTGTGAATGTTTCTCAGTGCTTCAACACAGTTGTCTAGTGATATGATGGCGCCGGAGGGGAAGGCTGCCCTCTTATTGGCTCTTAACCAACCGTGCTATTTTGTTCGTTTTTTCGCGTTGTTCGTAACTTGTTTTTTTACATAATGTTGCTGCTACTGTCTCTAATGACCGAAAAGAGGTTCTGGACATCAGAACTGCGATTGCTCACCTCAAACTGGACGAAGAGTTCTTCTTCAATCAGTCGGACGGGAGGGATATAATACAGACACCTGACCTGATCCCCGTCATTCGCTGGAGAAGGAAACTGAGATTTCGCAGAAATAGATCAGGGTGCCTTGTGAGGATCAGGCGACGAGTGGCTAAAATGCCGTCCTGCTAGCTAACGTTCAATCGCTGGGAAATAAATGGGACGAACTGAAAGCACGTTTAATATTAATCAAATGTTAATTAAAATGCGCCAACAGTAGAAATGACCACATATATACAGAAAATAAGGAACTTACTTTGATAGGAATGCACACGTCCAAAAGTTATTATGTGTAAGAAAAACAACAAGGAAGGCAAAGCGAGCGCCAACAAGAACATTTTCAAATTCTTGCAAGACATCGCAAATACATGCATACTGGATCTGCACAAACATGAGTGAAGTACGGTGGGTTCTCCTGGAAAAGAGAAGTTTATCCTGGCTCAGTAAAGCCTCAAACATAAATTGTCCACAACGCTGAAATGGCCATAGGAGTTGGCAAGACAGCACAAACAGATCTAGAACCAGGCTCGTAGTGGTCAGGTTCATCTGAGGAATTGACAGTGAGTGATGTAGGAGGTTAGTAGGGTTAACTTCTTAAGGAGCGGCAGCAGAGGTGACGGTTTTGGAGAGTCTGGCGTGCCCAAAGTAAAATGCCTGCCACTCAGGCTCAGAAAATAGGATATGCACATAATTAGTACTATTGGATAGGAAACACTCTGAAGTTTCTAAAAGTGTTAACATAATGTCTGTGAGTATAACAGAACTGATATGGCAGGCGAAAACCCAAGGAAAATCCATCCGGAAATGCAGTTTTTGGTGACCTTTGCTCTGTTTGACACTCTCCCCATTGACTTCAAGGCAATCCAGCTCCTGGATTGCAGTACCTATGGCTTCCACTAGATGTCAACAGTCTATATACAAAGACTGGGAGTGAATGGAGTAAGAGGAACGGATAGTCCATGAGGAGGAGATGCACTGCAGTACTTAATGCAGCTGGTGGCCACACCAGATACTGACTGTTACTTTTGATTTTGACCCCCCCTTTGTTCAGGGACACATTATTCCATTTCTGTTAGTCACATGTCTGTGGTACTTGTTCAGTTTATGTCTCAGTTGTTGAATCTTGTTATGTTCATACAAATATTTACACTTGTTAAGTTTGCTGAAATTAAACACAGTTGACAGTGAGAAGACATTTCTATTTTTTTGTTCAGCACTTTTGAAATGTACAGCGATAGAATTCAGGACATGGGCCGTTCTTACAGTGTTCTCCCTGTACACCAAGTCAGAACCGTAGGATAAATAAAGGGGGCATGTAAGCAGACAATGAAAGCTCTTACAATATTCAATGATTACATTTCTCTAAAACAGGCTATAGGCTACATGTGCACCACCAAGTCAGAACAGTAGGTGAAATTCAGAGGGGAAAATAGACCAAATTATTAGGGTGAGGCACAAGGGCTACTAACAGCTACTACACAACATACACTTAGTATTACCTTCTTAGCTACAGTATACATATCTCCCTGGCATATTACATCATTTATGCAGCAGCATACAATACAAGTGCTGTGCTCACTTGAACAGGAATGTGGCGCGGCAATTCTTCGTGGGCAAACTTTGTCATCAAAGTCTGCCATTAGAGAACATTACCAACCCCTACGCACCGTATTTTCTGCTGGCTTGCCCCTCCACCACAGAAAGCACTGAGCTAGGCTGAAACACCTGCATTTTGGACCTGCCTTACTCAAGAAAACAAAGAAGAGACCATGTTTGTATGCGGCTTTTTTAACTCAGTGATATATATATATATTTTACATTGTTTGATATGTAAATAACATTCAAACAGCCCCCACCCCCACCCAAAAAAACAACATGGAACGACGGGTCACAGCATGTGGAAATCTGTTCAAAGCTCAAAGTCGACTGCAAAACCCACAATTAAATGCTCTCTCTATGGGCTAGCTGGTTATAGCTAGCTTGTGAAGTAGCTAGTCGGCTTTAAAATCACCTCAACAAGCTGCACTATCAATCTACAATCTCACCATGTTCAACCTGCTGTTTAATGTGCCTCACAGAGTGGAGTCTGACATTCGCAACGTCACCCTGGACTGAATAGACAGGCAAATAGGAGAAATGTGGTGGACCCTCTGTTAAATTACACATTTATCGAGGTAGGAATATATATTTAAAAAATATGATCAATTGCTCATTGGAGAGAAGACATCCTCCTGCATTATGACATCGGCCAGTATTGCTTCTACACCAGCATTGCTTTACTGTTTGGGGGGTTTCAGGCTGGGTTTCTGTACAGCACTTTGTGACATCAGCTGAAATGTGACATGTACGATCGATGTTTTCACCATGTAAAAGTCGTATTCCTATTAACTTCCAGTGTAGCGAGAGAGAGAGAGAGAGAGAGAGAGGCTTTATCACGGTGCTACGTCGTACCAGCCGGATTTCTGTCTGCTTGAACGCCAATAACTCAGACACACATGAAAACATGACATGACCCAGGGAATAGAGAGAACATCACTCAGAGATGCACAAAAACAATATAACTTTGAAAATGGGTGAATCTTTCCTTTAAATAGGGATCGGATTAGTGCAAATCTAAAACTCTAATCCGAAGCCACTGAAGTGTTCGACTGAAGTGATTTGAGAGGGAAGCTAACTCCGTTCTGCTGTGAACAGATAGAGACTGAATTTGCATCCCAAATGGCTACCTACTCCCTATATAGTGCACTACACCAGGGCTCTGATCAAAAAGTAGTGCACTAAAAAGGGAATAGGGAGCCATTTGGGACGCCGACAGAGACCGGCCTGAATACCTCTGGAGCAACTTCCAATTTACAGAACTGGCAGATGTGTTACGTTCTTGGGATAGGTGTTGGGATAGGAGAAAGGGTATTTTCCGACACTGCGAATAATTTACAAGCCATGTGTTGTTTTGTGGTGAAACATGATAATGAAAATAAATAAAGTTGAGATGATTGCACCAGACAGAATCCACCAGACAGCCAGCGTTCCAATCAGATACCACAACAAGTCAGACAGGAGGGAGAGAGGTAGAGAGAGAGGAGAAAGAGAGAGAGGAGAGAGGGGAGGAGAGAGATCCCGTGTGGGGGAGACAGCAATCCCGCATGCCCGAGCTGTTCGTAGGTTGGGTGACAAAGAGAGAGAGACAGAGAGAGACAGACAGAGAGAGACAGATAGAGAAAGAGAGCGACAGAGACAGAGAGCGACAGAGAGAAAAAAGCTACTCTTCCTGGGGTTTATTAAGGATCCCCATTAGTTCCTGCCAAGGCAGCAGCTACTCTTCCTGGGGTTTACTATGGATCCCCATTAGTTTCTGCCAAGGCAGAAGCTACTCTTCCTGGGGTTTATTATGGATCCCAATTAGTTCCTGCCAAGGCAGCAGCTACTCTTCCTGGGGTTTATTATGGATCCCCATTAGTTCCTGCCAAGGCAGCAGCTACTCTTCACAGTAGCTTCTCATATGTAATGAGCCCTCCCTCTCAGTTATTGCTGTTTGTTTTCTTTTTGTGTGTATTTTCCATGTTTAATTGTTCATGTTGGTGTATATTATTATACCATACCGTTTAAATTCACTTCAAACTTTTGTCTTGCCCATTCACCCTCTGAATGGCACACATGCACAATCCATGTCTCAATTTTTTCTCAAGGCTCAAGGCTTTTAAAAAAAAAAAAATCCTTCTTTAACCGGTCTCCTCCCCTTCATCTACACTGATCGAAGTGGATTTAACAAGGTCACATCAATAAGGGATCATCGCTTTCATCTGGTCAGTCTGTGTCATGGAAAGAACAGGTGTTCTTAATGTTTTGTATACACAGTGTATATATTATTGTAAATATTTATCACATTCCTCATGTATGGTTATATATTTGATTATATTGAATGTTATTGTGAACCTATATTATATATTTGTACTCCTCTTTCAGGAAGTGATGTCACTGAGTACTGCCTCTATATATATCTAGGACCTTCCACCCCCACCTGGGATATGGATGCCTGATGAAGACCTCAGGGTGGAAACGTTGTTCATAAATATCACCTGGGATATGTGTCAGGACCCGGTAGCGAACTCGGGTCTCCGGTGTGAGAACCAGTCACTTAGCACCCTGAGCCACAAGTAGTCGGCAGAACCCAGAAGATGAGGCAGACACAGCTGTAATAGAGATGGTATATTTAATGATGACAAAAAATTGAAAGAACTTCAGGCAAAAATAATCCACCAGGACAAAAAGGTAAATCCACACGGAGAGAAGGAACAGCAAGAAATAGTCTCAAAAGAATAATCCAAGAATAAACGATACCCAAAACAAAGTTCCACAAGAGAGTCCAACTGGAGCAAAGAACATACACAGCTTCACTGAGGCAGGGTGCTAACATACAAACACAGATCAAAGAACTAAGGGAAACTAAGGGTTTAAATACATACAAGGGAAACGAGGCACAGGTGCAATTAATAACTGGAAACAAGGGAAAAAGAAAAGATAGGATCAGACAAAAAAACACAATGGGAGACTCTAGTGGTCAAAACCCAGAAACCACCCGGCCAAATGTTGACAATATGGATGCCTGATGAAGACCTCAGGGTGGAAACGTTGTTTATAAATATCACCTGGGATATGGATGCCTGATGAAGACCTCAGGGTGGAAACGTGGTTTATAAATATCACCTGGGATATGGATGCCTGATGAAGACCTCAGGGTGGAAACGTTGTTAATAAATATCACCTGGGATATGGATGCCTGATGAAGACCTCAGGGTGGAAACGTGGTTTATAAATATCACCTGGGATATGGATGCCTGATGAAGACCTCAGGGTGGAAACGTTGTTTATAAATATCACCTGGGATATGGATGCCTGACGAAGACCTCAGGGTGGAAACGTTGTTAACTTGTTAGGGAGTGGCAGCTGAGGTGTCGGTTTTGGAGAGCCTGGCGTGCCCAAAGTAAAATGCCTCCCATTCAGGCCCAGAAAATAGGATATGCAGATATTTGGTACCATTGGATAGGAAACACTCTGAATTTTCCAAAACTGTTAACCATTTGTCTGTGAGTAAAACAGAACGCATATAGCAGGCGAAACCCCGAGGGATTTCTGTCCTGGAAAAAGTGATTTTGACACATTGCTCATTTGGGAACCCCTTCCTCATGAAAATGACCATATAAGGGCATATGAATGCAGTACCCATCGCTTCCTTTAGATGTCAACAGTCTCGAGACAGTGTAAAATTTCATTTTGGATAAATTAGACCAGAGAAGAAGAGCAAACCAGGAAGTGACCTATTTATGTAAACAGTACCCAAGCCAAGGCCTCGGAAGGCAAACACGCTGTGTCTTTTACCGTCTTTATCGATCAGTTTATATTCGGTTGATTTATAATAGTAAATATACGTAAAAGTGTTCCTAAGGATACATTTAAAACTATGTTTGATTGTTCTTGGACAAGTTTATAGGTATAAGATGAACGAAGTTTGCGCCACGTTTCAATGGACTAGTGGAAGCTGTCGTTTCTGATTATAACGTTTGAACCAAATGGAGGATTTATGGATAAAATACATTACTTTTTCTAACAAAAGAACCATGGATTAAAGTCTTTTTGAAATCTGACAACGCTGTGATATTGCCAAGAAACAGAGCTTTTGATGAGTATGGAACACTTGTATATTGGTGGATGTTTAATAATTCAACTTTTGGATTTTGAATTTGGCGCCTTACATTTCACCTGGTAGTGTCGGGAGCAGCCCGCTAGCGCCCCAGCAATCCCTGAGAGGTTAATAAATATCACCTGGGATATGGATGCCTGATGAAAACCTCAGGGTGGAAACGTTGTTTATAAATATCACCTGGGATATGGATGCCTGATGAAAACCTCAGGGTGGAAACGTGGTTTATAAATATCACCTGGGATATGGATGCCTGACGAAGACCTCAGGGTGGAAACGTTAATAAATATCACCTGGGATATGGATGCCTGACGAAGACCTCAGGGTGGAAACGTTGTTAATAAATATCACCTGGGATATGGATGCCTGACGAAGACCTCAGGGGGGAAACGTGGTTTATAAATATCACCTGGGATATGGATGCCTGACGAAGACCTCAGGGTGGAAACGTTGTTAATAAATATCACCTGGGAAATATGGATGCCTGACGAAGACCTCAGGGTGGAAACGTGGTTTATAAATATCACCTGGGATATGGATGCCTGACGAAGACCTCAGGGTGGAAACGTTGTTAATAAATATCACCTGGGATATGGATGCCTGATGAAGACCTCAGGGTGGAAACGTTGTTTATAAATATCACCTGGGATATGGATGCCTGATGAAGACCTCAGGGTGGAAACGTTGTTTATAAATATCACCTGGGATATGGATGCCTGATGAAAACCTCAGGGTGGAAACGTGGTTTATAAATATCACCTGGGATATGGATGCCTGACGAAGACCTCAGGGTGGAAACGTTAATAAATATCACCTGGGATATGGATGCCTGACGAAGACCTCAGGGTGGAAACGTTGTTAATAAATATCACCTGGGATATGGATGCCTGACGAAGACCTCAGGGGGGAAACGTGGTTTATAAATATCACCTGGGATATGGATGCCTGACGAAGACCTCAGGGTGGAAACGTTGTTAATAAATATCACCTGGGAAATATGGATGCCTGACGAAGACCTCAGGGTGGAAACGTGGTTTATAAATATCACCTGGGATATGGATGCCTGACGAAGACCTCAGGGTGGAAACGTTGTTAATAAATATCACCTGGGATATGGATGCCTGATGAAGACCTCAGGGTGGAAACGTTGTTTATAAATATCACCTGGGATATGGATGCCTGATGAAGACCTCAGGGTGGAAACGTTGTTTATAAATATCACCTGGGAGCATGAGCAGCAGTCTGCGTTCTCCTTTTGATTTTCATTGAGTTCACCTGTAACTCCAGCACCTGCTAAACCTACTTGGATGTGCGTATGTTCTGCTGTTTTTTTAAATCACCCATTCGTGCCAATAAAGCATTTATTGAATTGACAGACTGATTCAGAGAGAGAGAGACAGGGAGACCGAGACAGGAGACCGAGACAGGGACAGAAAGAGAGAGAGAGAGACGAAGAGAGAGAGACAGAGAGAGACGATAGTATGACTCACCTCCACTCATCACTCTAACACATCTACTCTACTATCTGGAACAAGGCTGAGGGTTAGTACTGTTAGGACTGGAGAAAGCAGAGAGGGGTGGAACAAGGCTGAGGGTTAGTACTGTTAGGACTGGAGAAAGCAGAGAGGGGTGGAACAAGGCTGAGGGTTAGTACTGTTAGGACTGGAGAAAGCAGAGAGGGGTGGAACAAGGCTGAGGGTTAGTACTGTTAGGACTGGAGAAAGCAGAGAGGGGTGGAACAAGGCTGAGGGTTAGTACTGTTAGGACTGGAGAAAGCAGAGAGGGGTGGAACAAGGCTGAGGGTTAGTACTGTTAGGAGAAAGCAGAGAGGGTAGGACAAGGCTGAGGGTTAGTACTGTTAGGAGAAAGCAGAGAGGGGTGGAACAAGGCTGAGGGTTAGTACTTAGGAGAAAGCAGAGAGGGTAGGACAAGGCTGAGGGTTAGTACTGTTAGGAGAAAGCAGAGAGGGTAGGACAAGGCTGAGGGTTAGTACTGTTAGGAGAAAGCAGAGAGGGTAGGACAAGGCTGAGGGTTAGTACTGTTAGGAGAAAGCAGAGAGGGGTGGAACAAGGCTGAGGGTTAGTACTGTTAGGACTGGAGAAAGCAGAGAGGGGTGGAACAAGGCTGAGGGTTAGTACTGTTAGGACTGGAGAAAGCAGAGAGGGGTGGAACAAGGCTGAGGGTTAGTACTGTTAGGACTGGAGAAAGCAGAGAGGGGTGGAACAAGGCTGAGGGTTAGTACTGTTAGGACTGGAGAAAGCAGAGAGGGGTGGAACAAGGCTGAGGGTTAGTACTGTTAGGACTGGAGAAAGCAGAGAGGGGGTGGAACAAGGCTGAGGGTTAGTACTGTTAGGACTGGAGAAAGCAGAGAGGGGTGGAACAAGGCTGAGGGTTAGTACTGTTAGGACTGGAGAAAGCAGAGAGGGGGTGGAACAAGGCTGAGGGTTAGTACTGTTAGGAGAAAGCAGAGAGGGTGGAACAAGGCTGAGGGTTAGTACTGTTAGGAGAAAGCAGAGAGGGTAGGACAAGGCTGAGGGTTAGTACTGTTAGGAGAAAGCAGAGAGGGGTGGAACAAGGCTGAGGGTTAGTACTTAGGAGAAAGCAGAGAGGGTAGGACAAGGCTGAGGGTTAGTACTGTTAGGAGAAAGCAGAGAGGGTAGGACAAGGCTGAGGGTTAGTACTGTTAGGAGAAAGCAGAGAGGGGTGGAACAAGGCTGAGGGTTAGTACTTAGGAGAAAGCAGAGAGGGTAGGACAAGGCTGAGGGTTTGTACTGTTAGGAGAAAGCAGAGAGGAGTGGAACAAGGCTGAGGGTTAGTACTGTTAGGAGAAAGCAGAGAGGGTAGGACAAGGCTGAGGGTTAGTACTGTTAGGAGAAAGCAGAGAGGGTAGGACAAGGCTGAGGGTTAGTACTGTTAGGAGAAAGCAGAGAGGGTGGAACAAGGCTGAGGGTTAGTACTGTTAGGAGAAAGCAGAGAGGGGTGGAACAAGGCTGAGGGTTAGTACTGTTAGGAGAAAGCAGAGAGGGTAGGGCAGGGCTGAGGGTTAGTACTGTTAGGAGAAAGCAGAGAGGGGTGGAACAAGGCTGAGGGTTAGTACTGTTAGGAGAAAGCAGAGAGGGTAGGACAAGGCTGAGGGTTAGTACTGTTAGGAGAAAGCAGAGAGGGTAGGACAAGGCTGAGGGTTAGTACTGTTAGGAGAAAGCAGAGAGGGGTGGAACAAGGCTGAGGGTTAGTACTGTTAGGAGAAAGCAGAGAGGGGTGGAACAAGGCTGAGGGTTAGTACTGTTAGGAGAAAGCAGAGAGGGGTGGAACAAGGCTGAGGGTTAGTACTGTTAGGAGAAAGCAGAGAGGGTGGAACAAGGCTGAGGGTTAGTACTGTTAGGAGAAAGCAGAGAGGGTAGGACAAGGCTGAGGGTTAGTACTGTTAGGAGAAAGCAGAGAGGGGTGGAACTTGGCTGAGGGTTAGTACTGTTAGGAGAAAACAGAGAGGGGTGGAACAAGGCTGAGGGTTAGTACTGTTAGGAGAAAGCAGAGAGGGTAGGACAAGGCTGAGGGTTAGTACTGTTAGGAGAAAACAGAGAGGGGTGGAACAAGGCTGAGGGTTAGTACTGTTAGGAGAAAGCAGAGAGGGGTGGAACAAGGCTGAGGGTTAGTACTGTTAGGAGAAAGCAGAGAGGGGTGGAACAAGGCTGAGGGTTAGTACTGTTAGGAGAAAGCAGAGAGGGGTGGAACAAGGCTGAGGGTTAGTACTGTTAGGAGAAAGCAGAGAGGGGTGGAACAAGGCTGAGGGTTAGTACTGTTAGGAGAAAGCAGAGAGGGTAGGACAAGGCTGAGGGTTAGTACTGTTAGGAGAAAGCAGAGAGGGGTGGAACAAGGCTGAGGGTTAGTACTGTTAGGAGAAAGCAGAGAGGGTAGGACAAGGCTGAGGGTTAGTACTGTTAGGAGAAAGCAGAGAGGGGTGGAACAAGGCTGAGGGTTAGTACTGTTAGGAGAAAGCAGAGAGGGGTGGAACAAGGCTGAGGGTTAGTACTGTTAGGAGAAAGCAGAGAGGGGTGGAACAAGGCTGAGGGTTAGTACTGTTAGGAGAAAACAGAGAGGGGTGGAACAAGGCTGAGGGTTAGTACTGTTAGGAGAAAGCAGAGAGGGTAGGACAAGGCTGAGGGTTAGTACTGTTAGGAGAAAGCAGAGAGGGGTGGAACAAGGCTGAGGGTTAGTACTGTTAGGAGAAAAACAGAGAGAGGTGGAACTTGGCTGAAGGTTAGTAGTGCGATTAGAATGGGTAGTGCCAGTAGATATTTACCCGGGTTGTATGGTAAATGGATTAGAATGGGTAGTACCAGTAGATATTTACCCTGGTTGTATGGTAAATGGATTAGAATGGGTAGTACCAGTAGATATATACCCTGGTTGTATGGAAAATGGATTAGAATGGGTAGTACCAGTAGATATACATCCTGGTTGTATTGTAAATGGATTAGAATGGGTAGTACCAGTAGATATACATCCTGGTTGTATGGTAAATGGATTAGAATTGGTAGTATCTGTAGATATAATCGATGAAGGATTCACATACATGGTGCAGATCATATGTATATTTCTAGCCCCAAAACGTTCAAGAACAAGCCATAAATATTCCCATTCTAAGCGGTCAAGACTTTCTCTTCATCTAATGATAACACAGCACCCTGGGTATGCAGACAGGAAGACTGAGCAACCACATGAAACAGGTGGTGCGTGTCATCGGCTGCCTGACGACCCTTAATAAACTCAGGATGATCAGGATGTGTGAACATGTTAAGAGAGTCTTCCAGCCTTTTACCAGTCACAGATCTTCAGAAGTCTTCATTTCTGTAAATTAGAGGAGAAAAGTGTAGTGTTTATTCTCATGAAATCTTTAACAGCTAACCATACCATAGTTGAGTCCTCCACTGAGTGGTAATTTATTTATAAAAATTATTTTAAATTGGATCTAAACTGAAGGACGAAGTCAGAGTTGTGTAGTAAAGTGTTATTAACCCTCCATCTCAGTGCTTTTTCATTGGGGAGATTTGAAATTGACAAAGAATGGGATTATGATCAGATAGATTGGCCGGTTATGTTTTTCTAAGTTCCATGTTAGCTGTAATATCAGTAGATGTAGATCAGTAGATCAGTAGATGTTCTCGAGAATTGACCATAGTCAATTCTCGAGAAAGTCTTAAATCTAGCAGAAAAGCATGTGGGATTATAATTAAATTAAATCTCCAACAGTCATTAAAATTAAGATCTTTAAGAAATTGTTTAAGTGCATTGGAAGCATTCACAGATCGATCTAGTTTAGAATCAATAATGGCATTCTTCTCAGTTCCAATAATAAGACTATAATCCGATAAATTGAACTGGCTTCTGGTTACAGAAGGGAGAAAATCTTTGTCATATGAGTTAGGAGCATAAACAAACTCAGAAAAAAAAGAAACGGCCCTTTTTCAGGACCCTGTCTTTCAAAGATAATTAGGTGGGCTCCTCCCGACACTACCAGGTGAAATGTAAAGCGCCAAATTCAAAATCCCAAAGTTGAATTATTAAACATCCACCAATATACAAGTGTTCCATACTCATCAAAAGCTCTGTTTCTTGGCAATATCACAGCGTTGTCAGATTTCAAAAAGGCTTTACGGCAAAAGCAGCACATTTGATTGTTTGAGGGTAGCACCTCACATATTTTTCCCATAGCCATGAATCGATTAGCCATCATGGCACACACATAACACATTTCACAGCGAAAACAAATCAATTACCTGTTGAAGAACTTCTGCTGAGGTCATCCTAAGTGTCCAACGAAGACAATGCATGGTTCTTTTTTGTTAGAAAAAGTAATGTATTTTATCCATAAATCCTCCATTTGGTTCGCTGCTATAATCAGAAACGACAGCTTCCACTAGTCCATTGAAACGTGACGCAAACTCGCTCATCTTATACCTATAAACTTGTCCAAGAACAATCAAACATAGTTTTAAATGTATCCTTAGGAACACTTTTACGATATTTACTATTATAAATCAACCGGAATATAAACTGATCGATAAAGACTGTAAAAAAGCGCCTTACTTTGTCGGGAGCTCGTACTGTTGACATAAAAAGTACACACTTCCTGGTTTGCTCTTCTTCTCTGGTCTAAAGCATCCAAATTGAACATTTACACTGTCTCGAGACTGTTGACATCTAAAGGAAGGATGGGTACATTCATATGCATTCTTATCTACAGACAAATGGTTAACAGTTTTGGAACATTCAGAGTGTTTCCTATCCAATGGTACCACATATCTGCATATCCTATTTTCTGGGCCTGAATGGGAGGCATTTTACTTTTACTTTGGGCACGAGCTGAAAGCAAGTTTAACAAGTTTAACACTGTTTTCCATGCTTGTTCAATGAACCATAAACAATTAATGAACATGCACCTGTGGAACACTAACAGCTTACAGACGGTAGGCAATTAAGGTTACAGTTAAGAAAACTTAGGACACTAGAGGCCTTTCTACTGACTCTGAAAAACACCAAAAGAAAGATACCCAGGGTCCCTGCTCATCTGCGTGAACGTGCCTTAGGCATGCTGCAAGGAGGCATGAGGACTGCAGATGTGACCAGGGCAATAAACTAGCAATGTCTCGCGGCAGCCAGAGATTTCTAAGACAGCGCTACTAGGAGATACAGGACGGACAGCCGATTGTCCTCGTGAGGGCAGACCACGTCATACAAACAAACACCTACGCACAGGATCGGGTACATCCGAACATCACACTGCGGGACAGGTACAACAACTGCCCGAAAGGCACCAGGAATGCAATAATCCTCTCATCAGTGCTCAGACTGTCCGCAATAGGCTGAGAGAGATCCTGACTGAGGGCTGTAGGCCTGTTGTAAGGCAGGTCCTCACCACCTCGAGTCTGGCAACAACGCCGCTATGGGTACAAAAACCCACCGCCGCTGACCAGACAGGACTGGCAAAAGTGCCTTTCACCGACGAAGTCGATGTTTTGCTCCACACACCAGGGGTGATGGTCGGATTCAAGGCTATCGCCGAGAGAGAATGAGCGCATAATCGCAGGCCTTACTCTGGAGCGGATCGGGACGGAGGTGGAGGGTCCGGCTATGGTCCTGGGGCGTGTGTCGCTACATCATCGGACTGAGGTTGTTGTCATTGTAGTGCAATCCTCAACGCTAAAAGGCAGGAAGACATCCCTCCTCCTCATGTGGTACTCCCTTCCTGTAGGCTCATGACCCTCCAGCATGACAATGCCACCAATCATACTGCTCGTTCTGTGTGTGATTTCCTGCAAGACAGGAATGTCAGTGTTCTGCCATGTCGTACCAGCCGACATTCGGATCTCAAAACCCATTGAGCACGCTCTGCTGGGACCTGCTGGATCGAGGGTGAGGGCTTGGGCCATTCCCCACAGAAATGTCCGGGAACTTGCAGGTGCCTTGGTGGAGTATATATATATATATATATATATATATTATACTCAACTGCATCCCAAATAGCAACCTATTCAGTATAATGTGCACTACTTTTGACCAGTGTCTTTGTAAAATCAAATCAAATTTGACATACACGTGGTTAGGACTTAAAACGGAGTGTAGAGTAGGATATCATCGCTCTTAAAAAAAAAAACTATCCATGAAAGCCTCTTGTCAAGCATGGCGAGGTAAGCTCAATTTAAAACAGTTATAGTCTATGACCTTCTTTTGGAATAATGGAACTACCTTCTCTCTCCTTATTCCACGTTAACGCGTTTGGCAGCTAAGAACAGCTCTTCACTTTAGCCTGGCTTTGCACATGTCGTCACCAAGATTTGGCAATAGTAGCATTTGTGGCTAGATAGGCAAGAGATTATATTGAATGGATACAGTGTACTTAACCACCAGCCTGCCACCCACACGGGACAAAATGACATTTTAATTCAGAAATTAAATCCTGATCCTTTTTAACCCTTTCAAGCCCTGTTTCCACTCATTGTTTGAGAGACAGCTCATCTTCCCCTTTGCAGGATGAGACGTCTCAATTTTTTCTCAAGGCTCAAGGCTTTTAAAAAAAAAAAAAATCCTTCTTTAACCGGTCTCCTCCCCTTCATCTACACTGATCAAGTGGATTGTGGCTTTATATGTGTCAGGACCCGTAGCGAACTCGGGTCTCCGGTGTGAGAACCATGCCAGTGGGCTGTGTCTGTCTGTGTCAGTGTTGACTGGAGCTTTCCCAGGGAAACAAGGGAAAAAGAAAAGATAGGATCAGACAAAAACACAAATGTACTCAGGGTGGAAACGTGGTTTATAAATATCATGTATATCTACTGGTAGTACCCATTCTAATACATTTACCATAAGACCTCAGGGTGGAAACGTTGTTAATAAATATCACCTGGGATATGCAGGAAGAACACCTCAGGGTGGAAACGTGGTTTATATACCATATCCCCTCTAAGACCTCAGGGTGGAAACGTTGTTTATAAAGCAGGAAGAACATACTTGTTAGGAGTGGCAGCTGAGGTGTCGGTTTTGGAGAGCCTGGCGTGCCCAAAGTAAAATGCCTCCCATATTACCATATCCCTCATAGGATATGCAGATATTTGGTACCATTGGATAGGAAACACTCTGAATTTTCCAAAACTGTTAACCAGCAGGATGTCTGTGAGTAAAACAGAACGCATATAGCAGGCGAAACCCCGAGGATTTCTGTCCTGGAAAAAGTGATTTTGACACATTGCTCATTTGGGAACCCCTTCCTCATGAAAATGACCATATAAGGGCATATGAATGCAGTACCCATCGCTTCCTTTAGATGTCAACAGTCTCGACATTACCATATCCCCTCTATTCACTCTACTGTCATAAAATTTCATTTTGGATAAATTAGACCAGAGAAGAAGAGCAAACGCAGACCTATTTATGTAAACAGTACCCAGCGCTACAAGGCCCGAGAAGGCACGCTGTGTCTTTTTTACCGTCTTTATCGATCAGTTTATATTCCGGTTGATTTATAATAGTAAATATACGTAAAAGTGTTGAACATTATAAGATGAACGAGTTTGCGTCACGCTTCAATGGACTAGTGGAAGCTGTCGCTTTCTGATTATAACGTTTGAACCAAATGGAGGATTTATGGATAAAATACATTACTTTTTCTAACAAAAGAACCATGGATTAAAGTCTTTGAAATCTGACAACATTCTGTGATATTGCCAAGAAACAGAGCTTTTGATGAGTATGGAACACTTGTATATTGGTGGATGTTTAATAATTCAACTTTTGGATTTTGAATTTGGCGCCTTACATTTCACCTGGTAGTGTCGGGAGCAGCCGCTAGCGCCCCAGCAATCCCTGAGAGGTTAATAAATATCACCTGGGATATTTACCATATCCCCTCTATTCACTCTACTGGCAGGAAGAACATTACCATATCCCCTCTAAACCTCAGGGTGGAAACGTTGTTTATAAATCTACTGGCCCTGATGAAAACCTCAGGGTGGAAACGTGGTTTATAAATATCTACTGGCAGGAAGAACATGGATGCCTGACGAAGACCTCAGGGTGGAAACGCGTTAATAAATATCACCTGGGATATGGATGCCTGACGAAGACCTCAGGGTGGAAACGTTGTTAATAAATATCACCTGGGATATGGATGCCTGACGAAGACCTCAGGGGGGAAACGTGGTTTATAAATATCACCTGGGATATGGATGCCTGACGAAGACCTCAGGGTGGAAACGTTGTTAATAAATATCACCTGGGAAATATGGATGCCTGACGAAGACCTCAGGGTGGAAACGTGGTTTATAAATATCACCTGGGATATGGATGCCTGACGAAGACCTCAGGGTGGAAACGTTGTTAATAAATATCACCTGGATAGACCTCAGGGTGGAAACGTTGTTTATAAATATCTATTCACTCTACTGGCAGGAAGAACATTAAGACCTCAGGGTGGAAACGTTGTTTATACTACTGGCAGGAAGAACATGGATGCCTGACGAAGACCTCAGGGTGGAAACGTTGTTAATAAATATCACCTGGGAAACATTACCATATCCCCTCTATTGGATGCCTGACGAAGACCTCAGGGTGGAAACGTTGTTAATAAAGAAGAACATTACCATATCCCTCTATTCACTCTACTGTCAGGGCAGCAGTCTGCGTTCTCCTTTTGATTTTCACATTACCATATCCCCTCTATTCACTCTACTGGCAGGAAGCGTATGTTCTGCTGTTTTTAAATCACCCATTCGTGCCAATAAAGCATTTAGAACATTACAGACTGATTCAGAGAGAAAGAGACAGGGAGACCGAGACAGGAGACCGAGACAGGATGCAGAGAGGGGTGGAACAAGGCTGAGGGTTAGTACTGTTAGGTACCATATCCCCAGCAGAGAGGGTAGGACAAGGCTGAGGGTTAGTACTACTGGCAGGAAGAACATTACCATATCCCCTCTATTCACTCTACTGGCAGGAAGAACATTACCATATCAGCAGAGAGGGTAGGACAAGGCTGAGGGTTAGTACTGTTAGGAGAAAGCAAAGAGGGTAGGACAAGGCTGAGGGTTAGTACTGTTAGGAGAAAGCAGAGAGGGTAGGACAAGGCTGAGGGTTAGTACATAGCAGAGAGGGGTGGAACAAGGCTGAGGGGCAGGAAGAACATAGGCTGAGGGTTAGTACTGTTAGGACTGGAGAAAGCAGAGAGGGGTGGAACAAGGCCATTACTGTTAGGACTGGAGAAAGCAGAGAGGGTGGAACAAGGCTGAGGGTTAGTACTGTTAGGTGGCAGGAAGAAGCAGAGAGGGGTGGAACAAGGCTGAGGGTTAGTACTGTTAGGACTGGAGAAAGCAGAGAGGGTCTACTGGCAGGAAGAACGTTAGTACTGTTAGGACTGGAGAAAGCAGAGAGGGTGGAACAAGGCACTCTACTGGCAGGAAAGGAGAAAGCAGAGAGGGTAGGACAAGGCTGAGGGTTAGTACTGTTAGGAGAAAGCAGAGAGGTGGAACAAGGCTGAGGGTTAGTACTTTAGGAGAAAGACCATATCCCTCTATTCACTCTACTGGCAGGAAGAACATTACCATATCCCTCTCTATTCACTCTACTGGCAGGAAGAACATTACCATATCCCCTCTATTCACTCTACTGGCAGGAAGAACATTTACCATATCCCTCTATTCCTCTGCTGGCAGGAAGAACATTACCATATCCCCTCTATTCACTCTACTGGCAGGAAGAACATTACCATATCCCCTCTATTCACTCTACTGGCAGGAAGAACACCATACCACTTCTATTCACTCTACTGGCAGGAAGAACATTACCATATCCCCTCTATTCACTCTACTGGCAGGAAGAACATTACCATATCCCCTCTATTCACTCTACTGGCAGGAAGAACACACCATATCCCCTCTAACTCTACTGGCAGGAAGAACATTACCATATCCCCTCTATTCACTCTACTGGCAGGAAGAACATTACCATATCCCTCTATTCACTCTACTGGCAGGAAGAACATTACCATATCCCTCTATTCACTCTACTGGCAGGAAGAACATTACCATTTCAGGAAGAACATTACCATATCCTCTATTCACTCTACTGGCAGGAAGAACATTACCTGGCAGGAAGAACACTCTGGCAGGAACATTACCATATCCCCTCTATTCACTCTACTGGCAGGAAGAATGGTTACCATCACTCTGCTGGCAGGAAGAACATTACCATATCCCTCTATTCCTCTACAGCAGGAAGAACATTACCATATCCCCTCTATTCACTCTACTGGCAGGAAGAACATTACCATATCCCCTCTATTCACCCTACTGGCAGGAAGAAACAACATTACCATATCCCTCTATTCACTCTACTGGCAGGAAGAACATTACCATATCCCTCTATTCACTCTACTGGCAGGAAGAACATTACCATATCCCCTCTATTCACTCTACTGGCAGGAAGAACATTAGCAGGAACATTACCATATCCCTCTATTCACTCTACTGGCAGGAAGAACATTACCATATCCCCTCTATTCACTCTACTGTGGGAAGAACATTATCATATCCCTCTATTCACATTCTACTGGCAGGAAGAACATTACCATATCCTCTATTCACTCTACTGGCAGGAAGAACATTACCATATCCCCTCTATTCACTCTACTGGCAGGAAGAACATTAGAATATTACCATTTTACTACTGGCAGGAAGAACATTACCATTCCCTCTCTATTCACTCTAATCAGGAAGAACATTACCATATCCCCTCTATTCACTCTACTGGCAGGAAGAACATTACCATATCCCCTCTATTCACTCTACTGTGGCAGGGAAGAACATTACCATATCCCTCTATTCACTCTACTGGCAGGAAGAACATTACCATATCCTCTCTATTCACTCTACTGGCAGGAAGAACATTACCATATCCCCTCTATTCACTCTACTGGCAGGAAGAACATCTATTCACTCTACTGGCAGGAAGAACATTACCATATCCCCTCTATTCACTCTACTGGCAGGAAGAACATTACCATATCCCCCACTGGCAGGACATTACCATATCCCCCTCTATTCACTCTACTGGCAGGAAGAACATTCACCATATCCCCTCTCCCTCTATTCAAGGAAGAACATTCATATCCTCCCATTCACTCTACTGGCAGGAAGAACATTACCCCTCATATTGCTACTGGCAGGAGGAAGAACATTACCATATCCCCTCTATTCACTCTACTGGCAGGAAGAACATTACCATATCCCAGAACATTACCATATCCCCTCTATTCACTCTACTGGCAGGAAGAACATTACCATATCTCTATTCACTCTACTGGCAGGAAGAACATCCCTCTATTCTCTGGGCAGGAAGAACATTTACCATATCCCCCTCTATTCACTCTACTGGCAGGAAGAACATTATCATTACCATATCCCCTCTATTCACTCTACTGGCAGGAAGAACATTACCATATCCCCTCTATTCACTCTACTGGCAGGAAGAACATTACCCCTCTCCTCAGCTCTAGAAGAACATTACCATATCCCCTCTATTCACTCTACTGGCAGGAAGAACATTACCATATCCCTCTATTCACTCTACTGGCAGGAAGAACATTACCATATCCTCTATTCACTCTACTGGCAGGAAGAACATATTTCCATCTCATTCCTGCAGGAAGAACAGGAACATCCCCCTCTATTCACTCTACTGGCAGGAAGAACATTACCATATCCCCTCTATTCACTCTACTGGCAGGAAGAACATTACCATATCCCCTAGGAAGAACATTCCCTCCATCATTCCCCTCTAATACTGGCAGGAAGAACATTACCATATCCCCTCTATTCACTCTACTGGCAGGAAGAACATTACCATATCCCTCTATTCACTCTACTGGCAGGGACACTCTACTGGCAGGAAGAACATTACATTACCATATCCTCTATTCACTCTACTGGCAGGAAGAACATTACCAGGAAGAACATTACCCTCCTCCCTCATGACTCTACTGGAAGAACATTACCATATCCCCTCTATTCACTCTACTGGCAGGAAGAACATTACCATATCCTCTATTCACTCTACTGGCAGGAAGAACATACTGGCAGAAGAACATTACCATACATTACCATATCCCCTCTATTCACTCTACTGGCAGGAAGAACATTACCATACCATCTATTCAGAACATTACCATATCCCCTCTATTCACTCTACTGGCAGAAGAACAATACGGAAGAACATTACCATATCCCTCTATTCACTCTACTGGCAGGAAGAACATTACCATATCCCCTCTATTCACTCTACTGGCAGGAAGAACATTACCATCCCTCTATTCACACACAGAAAGAACATTACCATATCCCCTCTATTCACTCTACTGGCAGGAAGAACATTACCATATCCCTCTATTCACTCTACTGGCAGGAAGAACATTACCATATCCCCTCTATTCACTAGACATATCCTCTATTCACTCTCTACTCTGGCAGGAAGAACATTACCATTTCACATATCCCTCATATCCCTCTACTCTACTGGCAGGAAGAACATTACCATATCCCCTCTATTCACTCTACTGGCAGGAAGAACATTACCATATCCCCTCTATTCACTCTACTGGCAGGAAGAACATTACCATATCCCCTCTATTCACTCTACTGGCAGGAAGAACATTACCATATCCCTCTATTCACTCTACTGGCAGGAAGAACATTACCATATCCCCTCTATTCACTCTACTGGCAGGAAGAACATTACCCATATCCCCTCTATTCACTCTACTGGCAGGAAGAACATTACCATATCCCCTCTCTATTCACTCTACTGGCAGGAAGAACATTACCATATCCCTCTATTCACTCTACTGGCAGGAAGAACATTACCATATCCTCTATTCACTCTACTGGCAGGAAGAACATTACCATATCCCCTCTATTCACTCTACTGGCAGGAAGAACATTACCATATCCCTCTATTCACTCTACTGGCAGGAAGAACATTACCATATCCCCTCTATTCACTCTCTACTGGCAGGAAGAACATTACCATATCCCCTCTATTCACTCTACTGGCAGGAAGAACATTACCATATCCCTCTATTCACTCTACTGGCAGGAAGAACATTACCATATCCCCTCTATTCACTCTACTGGCAGGAAGGAAGAACATTACCATATCCCTCTATTCACTCTACTGGCAGGAAGAACATTACCATATCCCCTCTATTCACTCTACTGGCAGGAAGAACATTACCATATCCCCTCTATTCACTCTACTGGCAGGAAGAACATTACCATATCCCCTCTATTCACTCTACTGGCAGGAAGAACATTACCATATCCCCTCTATTCACTCTACTGGCAGGAAGAACATTACCATATCCCCTCTATTCACTCTACTGGCAGGAAGAACATTACCATATCCCCTCTATTCACTCTACTGGCAGGAAGAACATTACCATATCCCCTCTATTCACTCTACTGGCAGGAAGAACATTACCATATCCCCTCTATTCACTCTACTGGCAGGGAAGAACATTACCATATCCCCTCTATTCACTCTACTGGCAGGAAGAACATTACCATATCCCCTCTATTCACTCTACTGGCAGGAAGAACATTACCATATCCCCTCTATTCACTCTACTGGCAGGAAGAACATTACCATATCCCCTATTCACTCTACTGGCAGGAAGAACATTACCATATCCCTCTATTCACTCTACTGGCAGGAAGAACATTACCATATCCCCTCTATTCACTCTACTGGCAGGAAGAACATTACCATATCCCCTCTATTCACTCTACTGGCAGGAAGAACATTACCATATCCCCTCTATTCACTCTACTGGCAGGAAGAACATTACCATATCCCTCTATTCACTCTACTGGCAGGAAGAACATTACCATATCCCCTCTATTCACTCTACTGGCAGGAAGAACATTACCATATCCCTCTATTCACTCTACTGGCAGGGAAGAACATTACCATATCCCTCTATTCACTCTACTGGCAGGAAGAACATTACCATATCCCCTCTATTCACTCTACTGGCAGGAAGAACATTACCATATCCCCTCTATTCACTCTACTGGCAGGAAGAACATTACCATATCCCCTCTATTCACTCTACTGGCAGGAAGAACATTACCATATCCCCTCTATTCACTCTACTGGCAGGAAGAACATTACCATATCCCCTCTATTCACTCTACTGGCAGGAAGAACATTACCATATCCTCTATTCACTCTACTGGCAGGAAGAACATTACCATATCCCTCTATTCACTCTACTGGCAGGAAGAACATTACCATATCCCCTCTATTCACTCTACTGGCAGGGAAGAACATTACCATATCCCTCTATTCACTCTACTGGCAGGAAGAACATTACCATATCCCCTCTATTCACTCTACTGGCAGGAAGAACATTACCATATCCCCTCTATTCACTCTACTGGCAGGAAGAACATTACCATATCCCCTCTATTCACTCTACTGGCAGGAAGAACATTACCATATCCCCTCTATTCACTCTACTGGCAGGAAGAACATTACCATATCCCCTCTATTCACTCTACTGGCAGGAAGAACATTACCATATCCCCTCTATTCACTCTACTGGCAGGAAGAACATTACCATATCCCTCTCTATTCACACTACTGGCAGGAAGAACATTACCATATCCCCTCTATTCACTCTACTGGCAGGAAGAACATTACCATATCCCTCTATTCACTCTACTGGCAGGAAGAACATTACCATATCCCTCTATTTCACTCTACTGGCAGGAAGAACATTACCATATCCCTCTATTCACTCTACTGGCAGGAAGAACATTACCATATCCCCTCTATTCACTCTACTGGCAGGAAGAACATTACCATATCCCCTCTATTCACTCTACTGGCAGGAAGAACATTACCATATCCCCTCTATTCACTCTACTGGCAGGAAGAACATTACCATATCCCCTCTATTCACTCTACTGGCAGGAAGAACATTACCATATCCCCCTCTATTCACTCTACTGGCAGGAAGAACATTACCATATCCCCTCTATTCACTCTACTGGCAGGAAGAACATTACCATATCCCCTCTATTCACTCTACTGGCAGGAAGAACATTACCATATCCCCTCTATTCACTCTACTGGCAGGAAGAACATTACCATATCCCCTCTATTCACTCTACTGGCAGGAAGAACATTACCATATCCCCTCTATTCACTCTACTGGCAGGAAGAACATTACCATATCCCCTCTATTCACTCTACTGGCAGGAAGAACATTACCATATCCCCTCTATTCACTCTACTGGCAGGAAGAACATTACCATATCCCCTCTATTCACTCTACTGGCAGGAAGAACATTACCATATCCCCTCTATTCACTCTACTGGCAGGAAGAACATTACCATATCCCCTCTATTCACTCTACTGGCAGGAAGAACATTACCATATCCCCTCTATTCACTCTACTGGCAGGAAGAACATTACCATATCCCCTCTATTCACTCTACTGGCAGGAAGAACATTACCATATCCCTCTATTCACTCTACTGGCAGGAAGAACATTACCATATCCCCTCTATTCACCCTACTATCAGGAAGAACATTACCATATCCCCCTCTATTCACTCTACTGGCAGGAAGAACATTACCATTTCCCCTCTATTCACTCTACTGGCAGGAAGAACATTACCATATTCCCCTCTATTCAATCTACTGGCAAGAAGAACATTACCATATCCCCTCTATTCATTCTACTGGCAGGAAGAACATTACCATATCCCTCTAATTTCACTCTACTGGCAGGAAGAACATTACCATATCCCCTCTATTCACTCTACTGGCAGGAAGAACATTACCATATCCCCTCTATTCACTCTACTGGCAGGAAGAACATTACCATATCCCCTCTATTCACTCTACTGGCAGGAAGAACATTACCATATCCCCTCTATTCACTCTACTGGCAGGAAGAACATTACCATATCCCCTCTATTCACTCTACTGGCAGGAAGACATTACCATATCCTCTCTATTCAATCTACTGGCAAGAAGAACATTACCATATCCCCTCTATTCATTCTACTGGCAGGAAGAACATTACCATATCCCTCTATTCACTCTACTGGCAGGAAGAACATTACCATATCCCCTCTATTCACTCTACTGGCAGGAAGAACATTACCATATCCCCTCTATTCACTCTACTGGCAGGAAGAACATTACCATTTCCTCTATTCACTCTACTGGCAGGAAGAACATTACCATATCCCCTCTATTCACTCTACTGGCAGGAAGAACATTACCATATCCCTCTATTCACTCTACTGGCAGGAAGAACATTACCATATCCCCTCTATTCACTCTACTGGCAGGAAGAACATTACCATATCCCCTCTATTCACTCTACTGGCAGGAAGAACATTACCATATCCCCTCTATTCACTCTACTGGCAGGAAGAACATTACCATATCCCCTCTATTCACTCTACTGGCAGGAAGAACATTACCATATCCCCTCTATTCACTCTACTGGCAGGAAGAACATTACCATATCCCCTCTATTCACTCTACTGGCAGGAAGAACATTACCATATCCCCTCTATTCACTCTACTGGCAGGAAGAACATTACCATATCCCTCTATTCACTCTACTGGCAGGAAGAACATTACCATATCCCCTCTATTCACTCTACTGGCAGGAAGAACATTACCATATCCTCTATTCACTCTACTGGCAGGAAGAACATTACCATATCCCCTCTATTCACTCTACTGGCAGGAAGAACATTACCATATCCCCTCTATTCACTCTACTGGCAGGAAGAACATTACCATATCCCCTCTATTCACTCTACTGGCAGGAAGAACATTACCATATCCCCTCTATTCACTCTACTGGCAGGAAGAACATTACCATATCCCCTCTATTCACTCTACTGGCAGGAAGAACATTACCATATCCCCTCTATTCACTCTACTGGCAGGAAGAACATTACCATATCCCCTCTATTCACTCTACTGGCAGGAAGAACATTACCATATCCCTCTATTCACTCTACTGGCAGGAAGAACATTACCATATCCCCTCTATTCACTCTACTGGCAGGAAGAACATTACCATATCCCTCTATTCACTCTACTGGCAGGAAGAACATTACCATATCCCCTCATTTCACTCTACTGGCAGGAAGAACATTACCATATCCCCTCTATTCACTCTACTGGCAGGAAGAACATTACCATATCCCCTCTATTCACTCTACTGGCAGGAAGAACATTACCATATCCCCTCTATTCACTCTACTGGCAGGAAGAACATTACCATATCCCTCTATTCACTCTACTGGCAGGAAGAACATTACCATATCCCCTCTATTCACTCTACTGGCAGGAAGAACATTACCATATCCCCTCTATTCACTCTACTGGCAGGAAGAACATTACCATATCCCTCTATTCACTCTACTGGCAGGAAGAACATTACCATATCCCCTCTATTCACTCTACTGGCAGGAAGAACATTACCATATCCTCTATTCACTCTACTGGCAGGAAGAACATTACCATATCCCCTCTATTCACTCTACTGGCAGGAAGAACATTACCATATCCCCTCTATTCACTCTACTGGCAGGAAGAACATTACCATATCCCCTCTATTCACTTCTACTGGCAGGAAGAACATTACCATATCCCTCTATTCACTCTACTGGCAGGAAGAACATTACCATTATCCCCTCTATTCACTCTACTGGCAGGAAGAACATTACCATATCCCCTCTATTCACTCTACTGGCAGGAAGAACATTACCATATCCCTCTATTCACTCTACTGGCAGGAAGAACATTACCATATCCCTCTATTCACTCTCTACTGGCAGGAAGAACATTACCATATCCCCTCTATTCACTCTACTGGCAGGAAGAACATTACCATATCCCCTCTATTCACTCTACTGGCAGGAAGAACATTACCATATCCTCTATTCACTCTACTGGCAGGAAGAACATTACCATATCCCCTCTATTCACTCTACTGGCAGGAAGAACATTACCATATCCCCCTCTATTCACTCTACTGGCAGGAAGAACATTACCATATCCCCTCTATTCACTCTACTGGCAGGAAGAACATTACCATATCCCTCTATTCACTCTACTGGCAGGAAGAACATTACCATATCCCCTCTATTCACTCTACTGGCAGGAAGAACATTACCATATCCCCCTATTCACTCTACTGGCAGGAAGAACATTACCATATCCCTCTATTCACTCTACTGGCAGGAAGAACATTACCATATCCCCTCTATTCACTCTACTGGCAGGAAGAACATTACCATATCCCCTCTATTCACTCTACTGGCAGGAAGAACATTACCATATCCCCTCTATTCACTCTACTGGCAGGAAGAACATTACCATATCCCCTCTATTCACTCTACTGGCAGGAAGAACATTACCATATCCCTCTATTCACTCTACTGGCAGGAAGAACATTACCATATCCCTCTCTATTCACTCTACTGGCAGGAAGAACATTACCATATCCCTCTATTCACTCTACTGGCAGGAAGAACATTACCATATCCCTCTATTCACTCTACTGGCAGGAAGAACATTACCATATCCCCTCTATTCACTCTACTGGCAGGAAGAACATTACCATATCCCCTCTATTCACTCTACTGGCAGGAAGAACATTACCATATCCCCTCTATTCACTCTACTGGCAGGAAGAACATTACCATATCCCCTCTATTCACTCTACTGGCAGGAAGAACATTACCATATCCCCTCTATTCACTCTACTGGCAGGAAGAACATTACCATATCCCCCTCTATTCACTCTACTGGCAGGAAGAACATTACCATATCCCTCTATTCACTCTACTGGCAGGAAGAACATTACCATATCCCCTCTATTCACTCTACTGGCAGGAAGAACATTACCATATCCCTCTATTCACTCTACTGGCAGGAAGAACATTACCATATCCCCTCTATTCACTCTACTGGCAGGAAGAACATTACCATATCCCTCTATTCACTCTACTGGCAGGAAGAACATTACCATATCCCCTCTATTCACTCTACTGGCAGGAAGAACATTACCATATCCCCTCTATTCACTCTACTGGCAGGAAGAACATTACCATATCCCCTCTATTCACTCTACTGGCAGGAAGAACATTACCATATCCCCTCTATTCACTCTACTGGCAGGAAGAACATTACCATATCCCCTCTATTCACTCTACTGGCAGGAAGAACATTACCATATCCCTCTCTATTCACTCTACTGGCAGGAAGAACATTACCATATCCCTCTATTCACTCTACTGGCAGGAAGAACATTACCATATCCCCTCTATTCACTCTACTGGCAGGAAGAACATTACCATATCCCTCTATTCACTCTACTGGCAGGAAGAACATTACCATATCCCCTCTATTCACTCTACTGGCAGGAAGAACATTACCATATCCCCTCTATTCACTCTACTGGCAGGAAGAACATTACCATATCCCCTCTATTCACTCTCTACTGGCAGGAAGAACATTACCATATCCCTCTATTCACTCTACTGGCAGGAAGAACATTACCATATCCCCTCTATTCACTCTACTGGCAGGGAAGAACATTACCATATCCCCTCTATTCACTCTACTGGCAGGAAGAACATTACCATATCCCCTCTATTCACTCTACTGGCAGGAAGAACATTACCATATCCCCTCTATTCACTCTACTGGCAGGAAGAACATTACCATATCCCCTCTATTCACTCTACTGGCAGGAAGAACATTACCATATCCCCTCTATTCACTCTACTGGCAGGAAGAACATTACCATATCCCCTCTATTCACTCTACTGGCAGGAAGAACATTACCATATCCCCTCTATTCACTCTACTGGCAGGAAGAACATTACCATATCCCTCTATTCACTCTACTGGCAGGAAGAACATTACCATATCCCCTCTATTCACTCTACTGGCAGGAAGAACATTACCATATCCTCTATTCACTCTACTGGCAGGAAGAACATTACCATATCCCCTCTATTCACTCTACTGGCAGGAAGAACATTACCATATCCCCTCTATTCACTCTACTGGCAGGAAGAACATTACCATATCCCTCTATTCACTCTACTGGCAGGAAGAACATTACCATATCCCTCTATTCACTCTACTGGCAGGAAGAACATTACCATATCCCTCTATTCACTCTACTGGCAGGAAGAACATTACCATATCCCCTCTATTCACTCTACTGGCAGGAAGAACATTACCATATCCTCTATTCACTCTACTGGCAGGAAGAACATTACCATATCCCTCTATTCACTCTACTGGCAGGAAGAACATTACCATATCCCTCTATTCACTCTACTGGCAGGAAGAACATTACCATATCCCCTCTATTCACTCTACTGGCAGGAAGAACATTACCATATCCCCTCTATTCACTCTACTGGCAGGAAGAACATTACCATATCCCTCTATTCACTCTACTGGCAGGAAGAACATTACCATATCCCCTCTATTCACTCTACTGGCAGGAAGAACATTACCATATCCCCTCTATTCACTCTACTGGCAGGAAGAACATTACCATATCCCCTCTATTCACTCTACTGGCAGGAAGAACATTACCATATCCCTCTATTCACTCTCTACTGGCAGGAAGAACATTACCATATCCCCTCTATTCACTCTACTGGCAGGAAGAACATTACCATTTCCCCTCTATTCACTCTACTGGCAGGAAGACATTACCATATCCTCTCTATTCAATCTACTGGCAAGAAGAACATTACCATATCCCCTCTATTCACTCTACTGGCAGGAAGAACATTACCATATCCCCTCTATTCACTCTACTGGCAGGAAGAACATTACCATATCCCCTCTATTCACTCTACTGGCAGGAAGAACATTACCATATCCCCTCTATTCACTCTACTGGCAGGAAGAACATTACCATATCCCCTCTATTCACTCTACTGGCAGGAAGAACATTACCATATCCCCTCTATTCACTCTACTGGCAGGAAGAACATTACCATATCCCCTCTATTCACTCTACTGGCAGGAAGAACATTACCATATCCCCTCTATTCACTCTACTGGCAGGAAGAACATTACCATATCCCCTCTATTCAATCTACTGGCAGGAAGAACATTACCATATCCCCTCTATTCACTCTACTGGCAGGAAGAACATTACCATATCCCTCTCATTTCACAATACTGGCAGGAAGAACTTTACCATATCCCCCTCTATTCACTCTACTGGCAGGAAGAATATTACCATATCCCTCTATTCACTCTAATGGCAGGAAGAACATTACCATATCCCCTCTATTCACTCTACTGGCAGGAAGAACATTACCATATCCCCTCTATTCACTCTACTGGCAGGAAGAACATTACCATATCCCCTCTATTCACTCTACTGGCAGGAAGAACATTACCATATCCCCTCTATTCACTCTACTGGCAGGAAGAACATTACCATATCCCTCTATTCACTCTACTGGCAGGAAGAACATTACCATATCCCCTCTATTCACTCTACTGGCAGGAAGAACATTACCATATCCCCTCTATTCACTCTACTGGCAGGAAGAACATTACCATATCCCCTCTATTCACTCTACTGGCAGGAAGAACATTACCATATCCCCCTCTATTCACTCTACTGGCAGGAAGAACATTACCATATCCCCCTCTATTCACTCTACTGGCAGGAAGAACATTACCATATCCCCTCTATTCACTCTACTGGCAGGAAGAACATTACCATATCCCTCTATTCACTCTACTGGCAGGAAGAACATTACCATATCCCCTCTATTCACTCTACTGGCAGGAAGAACATTACCATATCCCCTCTATTCACTCTACTGGCAGGAAGACATTACCATATTCCCCTCTATTCAATCTACTG
Source organism: Brachymystax lenok tsinlingensis (assembly GCA_030435695.1). Taxonomy (NCBI): domain Eukaryota; kingdom Metazoa; phylum Chordata; class Actinopteri; order Salmoniformes; family Salmonidae; genus Brachymystax; species Brachymystax lenok. Next base: position 2,263,947 of record CM059781.1, on the reverse strand, counting down.
GCAAGAAGAACATTACCATATCCCCTCTATTCATTCTACTGGCAGGAAGAACATTACCATATCCCTCTCATTTCACACTACTGGCAGGAAGAACATTACCATATCCCCCTCTATTCACTCTACTGGCAGGAAGAACATTACCATATCCCCCTCTATTCACTCTACTGGCAGGAAGAACATTACCATATCCCTCTATTCACTCTACTGGCAGGAAGAACATTACCATATCCCTCTATTCACTCTACTGGCAGGAAGAACATTACCATATCCCCTCTATTCACTCTACTGGCAGGAAGAACATTACCATATCCCCTCTATTCACTCTACTGGCAGGAAGAATATTACCATATCCCTCTATTCACTCTACTGGCAGGAAGAACATTACCATATCCCTCTATTCACTCTACTGGCAGGAAGAACATTACCATATCCCCCTCTATTCACTCTCTACTGGCAGGAAGAACATTACCATATCCCTCTATTTACTCTCTACTGGCAGGAAGAACATTACCATATCCCCTCTATTCACTCTACTGGCAGGAAGAACATTACCATATCCCCTCTATTCACTCTACTGGCAGGAAGAACATTACCATATCCCTCTATTCACTCTACTGGCAGGAAGAACATTACCATATCCCCTCTATTCACTCTACTGGCAGGAAGAACATTACCATATCCCTCTATTCACTCTACTGGCAGGAAGAACATTACCATATCCCCTCTATTCACTCTACTGGCAGGAAGAACATTACCATATCCCCTCTATTCACTCTACTGGCAGGAAGAACATTACCATATCCCCTCTATTCACTCTACTGGCAGGAAGAACATTACCATATCCCCTCTATTCACTCTACTGGCAGGAAGAACATTACCATATCCCCTCTATTCACTCTACTGGCAGGAAGAACATTACCATATCCCCTCTATTCACTCTACTGGCAGGAAGAACATTACCATATCCCTCTATTCACTCTACTGGCAGGAAGAACATTACCATATCCCTCTATTCACTCTACTGGCAGGAAGAACATTACCATATCCCCTCTATTCACTCTACTGGCAGGAAGAACATTACCATATCCCCTCTATTCACTCTACTGGCAGGAAGAACATTACCATATCCCCTCTATTCACTCTACTGGCAGGAAGAACATTACCATATCCCTCTATTCACTCTACTGGCAGGAAGAACATTACCATATCCCCTCTATTCACTCTACTGGCAGGAAGAACATTACCATATCCCCTCTATTCACTCTACTGGCAGGAAGAACATTACCATATCCCCTCTATTCACTCTACTGGCAGGAAGAACATTACCATATCCCCTCTATTCACTCTACTGGCAGGAAGAACATTACCATATCCCCTCTATTCACTCTACTGGCAGGAAGAACATTACCATATCCCCTCTATTCACTCTACTGGCAGGAAGAACATTACCATATCCCCTCTATTCACTCTACTGGCAGGAAGAACATTACCATATCCCCTCTATTCACTCTACTGGCAGGAAGAACATTACCATATCCCCTCTATTCACTCTACTGGCAGGAAGAACATTACCATATCCCCTCTCTATTCACTCTACTGGCAGGAAGAACATTACCATATCCCCTCTATTCACTCTACTGGCAGGAAGAACATTACCATATCCCCTCTATTCACTCTACTGGCAGGAAGAACATTACCATATCCCCTCTATTCACTCTACTGGCAGGAAGAACATTACCATATCCCTCTATTCACTCTACTGGCAGGAAGAACATTACCATATCCCCTCTATTCACTCTCTACTGGCAGGAAGAACATTACCATATCCCCCTCTATTCACTCTACTGGCAGGAAGAACATTACCATATCCCCTCTATTCACTCTACTGGCAGGAAGAACATTACCATATCCCCTCTATTCACTCTACTGGCAGGAAGAACATTACCATATCCCCTCTATTCACTCTACTGGCAGGAAGAACATTACCATATCCCTCTATTCACTCTACTGGCAGGAAGAACATTACCATATCCCTCTATTCACTCTACTGGCAGGAAGAACATTACCATATCCCTCTATTCACTCTACTGGCAGGAAGAACATTACCATATCCCCTCTATTCACTCTACTGGCAGGAAGAACATTACCATATCCCCTCTATTCACTCTACTGGCAGGAAGAACATTACCATATCCCTCTATTCACTCTACTGGCAGGAAGAACATTACCATATCCCCTCTATTCACTCTACTGGCAGGAAGAACATTACCATATCCCTCTATTCACTCTACTGGCAAGAAGAACATTACCATATCCCCTCTATTCATTCTACTGGCAGGAAGAACATTACCATATCCCTCTAATTTCACTCTACTGGCAGGAAGAACATTACCATATCCCCCTCTATTCACTCTACTGGCAGGAAGAACATTACCATATCCCCTCTATTCACTCTACTGGCAGGAAGAACATTACCATATCCCCTCTATTCACTCTACTGGCAGGAAGAACATTACCATATCCCTCTATTCACTCTACTGGCAGGAAGAACATTACCATATCCCCCTCTATTCACTCTACTGGCAGGAAGAACATTACCATATCCCCTCTATTCACTCTACTGGCAGGAAGAACATTACCATATCCCCTCTATTCACTCTACTGGCAGGAAGAACATTACCATATCCCCTCTATTCACTCTACTGGCAGGAAGAACATTACCATATCCCTCTATTCACTCTACTGGCAGGAAGAACATTACCATATCCCCTCTATTCACTCTACTGGCAGGAAGAACATTACCATATCCCCTCTATTCACTCTACTGGCAGGAAGAACATTACCATATCCCTCTCTATTCACACTACTGGCAGGAAGAACATTACCATATCCCCTCTATTCACTCTACTGGCAGGAAGAACATTACCATATCCCTCTATTCACTCTACTGGCAGGAAGAACATTACCATATCCCCTCTATTCACTCTACTGGCAGGAAGAACATTACCATATCCCCTCTATTCACTCTACTGGCAGGAAGAACATTACCATATCCCCTCTATTCACTCTCTACTGGCAGGAAGAACATTACCATATCCCCTCTATTCACTCTACTGGCAGGAAGAACATTACCATATCCCCTCTATTCACTCTACTGGCAGGAAGAACATTACCATATCCCCTCTATTCACTCTACTGGCAGGAAGAACATTACCATATCCCTCTATTCACTCTACTGGCAGGAAGAACATTACCATATCCCCTCTATTCACTCTACTGGCAGGAAGAACATTACCATATCCCCTCTATTCACTCTACTGGCAGGAAGAACATTACCATATCCCCTCTATTCACTCTACTGGCAGGAAGAACATTACCATATCCCCTCTATTCACTCTACTGGCAGGAAGAACATTACCATATCCCTCTATTCACTCTACTGGCAGGAAGAACATTACCATATCCCTCTATTCACTCTACTGGCAGGAAGAACATTACCATATCCCTCTATTCACTCTACTGGCAGGAAGAACATTACCATATCCCCTCTATTCACTCTACTGGCAGGAAGAACATTACCATATCCCCTCTATTCACTCTACTGGCAGGAAGAACATTACCATATCCCCTCTATTCACTCTACTGGCAGGAAGAACATTACCATATCCCCTCTATTCACTCTACTGGCAGGAAGAACATTACCATATCCCCTCTATTCACTCTACTGGCAGGAAGAACATTACCATATCCCTCTATTCACTCTACTGGCAGGAAGAACATTACCATATCCCCTCTATTCACTCTACTGGCAGGAAGAACATTACCATATCCCCTCTATTCACTCTACTGGCAGGAAGAACATTACCATATCCCCTCTATTCACTCTACTGGCAGGAAGAACATTACCATATCCCCTCTATTCACTCTACTGGCAGGAAGAACATTACCATATCCCTCTCATTTCACAATACTGGCAGGAAGAACATTACCATATCCCCCTCTATTCACTCTACTGGCAGGAAGAACATTACCATATCCCCTCTATTCACTCTACTGGCAGGAAGAACATTACCATATCCCCTCTATTCACTCTACTGGCAGGAAGAACATTACCATATCCCCTCTATTCACTCTACTGGCAGGAAGAACATTACCATATCCCCTCTATTCACTCTACTGGCAGGAAGAACATTACCATATCCCCTCTATTCACTCTACTGGCAGGAAGAACATTACCATATCCCTCTATTCACTCTACTGGCAGGAAGAACATTACCATATCCCCTCTATTCACTCTACTGGCAGGAAGAACATTACCATATCCCTCTATTCACTCTACTGGCAGGAAGAACATTACCATATCCCCTCTATTCACTCTACTGGCAGGAAGAACATTACCATATCCCTTCTATTCACTCTACTGGCAGGAAGAACATTACCATATCCCCTCTATTCACTCTACTGGCAGGAAGAACATTACCATATCCCCTCTATTCACTCTACTGGCAGGAAGAACATTACCATATCCCCTCTATTCACTCTACTGGCAGGAAGAACATTACCATATCCCTCTATTCACTCTACTGGCAGGAAGAACATTACCATATCCCCTCTATTCACTCTACTGGCAGGAAGAACATTACCATATCCCTCTATTCACTCTACTGGCAGGAAGAACATTACCATATCCCCTCTATTCACTCTACTGGCAGGAAGAACATTACCATATCCCCTCTATTCACTCTACTGGCAGGAAGAACATTACCATATCCCCTCTATTCACTCTACTGGCAGGAAGAACATTACCATATCCCCCTCTATTCACTCTACTGGCAGGAAGAACATTACCATATCCCCTCTATTCACTCTACTGGCAGGAAGAACATTACCATATCCCCTCTATTCACTCTACTGGCAGGAAGAACATTACCATATCCCCTCTATTCATTCTACTGGCAGGAAGAACATTACCATATCCCTCTCATTTCACACTACTGGCAGGAAGAACATTACCATATCCCCTCTATTCACTCTACTGGCAGGAAGAACATTACCATATCCCCTCTATTCACTCTACTGGCAGGAAGAACATTACCATATCCCCTCTATTCACTCTACTGGCAGGAAGAACATTACCATATCCCCTCTATTCACTCTACTGGCAGGAAGAACATTACCATATCCCTCTATTCACTCTACTGGCAGGAAGAACATTACCATATCCCCTCTATTCACTCTACTGGCAGGAAGAACATTACCATATCCCCTCTATTCACTCTACTGGCAGGAAGAACATTACCATATCCCCTCTATTCACTCTACTGGCAGGAAGAACATTACCATATCCCCTCTATTCACTCTACTGGCAGGAAGAACATTACCATATCCCTCTATTCACTCTACTGGCAGGAAGAACATTACCATATCCCTCTATTCACTCTACTGGCAGGAAGAACATTACCATTTCCCCTCTATTCACTCTACTGGCAGGAAGAACATTACCATATTCCCCTCTATTCACTCTACTGGCAAGAAGAACATTACCATATCCCCTCTATTCACTCTACTGGCAGGAAGAACATTACCATATCCCTCTATTCACTCTACTGGCAGGAAGAACATTACCATATCCCCTCTATTCACTCTACTGGCAGGAAGAACATTACCATATCCCCCTTCTATTCACTCTACTGGCAGGAAGAACATTACCATATCCCCTCTATTCACTCTACTGGCAGGAAGAACATTACCATATCCCCTCTATTCACTCTACTGGCAGGAAGAACATTACCATATTCCCCTCTATTCACTCTACTGGCAGGAAGAACATTACCATATTCCCCTCTATTCAATCTACTGGCAAGAAGAACATTACCATATCCCCTCTATTCATTCTACTGGCAGGAAGAACATTACCATATCCCTCTCATTTCACACTACTGGCAGGAAGAACATTACCATATCCCCCTCTATTCACTCTACTGGCAGGAAGAACATTACCATATCCCCTCTATTCACTCTACTGGCAGGAAGAACATTACCATATCCCCTCTATTCACTCTACTGGCAGGAAGAACATTACCATATCCCTCTATTCACTCTACTGGCAGGAAGAACATTACCATATCCCCTCTATTCACTCTACTGGCAGGAAGAACATTACCATATCCCCTCTATTCACTCTACTGGCAGGAAGAACATTACCATATCCCCTCTATTCACTCTACTGGCAGGAAGAACATTACCATATCCCCTCTATTCACTCTACTGGCAGGAAGAACATTACCATATCCCTCTATTCACTCTACTGGCAGGAAGAACATTACCATATCCCTCTATTCACTCTACTGGCAGGAAGAACATTACCATATCCCCTCTATTCACTCTACTGGCAGGAAGAACATTACCATATCCCCTCTATTCACTCTACTGGCAGGAAGAACATTACCATATCCCCTCTATTCACTCTACTGGCAGGAAGAACATTACCATATCCCCTCTATTCACTCTACTGGCAGGAAGAACATTACCATATCCCCTCTATTCACTCTACTGGCAGGAAGAACATTACCATATCCCCTCTATTCACTCTACTGGCAGGAAGAACATTACCATATCCCCTCTATTCACTCTACTGGCAGGAAGAACATTACCATATCCCCTCTATTCACTCTACTGGCAGGAAGAACATTACCATATCCCCTCTATTCACTCTACTGGCAGGAAGAACATTACCATATCCCCTCTATTCACTCTACTGGCAGGAAGAACATTACCATATCCCCTCTATTCACTCTACTGGCAGGAAGAACATTACCATATCCCTCTATTCACTCTACTGGCAGGAAGAACATTACCATATCCCCTCTATTCACTCTACTGGCAGGAAGAACATTACCATATCCCCTCTATTCACTCTACTGGCAGGAAGAACATTACCATATCCCCTCTATTCACTCTACTGGCAGGAAGAACATTACCATATCCCCTCTATTCACTCTACTGGCAGGAAGAACATTACCATATCCCCTCTATTCACTCTACTGGCAGGAAGAACATTACCATATCCCCTCTATTCACTCTACTGGCAGGAAGAACATTACCATATCCCCTCTATTCACTCTACTGGCAGGAAGAACATTACCATATCCCCTCTATTCACTCTACTGGCAGGAAGAACATTACCATATCCCCTCTATTCACTCTACTGGCAGGAAGAACATTACCATATCCCTCTATTCACTCTACTGGCAGGAAGAACATTACCATATCCCCTCTATTCACTCTACTGGCAGGAAGAACATTACCATATCCCCTCTATTCACTCTACTGGCAGGAAGAACATTACCATATCCCCTCTATTCACTCTACTGGCAGGAAGAACATTACCATATCCCTCTATTCACTCTACTGGCAGGAAGAACATTACCATATCCCTCTATTCACTCTACTGGCAGGAAGAACATTACCATATCCCTCTATTCACTCTACTGGCAGGAAGAACATTACCATATCCCCTCTATTCACTCTACTGGCAGGAAGAACATTACCATATCCCCTCTATTCACTCTACTGGCAGGAAGAACATTACCATATCCCCTCTATTCACTCTACTGGCAGGAAGAACATTACCATATCCCCTCTATTCACTCTACTGGCAGGAAGAACATTACCATATCCCCTCTATTCACTCTACTGGCAGGAAGAACATTACCATATCCCCTCTATTCACTCTACTGGCAGGAAGAACATTACCATATCCCCTCTATTCACTCTACTGGCAGGAAGAACATTACCATATCCCCTCTATTCACTCTACTGGCAGGAAGAACATTACCATATCCCCTCTATTCACTCTACTGGCAGGAAGAACATTACCATATCCCCTCTATTCACTCTACTGGCAGGAAGAACATTACCATATCCCCTCTATTCACTCTACTGGCAGGAAGAACATTACCATATCCCTCTATTCACTCTACTGGCAGGAAGAACATTACCATATCCCCTCTATTCACTCTACTGGCAGGAAGAACATTACCATATCCCCTCTATTCACTCTACTGGCAGGAAGAACATTACCATATCCCCTCTATTCACTCTACTGGCAGGAAGAACATTACCATATCCCCTCTATTCACTCTACTGGCAGGAAGAACATTACCATATCCCCTCTATTCACTCTACTGGCAGGAAGAACATTACCATATCCCCTCTATTCACTCTACTGGCAGGAAGAACATTACCATATCCCTCTATTCACTCTACTGGCAGGAAGAACATTACCATATCCCTCTATTCACTCTACTGGCAGGAAGAACATTACCATATCCCCTCTATTCACTCTACTGGCAGGAAGAACATTACCATATCCCCTCTATTCACTCTACTGGCAGGAAGAACATTACCATATCCCCTCTATTCACTCTACTGGCAGGAAGAACATTACCATATCCCCTCTATTCACTCTACTGGCAGGAAGAACATTACCATATCCCTCTATTCACTCTACTGGCAGGAAGAACATTACCATATCCCCTCTATTCACTCTACTGGCAGGAAGAACATTACCATATCCCCTCTATTCACTCTACTGGCAGGAAGAACATTACCATATCCCTCTATTCACTCTACTGGCAGGAAGAACATTACCATATCCCTCTATTCACTCTACTGGCAGGAAGAACATTACCATATCCCTCTATTCACTCTACTGGCAGGAAGAACATTACCATATCCTCTATTCACTCTACTGGCAGGAAGAACATTACCATATCCCCTCTATTCACTCTACTGGCAGGAAGAACATTACCATATCCCTCTATTCACTCTACTGGCAGGAAGAACATTACCATATCCCCTCTATTCACTCTACTGGCAGGAAGAACATTACCATATCCCCTCTATTCACTCTACTGGCAGGAAGAACATTACCATATCCCCTCTATTCACTCTACTGGCAGGAAGAACATTACCATATCCCCTCTATTCACTCTACTGGCAGGAAGAACATTACCATATCCCTCTATTCACTCTACTGGCAGGAAGAACATTACCATATCCCCTCTATTCACTCTACTGGCAGGAAGAACATTACCATATCCCCTCTATTCACTCTACTGGCAGGAAGAACATTACCATATCCCCTCTATTCACTCTACTGGCAGGAAGAACATTACCATATCCCCTCTATTCACTCTACTGGCAGGAAGAACATTACCATATCCCCTCTATTCACTCTACTGGCAGGAAGAACATTACCATATCCCTCTATTCACTCTACTGGCAGGAAGAACATTACCATATCCCTCTATTCACTCTACTGGCAGGAAGAACATTACCATATCCCCTCTATTCACTCTACTGGCAGGAAGAACATTACCATATCCCCTCTATTCACTCTACTGGCAGGAAGAACATTACCATATCCCCTCTATTCACTCTACTGGCAGGAAGAACATTACCATATCCCCTCTATTCACTCTACTGGCAGGAAGAACATTACCATATCCCCTCTATTCACTCTACTGGCAGGAAGAACATTACCATATCCCCTCTATTCACTCTACTGGCAGGAAGAACATTACCATATCCCCTCTATTCACTCTACTGGCAGGAAGAACATTACCATATCCCCTCTATTCACTCTACTGGCAGGAAGAACATTACCATATCCCCTCTATTCACTCTACTGGCAGGAAGAACATTACCATATCCCCTCTATTCACTCTACTGGCAGGAAGAACATTACCATATCCCCTCTATTCACTCTACTGGCAGGAAGAACATTACCATATCCCCTCTATTCACTCTACTGGCAGGAAGAACATTACCATATCCCCTCTATTCACTCTACTGGCAGGAAGAACATTACCATATCCCCTCTATTCACTCTACTGGCAGGAAGAACATTACCATATCCCCTCTATTCACTCTACTGGCAGGAAGAACATTACCATATCCCCTCTATTCACTCTACTGGCAGGAAGAACATTACCATATCCCTCTATTCACTCTACTGGCAGGAAGAACATTACCATATCCCCTCTATTCACTCTACTGGCAGGAAGAACATTACCATATCCCCTCTATTCACTCTACTGGCAGGAAGAACATTACCATATCCCCTCTATTCACTCTACTGGCAGGAAGAACATTACCATATCCCCTCTATTCACTCTACTGGCAGGAAGAACATTACCATATCCCCTCTATTCACTCTACTGGCAGGAAGAACATTACCATATCCCCTCTATTCACTCTACTGGCAGGAAGAACATTACCATATCCCCTCTATTCACTCTACTGGCAGGAAGAACATTACCATATCCCTCTATTCACTCTACTGGCAGGAAGAACATTACCATATCCCCTCTATTCACTCTACTGGCAGGAAGAACATTACCATATCCCCTCTATTCACTCTACTGGCAGGAAGAACATTACCATATCCCTCTATTCACTCTACTGGCAGGAAGAACATTACCATATCCCCTCTATTCACTCTACTGGCAGGAAGAACATTACCATATCCCTCTATTCACTCTACTGGCAGGAAGAACATTACCATATCCCCTCTATTCACTCTACTGGCAGGAAGAACATTACCATATCCCCTCTATTCACTCTACTGGCAGGAAGAACATTACCATATCCCCTCTATTCACTCTACTGGCAGGAAGAACATTACCATATCCCCTCTATTCACTCTACTGGCAGGAAGAACATTACCATATCCCTCTATTCACTCTACTGGCAGGAAGAACATTACCATATCCCCTCTATTCACTCTACTGGCAGGAAGAACATTACCATATCCCCTCTATTCACTCTACTGGCAGGAAGAACATTACCATATCCCCTCTATTCACTCTACTGGCAGGAAGAACATTACCATATCCCTCTATTCACTCTACTGGCAGGAAGAACATTACCATATCCCCTCTATTCACTCTACTGGCAGGAAGAACATTACCATATCCCCTCTATTCACTCTACTGGCAGGAAGAACATTACCATATCCCCTCTATTCACTCTCTACTGGCAGGAAGAACATTACCATATCCCCTCTATTCACTCTACTGGCAGGAAGAACATTACCATATCCCCTCTATTCACTCTACTGGCAGGAAGAACATTACCATATCCCCTCTATTCACTCTACTGGCAGGAAGAACATTACCATATCCCTCTATTCACTCTACTGGCAGGAAGAACATTACCATATCCCCTCTATTCACTCTACTGGCAGGAAGAACATTACCATATCCCCTCTATTCACTCTACTGGCAGGAAGAACATTACCATATCCCCTCTATTCACTCTACTGGCAGGAAGAACATTACCATATCCCTCTATTCACTCTACTGGCAGGAAGAACATTACCATATCCCTCTATTCACTCTACTGGCAGGAAGAACATTACCATATCCCTCTATTCACTCTACTGGCAGGAAGAACATTACCATATCCCTCTATTCACTCTACTGGCAGGAAGAACATTACCATATCCCCTCTATTCACTCTACTGGCAGGAAGAACATTACCATATCCCTCTATTCACTCTACTGGCAGGAAGAACATTACCATATCCCTCTATTCACTCTACTGGCAGGAAGAACATTACCATATCCCCTCTATTCACTCTACTGGCAGGAAGAACATTACCATATCCCTCTATTCACTCTACTGGCAGGAAGAACATTACCATATCCCCTCTATTCACTCTACTGGCAGGAAGAACATTACCATATCCCTCTATTCACTCTACTGGCAGGAAGAACATTACCATATCCCCTCTATTCACTCTACTGGCAGGAAGAACATTACCATATCCCCTCTATTCACTCTACTGGCAGGAAGAACATTACCATATCCCCTCTATTCACTCTACTGGCAGGAAGAACATTACCATATCCCCTCTATTCACTCTACTGGCAGGAAGAACATTACCATATCCCCTCTATTCACTCTACTGGCAGGAAGAACATTACCATATCCCCTCTATTCACTCTACTGGCAGGAAGAACATTACCATATCCCCTCTATTCACTCTACTGGCAGGAAGAACATTACCATTTCCATCTCATTTCACAATTCTTGCAGGAAGAACATTACCATATCCCCCTCTATTCACTCTACTGGCAGGAAGAACATTACCATATCCCCTCTATTCACTCTACTGGCAGGAAGAACATTACCATATCCCCCTCTATTCACTCTACTGGCAGGAAGAACATTACCATATCCCTCTATTCACTCTACTGGCAGGAAGAACATTACCATATCCCCTCTATTCACTCTACTGGCAGGAAGAACATTACCATATCCCCCTCTATTCACTCTACTGGCAGGAAGAACATTACCATATCCCCTTTATTCACTCTACTGGCAGGAAGAACATTACCATATCCCCCTCTATTCACTCTACTGGCAGGAAGAACATTACCATATCCCCTCTATTCACTCTACTGGCAGGAAGAACATTACCATATCCCCTCTATTCACTCTACTGGCAGGAAGAACATTACCATATCCCCTCTATTCACTTATCTGGCAGGAAGAACATTACCATATCCCCCTCTATTCACTCTACTGGCAGGAAGAACATTACCATATCCCCTCTATTCACTCTACTGGCAGGAAGAACATTACCATATCCCCTCTATTCACTCTACTGGCAGGAAGAACATTACCATATCCATCTCATTTCACACTACTGGCAGGAAGAACATTACCATATCCCCTCTATTCACTCTACTGGCAGGAAGAACATTACCATATCCCCTCTATTCACTCTACTGGCAGGAAGAACATTACCATATCCCCTCTATTCACTCTACTGGCAGGAAGAACATTACCATATCCCCTCTATTCACTCTACTGGCAGGAAGAACATTACCATATCCCCTCTATTCACTCTACTGGCAGGAAGAACATTACCATATCCCCTCTATTCACTCTACTGGCAGGAAGAACATTACCATATCCCTCTATTCACTCTACTGGCAGGAAGAACATTACCATATCCCCTCTATTCACTCTACTGGCAGGAAGAACATTACCATATCCCCTCTATTCACTCTACTGGCAGGAAGAACATTACCATATCCCCTCTATTCACTCTACTGGCAGGAAGAACATTACCATATCCCCTCTATTCACTCTACTGGCAGGAAGAACATTACCATATCCCTCTATTCACTCTACTGGCAGGAAGAACATTACCATATCCCCTCTATTCACTCTACTGGCAGGAAGAACATTACCATATCCCCCTCTATTCACTCTACTGGCAGGAAGAACATTACCATATCCCCTCTATTTACTCTACTGGCAGGAAGAACATTACCATTTCCCTCTCATTTCACACTTCTTGCAGGAAGAACATTACCATATCCCCCTCTATTCACTCTACTGGCAGGAAGAACATTACCATATCCCCTCTATTCACTCTACTGGCAGGAAGAACATTACCATATCCCCTCTATTCACTCTACTGGCAGGAAGAACATTACCATATCCCCTCTATTCACTCTACTGGCAGGAAGAACATTACCATATCCCCTCTATTCACTCTACTGGCAGGAAGAACATTACCATATCCCCTCTATTCACTCTACTGTCAGGAAGAACATTACCATATCCCTCTCTATTCACTCTACTGGCAGGAAGAACATTACCATATCCCCCTCTATTCACTCTACTGGCAGGAAGAACATTACCATATCCCCTCTATTCACTCTACTGGCAGGAAGAACATTACCATATCCCCTCTATTCACTCTACTGGCAGGAAGAACATTACCATATCCCCTCTATTCACTCTACTGGCAGGAAGAACATTACCATATCCCCTCTATTCACTCTACTGGCAGGAAGAACATTACCATATCCCCTCTATTCACTCTACTGGCAGGAAGAACATTACCATATCCCCTCTATTCACTCTACTGGCAGGAAGAACATTACCATATCCCCTCTATTCACCCTACTGGCAGGAAGAACATTACCATATCCCCTCTATTCACTCTACTGGCAGGAAGAACATTACCATATCCCCTCTATTCACTCTACTGGCAGGAAGAACATTACCATATCCCTCTATTCACTCTACTGGCAGGAAGAACATTACCATATCCCCTCTATTCACTCTACTGGCAGGAAGAACATTACCATATCCCTCTATTCACTCTACTGGCAGGAAGAACATTACCATATCCCCTCTATTCACTCTACTGGCAGGAAGAACATTACCATATCCCCTCTATTCACTCTACTGGCAGGAAGAACATTACCATATCCCCTCTATTCACTCTACTGGCAGGAAGAACATTACCATATCCCTCTATTCACTCTACTGGCAGGAAGAACATTACCATATCCCCTCTATTCACTCTACTGGCAGGAAGAACATTACCATATCCCCTCTATTCACTCTACTGGCAGGAAGAACATTACCATATCCCCTCTATTCACTCTACTGGCAGGAAGAACATTACCATATCCCCTCTATTCACTCTACTGGCAGGAAGAACATTACCATATCCCTCTATTCACTCTACTGGCAGGAAGAACATTACCATATCCCCTCTATTCACTCTACTGGCAGGAAGAACATTACCATATCCCCTCTATTCACTCTACTGGCAGGAAGAACATTACCATATCCCCTCTATTCACTCTACTGGCAGGAAGAACATTACCATATCCCTCTATTCACTCTACTGGCAGGAAGAACATTACCATATCCCCTCTATTCACTCTACTGGCAGGAAGAACATTACCATATCCCTCTATTCACTCTACTGGCAGGAAGAACATTACCATATCCCCTCTATTCACTCTACTGGCAGGAAGAACATTACCATATCCCTCTATTCACTCTACTGGCAGGAAGAACATTACCATATCCCCTCTATTCACTCTACTGGCAGGAAGAACATTACCATATCCCCTCTATTCACTCTACTGGCAGGAAGAACATTACCATATCCCCTCTATTCACTCTACTGGCAGGAAGAACATTACCATATCCCCTCTATTCACTCTACTGGCAGGAAGAACATTACCATATCCCCTCTATTCACTCTACTGGCAGGAAGAACATTACCATATCCCCTCTATTCACTCTACTGGCAGGAAGAACATTACCATATCCCCTCTATTCACTCTACTGGCAGGAAGAACATTACCATATCCCCTCTATTCACTCTACTGGCAGGAAGAACATTACCATATCCCCTCTATTCACTCTACTGGCAGGAAGAACATTACCATATCCCCTCTATTCACTCTACTGGCAGGAAGAACATTACCATATCCCCTCTATTCACTCTACTGGCAGGAAGAACATTACCATATCCCCTCTATTCACTCTACTGGCAGGAAGAACATTACCATATCCCCTCTATTCACTCTACTGGCAGGAAGAACATTACCATATCCCCTCTATTCACTCTACTGGCAGGAAGAACATTACCATATCCCTCTATTCACTCTACTGGCAGGAAGAACATTACCATATCCCTCTATTCACTCTACTGGCAGGAAGAACATTACCATATCCCCCTCTATTCACTCTACTGGCAGGAAGAACATTACCATATCCCCTTTATTCACTCTACTGGCAGGAAGAACATTACCATATCCCCCTCTATTCACCCTACTAGCAGGAAGAACATTACCATATCCCCCTCTATTCACTCTACTGACAGGAAGAACAATACAATATCCCCCTCTATTGACCCTACTGGCAGGAAGAACATTACCATATCCCCTCTATTCACTCTACTGTCAGGAAGAACATTATCATATCCCTCTCTATTCACATTACTGGCTGGAAGAACATTACCATATCCCCCTCTATTCACTCTACTGGCAGGAAGAACAATACCATGTCCCCCTCTATTCACTCTACTGGCAGGAAGAACATTACCATATCCCCTCTATTCACTCTACTGGCAGGAAGAACATTACCATATCCCCCTCTATTCACTCTACTGGCAGGAAGAACATTACCATATCCCCTCTATTCACTCTACTGGCAGGAAGAACATTACCATATCCCCTCTATTCACCCTACTGGCAGGAAGAACATTACCATATCCCCCTCTATTCACTCTACTGACAGGAAGAACAATACAATATCCCCCTCTATTAACCCTACTGGCAGGAAGAACATTACCATATCCCCTCTATTCACTCTACTGTCAGGAAGAACATTATCATATCCCTCTCTATTCACATTACTGGCTGGAAGAACATTACCATATCCCCCTCTATTCACTCTACTGGCAGGAAGAACAATACCATGTCCCCCTCTATTCACTCTACTGGCAGGAAGAACATTACCATGTCCCTTCTATTCACTCTACTGGCAGGAAGAACATTACCATATCCCCTCTATTCAATCTACTGGCAGGAAGATCATTACCATATCCCCTCTATTCACTCTACTGGCAGGAAGAACAATACCATATCCCCTCTATTCACTCTACTGGCAGGAAGAACATTACCATATCCCTCTCATTTCACACTACTTGCAGGAAGAACATTACCATATCCCCTCTTTTCACTCTACTGGCAGGAAGAACATTACCATATCCCCTCTATTCACTCTACTGGCAGGAAGAACATGACCATATCCCCTCTATTCACTCTACTGGCAGGAAGAACATTACCATATCCCCTCTATTCACTCTACTGGAAGGAAGAACATTACCATATCCCCTCTATTCACTCTACTGGCAGGAAGAACATTACCATATCCCCTCTATTCACTTATCTGGCAGGAAGAACATTACCATATCCCCCTCTATTCACTCTACTGGCAGGAAGAACATTACCATATCCCCTCTATTCACTCTACTGGAAGGAAGAACATTACCATATCCCCTCTATTCACTCTACTGACTGGAAGAACATTACCATATCCCCTCTATTCACTCTACTGGCAGGAAGAACATTACCATATCCCCCTCTATTCACTCTACTGGCAGGAAGAACATTACCATATCCCCTCTATTCACTTATCTGGCAGGAAGAACATTACCATATCCCCCTCTATTCACTCTACTGGCAGGAAGAACATTACCATATCCCCTCTATTCACTCTACTGGAAGGAAGAACATTACCATATCCCCTCTATTCACTCTACTGGCAGGAAGAACATTACCATATCCCCTCTATTGACTCTACTGGCAGGAAGAACATTACCATATCCCCTCTATTCACTCTACTGACTGGAAGAACATTACCATATCCCCTCTATTCAATCTACTGGCAGGAAGAACATTACCATATCCCCTCTATTCACTCTACTGGAAGGAAGAACATTACCATATCCCCTCTATTCACTCTACTGGCAGGAAGAACATTACCATATCCCCTCTATTCACTCTACTGGAAGGAAGAACATTACCATATCCCCTCTATTCACTCTACTGGCAGGAAGAACATTACCATATCCCCTCTATTCACTCTACTGGAAGGAAGAACATTACCATATCCCCTCTATTCACTCTACTGGCAGGAAGAACATTACCATATCCCCCTCTATTCACTCTACTGGCAGGAAGAACATTACCATATCCCTCTATTCACTCTACTGGAAGGAAGAACATTACCATATCCCCTCTATTCACTCTACTGGCAGGAAGAACATTACCATATCCCCTCTATTAACTCTACTGGCAGGAAGAACATTACCATATCCCCTCTATTCACTCTACTGGCAGGAAAAACATTACCATATCCCCTCTATTCACTCTACTGGCAGGAAAAACATTACCATATCCCCTCTATTCACTCTACTGGCAGGAAGAACATTACCATATCCCCTCTATTCACTCTACTGGAAGGAAGAACATTACCATATCCCCTCTATTCACTCTACTGGCAGGAAGAACATTACCATATCCCCTCTATTAACTCTACTGGCAGGAAGAACATTACCATATCCCCTCTATTCACTCTACTGGCAGGAAGAACATTACCATATCCCCTCTATTCACTCTACTGGCAGGAAGAACATTACCATATCCCCTCTATTCACTCTACTGGCAGGAAGAACATTACCATATCCCCTCTATTCACTCTACTGGCAGGAAGAACATTACCATATCCCCTCTATTCACTCTACTGGCAGGAAGAACATTACCATATCCCCTCTTTGCATTCAAGAATCTCAATGAATTAAGTGAAGCCCATTCCTCATATCAATTTGATGAGTTCCATGTTACCACTGCCTCCTCCTATAGACTATTGGTCTAAACTTGACTCTGTCATAAAGAAGTTCATTTGGGGGGAGAAAGAGACCACAGATTAAACATGCAACACTACAGAGAACAAAAGCATCAGGTGGACTTTAAGTTTCAAGTCTAATATGTTATCACCTGTCTTTCCTGATGAATCTCCCGAAGACCTGGTTAAACCCAGAGGCTTCTGTTCCTTGGCGAGGCTGTAGAAGAGTCAATAGTTTCACCAAGTATGTTACAAGATTTATTATTTTCTGGATTGACTCCTAAAATTAACGTGTATTATTGCGTACTCAGTAAATGTGTGGAAAGCTACAGAGAAGCATATGTGTCACTATCGTCATAATGAGTAGACCAAGGCGCAGCATGCATGACATTCCACTTCTTTTAATTCACTTGGAAACATAGACTACAACAAAAGGAAATGACAGATCGTAATATACATGGCACTCACTGGTACTAACACGAAACAATATCCCACAAAACAGGTGGGAAAAGGAACAGCTTAAGTATGATCCCCAATTAGAGGCGACGACACTCAGCTGCCTCTAATTGGGAACCATACACACAACAACACATAGAAATACAACACATAGAAACTATAATCCCCCTAGTCACATCCTGACCAAAACCACCAGAGGGCTCTCTATGGCCAGGATGTGACAGTACCCCTCCAAAGGTGCGGACTCCAGCCGCAAAACCAGAACTAAATGGGGAGGGTTCGGGTGGGCATTAGGCGTCGGCTCCGGTGCGGGATTGGTCGGAATGGTCCCCGGCGCCTTGCCCGGATTGGTCCCCGACGCAGAGGGAAACGACACTCAGCTGCCTCTAATTGGGAACCATACAAACCCAAACATAGAAATACAACACATAGAAACCATAATCCCCCTAGTCACGTCCTGACCAAAACCACCATAGAGAACCCAGAGGGCTCTCTATGGCCAGGACGTGACAATATGAGATCTATTCTTAAATTACATTCATACTCTCCAATATGGCGTAATAAAGAACTCTTATGTCACGTCCAGGCCAGAGTTTTAGGCTGGTGTGTTTAGGTTTCGTTTTGGTGAAGGGTTTTTTGAGTTCTAGGTGTTCTATTTCTATGTTGGGGTAATGGTTCCCAATTAGGGGCAGCTGAGTGTCGTTGTCTCTAATTGGGAACCATATATATGTTTGGGGTTTTCAATAGTATGTCGTGGGTTATTGTTTATGCATAGCTTCATTGTTTATGTGAGTCTATGTTTATGCACGATCTTCGGTTCGTTCTGTTTTATTGTTTTGCCCAGTTATGTGAGTTTCGTTTTGTTAAATAAACATGTATACTGGATACCTCGCTGCGCCTTGGTCTGTCCCTTCCGAGGATCGTGACAGAATAACCCACCATAAAAAGACCAAGCAGCGAGAGACCCGGGAGTTCAGGACTTGGGAGGAAGAACTGGAGGATGATGGACCATGGGATCAGCCTGGAGAATATCGCCGTCCTAAAGAGGAGCTGGAAGCAGCGATAGCGGAGCGGCGATATTATGAGGATCGATATGGAGTATGGAACCCGGAGAAGGAAAAGTTTGTTAGACCTCGCCTGGCTAGGAAGCCCGAAAGGGAGGGTGCATCGCACTGAGCAGACACCGTGCTATGCAGTTGTGCGCACGGTGTCTCCAGTGCGCATGCATAGGCCGGTGCGCGAAATTCCAGCGCCACTCATCTGTCGGGCTAGGGTGAGTGTGCAGCCTGGAAGAGTGGTGCAGGCTCTGCGCGCCAGGTCTCCAGTGCGCCTGTTGGGACCGAAATATCCTGCGCCGGCTCTGCGTGCGGTGTCTCCTGTTCACGCCAAGACAGCCCGGTGCACGACATTCCAGCTCCCCTCATCGGGTGAAGCCAGGATGAGTGAACAACCTGGGAGAGGGGTGTCGGCTATACGCATCAGGTCTCCTGTGCGTGTTGTGGATCCAGTACATCCTGTTCCACGCTCAAGGATCCCTGTTCGTGTAGTGGATCCAGCACGTCCTGTTCCGGCTCCGCGCACCAGGCCCCCTGTGCGCCTAGAGAGTCCAGCACGTCCAGTCCCTGCTCCACGCTCCAGGATCTCTGTGCCTGTCGTGGACCCAGCACGTCCCTACTCCACGCTCCAGGATCCCTGTGCCCGTCGTGGACCCAGCACGTCCTATCCCTGCTCCACGCTCCAGGATCCCTGTGCCCGTCGTGGACCCAGCACGTCCTGTCCCTGCTCCACGCTCCAGGATCCCTGTGCCTGTCGTGGACCCAGCACGTCCTGTCCCTGCTCCACGCTCCAGGATCCCTGTGCCCGTCGTGGACCCAGCACGTCCTGTTCCTGTTCCACGCTCCAGGATTCCTGTGCCCGTCGTGGATCCAGCACGGCCTGTCCCTGTTCCACGCTCCAGGATTCCTGTGCCCGTCGTGGATCCAGTACGGCCCGTTCCTGCTCCCCGCACCAGAGTCCCAGTGCGCGTCATGAGTCCAGTACGGCCCGTTCCTGCTCCCCACACCAGAGTGCCAGTGCGCGTCATGAGTCCAGTACGGCCCGTTCCTGCTCCCGCACCAGAGTCCCAGTGCGGCGTCATGAGCCCAGTACGGCCCGTTCCTGCTCCCCGCACCAGAGTCCCAGTGCGGCGTCATGAGCCCAGCACGGCCCGTTCCTGCTCCCGCACCAGAGTCCCAGTGCGGCGTCATGAGCCAAGTGCGGCCCGTTCCTGCTCCCTCGCACCAGAGTCCCAGTGCGGCGCCATGAGCCCAGTAAGGCCCGTTCCTGCTCCCCGCACCAGAGTCCAAGTGCGCTTCGTGAGCCCAGTACGGCCGGCTCCTGCTCCTCGCACCAGAGTACCAGTGAGCATTGTGAGCCCAGTACGGCCGGCTCCTGCTCCTCGCACCAGAGTCCCAGTGAGCTTCGTGAGTCCAGTACGGCCGGTTCCTGCTCCCTGCATCAGAGTTCTGGTTAATAGCCCAGGGCCTCCGGAGCTGCCACCTGGGATCAAAAGACCCACCCGAAGACCCCCCCATGGACTTTGTGGCGCGGTCGGAGTCCGCGCCTTTGGGGGTGGGGGTACTGTCACGTCCAGGCCAGAGTTTTAGGCTGGCGTGTTTAGGTTTCGTTTTGGTGAAGGGTTTTTTGAGTTCTAGGTGTTCTATTTCTATGTTGGGGTAATGGTTCCCAATTAGGGGCAGCTGAGTGTCGTTGTCTCTAATTGGGAACCATATATATGTTTGGGGTTTTCAATAGTATGTCGTGGGTTATTGTTTATGCATAGCGTCGTTGTTTATGTGAGTCTATGTTTATGCACGAACTTCGTTTCGTTCTGTTTTATTGTTTTGCCCTGTTACGTGAGTTTCGTTTTGTTAAATAAACATGTATACTGGATACCTCGCTGCGCCTAGGATCGTGACATCTTAGCGTGTAAAAAAACATTTAAATCAGATTATTGGTCTAAGAAGGTATTTATACTCAATGAGAATGGACTCTTAAGTTTCCAGGAAATCCACCAGTCTTTTAATGTCCCTGGTTCATCATATAGTCCTTACCTTCAACTCTGCATATCCATGCCAGCCTTTGGGGTCCTCTGGGGAACAGAACTAGTCTATCCATGCCAGCCTATGGGGTCCCCTGGGGAACAGAACTAGTCTATCCATGCCAGCCTATGGGGTCCCCTGGGGAACAGAACTAGTCTATCCATGCCAGCCTATGGGGTCCTCAGGGGAACAGAACGATTAGTACACTCAAAAGGAGTTGTTTCTGATATCTGTAGTCAATGAACTATAGCAGCACACAAACCATTAACTATATCCACTGTATGGGAAAAGGATTTTACACTTGCTGACAGACAAATCAATTGGGAGACAGTATGGAGAAAATATTATTTTTGGATCATCTGGAAACCCCCAATCTCCAATTAATGAATTAAAATGTTTGCCATAGAACCTAACACATAAAAAAAGACATCACATGGTTATTAGTCCATCACCATTATGTGAGTCCACAGGGCCAAGGAGTCCACAGGGCCAAGGAGTCCACAGGGCCAAAGGTGTCCTCTCTGGACACATGGAAAAAAGCAGCGAAAATGTCTGAACTCTTAACCAACGGGCCTTTACATCCATGAACGTGAATAAATAATTTGTCACTATTTCTGAGACTATATGATGTATTGTTCAATAGATTTACTATTAATATAAATGTATTTGTTTTTATCTCATGATTTATTTTACATGCTATCAGATTGTCGGTGGGGAGGGGGTTACTAAAAGATATATATACATGTATTCTATGAATCCTATGAATTGAAATAATAAAAACTTAATAAATAAAAAGAACACAGGCTATCCTTTTCTCTCAGCCGAGCTAACAGCCGCAGGATCTCTTCCCTAAGCTGCTTGATGGTATTTAGGGCAGACAAATCCCTGTCTGTTTTCCAGCTCCACCTTATCTTCATCTTGTGATTGTGTGGAAATCGTCTCACACCTGAAGCATTTGTGCCCCATCTGTGGATTAAAAACACTGGTGGGCAAGCACTGCTAGCGTTAGCCTGCTCTGTTTTCATGATGGCTAGCAGCTAACTGCTACTTAGCAGGAATCCAGAACACAAACTTGCGGTCCCAGGCCAACGACTAGCTGAAGTGTATTTTTACCTGGAGTTTTTCTTTATTGTAGGCTACTACTTTCACCACTTTTAGTCTTGAACTCTTTGGTTGTTTAGTACACTACCGTACTCCCTCTGTTTAGCACATGGCCTCACATGTGAATCCTTCAAGAGATGGGTGGGGCTAAAGCTTAAGAGGGTGTGAACGATACTGAATGGGTGTAGACAAAGAAGAGCTCTCCAGGAGGTACCAAAACATTCAAAGGACATTTTCTCAAAAGTGGGGTTTATCAACTTTCAAAGAAGAATTACTTTCCCATTGTTTCCTCAAATGCAGTGTGTGATATACCATTTTGTAGCTCTGAGTCTCTACTTTTATCCAATGTAAAAAATGTAATGTCAAATGTTGCTACATAAGACCAAATCCTCTATCCATATAGCCGTTAAAGTTCTCATCAATAAAATGTGCCCCACAGATTGATGAGTAGATGCCCAATTTGTCCTCCTCATTCTCACAAATGTATCCCAAATTTGTCATTCACCGTGTAAAAGCTGACCACGCGGCGTTGTGGGATTGTTTTTCCGAAGTTAGCGCTGATTTGGTGAAAACCTCAAACCCAATTTATAGAACAACATATCAAAACCATTGATTTAAGAGTAATTTGGGAATGTTTTTTTAGGGTGCTCTAAGTTACTATGCGTTTCTGGCATTGAGAAATAGGTAACACACTAAAACTGGTGTTTTATTACAGTTTGAACGTGACGGCTGCACTTTGACTCAACACTGTTCAAGTTCATATATCCAATGATAATGTTCATATATCACATGATAATGTCCACATATCACATGATAATGTTCATATATCCCATGATAATGTTCATATATCCCATGATAATGTTCATATATCCCATGATAATGTTCATATATCACACGATAATGTCCATATATCACATGATAATGTTCATATATCCCATGATAATGTTCACACATCCCATGATAATGTTAATATATCACACGATAATGTCCATATATCACATGATAATGCCCATATATCACATGACAGTGTCCATATATCACATGATAATGTTCATATATCACACGATAATGTTCATGTATCCCATGATAATGTTCATATATCACACGATAATGTCCATATATCACATGATAATGTGCACACATCGCACGATAATGTTCATATATTGCACGATAATGTCCATATATCCAATGATAATGTTAATGTATCACATGATAAGGTGTAAATATAACACGATAATGTTTACGTATCCCATGATAATGTTCATATATCACATGATAATGTTCATATATCACACGATAATGTCCATACATCACATGATAATGTCCATATATCACATGATAATGTCCAATATATCGCATGCTAATGTTCATATATCACATGATAATGTTCATGTATCCCATATTAATGTTCATATATCACACAATAATGCTCATACATCGCATGATCATGTTTATATATCGCATGATAATGTCCATACATCCCATGATAATGTTCATGTATCCCATGATAATGTCTAAATATCCCATGATAATGTTCATATATCACATGATAATGTCCATATATCACATGATAATGTCCATACATCGCACGATAATGGTCATATATAACATAATAATGTTCATATATATAACACGATAATGTTCATATATCACATGTCAATGTTTATATATCACATGATAATGTTTATATATCCCATGATAATGTCCATATATCACATGACAATGTCTAAATATCCCATGATAATGTCCATATATCACATGATAATGTTCACACATCACACGATAATGTCCACACATCACATGATAATGTTTATATACCCCATGATAATGTTCACATATACCATGATAATGTTCACATATCCCATGATAATGTCCATATATCACATGATAATGTTTATATATCCCATGACAATGTGCATATATCCCATGATAATGTCCATATATCCCATGATACTGTTCATATATCCCATGATACTGTTCATATATCCCATGATAATGTCCATATATCCCATGATAATGTTCATATAAAACATTAGCAATTGCACTGTGCTTCGTTTTGTCTATTTTCCAGAACAGTTTTTGAAAATGTTACTTTTGGTTTCTCTCTGCCATGTTTATCTCAGCCATTCGTTTTCCTATCTGTGTAATGCTAGCTGTACTCTGCCATGTTTAGCTCAGCCATATAGTATTACAGTATCTCTTTAACCAACTAATGAATATAGCAGACCGTCTAGTCATAACAGCCTCTCCCCTTCCCTCTCCCCCACCCCCTTTCCCTCTCCCCTCCCCTTTCCCTCTCCCCCACCCCTTTCCCTCTCCCCTCCCCTTTCCCTCTCCCCACCCCATTTCCCTCTCCCCTCCCCTTTCCCTCTCCCCCCACCCTTTCCCTCTCCCCCCACCCCATTTCCCCCCTCCCCTTTCCCTCTCCCCCACCCCCTTTCCCTCTCCCCCTCCCCTTTCCCTCTCCCCACCCCCTTTCCCTCTCCCCTCCCCCTTTCCCTCTCCCCCTCCCCTTTCCCTCTCCCCCACCCTTTTCCCTCTCCCCACCCCATTTCCCTCTCCCCCCCCCTTTCCCTCTCCCCACCCCCTTTCCCTCTCCCCCCACCCCTTTCCCTCTCCCCCCATCCCCTTTCCCTCTCCCCCACCCCTTTCCCTCTCCTCCCCCCCTTTCCCTCTCCCCCACCCCCTTTCCCTCTCCCCCCTCCCTTTCCCTCTCTCCCCTCCTCTCTCCCTCTTCCCTCTCTCCCACCCCCTCTCCCCCACCCCCTCTCCCCCACCCCCTTTCCTCTCCCCCCACCCCTCTTTCCCTCTCCTCCTCTTTCTCCTCTCTCCCTCTCTCTTTCCTTTTTCCCTCTCCCCTCCTCCTCTCTTTCCCTCTCCCCACCCCCCTTTCCCTCTCCCCTTTCCCCTCTCTCCCTCCCCCCTCTTTCCTCTCCCCCCCACCCCCTTTCCCTCTCTCCTTTCCCTCTCTCCCCCCACCCCCTTTCCCTCTCCCCTTTCCCTCTCCCCCTCCCCTTTCCCTCTCCCCCTCCCCCTTTCCCTCTCCCCACCCTCTTTCCCTCTCCCCCACCCCATTTCCCTCTCCCCTCCCCTTTCCCTCTCCCCCACCCCTTTCCCTCTCCCCTCCACCTTTCCCTCTCCCACCCCCCCTTTCCCTCTCCCCCTCCCCCCCTTTCCCTCTCCCTCCCCTTTCCCTCTCCCCCTTTCCCTCTCCCCTCCCCTTTCCCTCTCCCCTCCCCCTCTCCCTTTCCCTATCCCCTCCCCTCTCCCCCTCCCCTTTCCCTCAGCCCCCACCCCCTTTCCCCCTCCCCTCCCCTTTCCCTCTCCCTCTCCCCTTTCCCTCTCCCCTCTCCTTTCCCTCTCCCCCCACCCCTTTCCCTCTCCCCCTTTCCCTCTCCCCTCCCCTTTCCCTCTCCCCACCCCTTTCCCTCTCCCCTTTCCCTCTCCCCCTCCCCTTTCCCTCTCCCCTTTCCCTCTCCCCTCCCCCTTTCCCTCTCCCCCCACCCCCTTTCCCTCTCCCCTTTCCCTCTCCCCTCCCCTTTCCCTCTCCCCTCCCCTTTCCCTCTCCCCCCACCCCTTTCCCTCTCCCCCTCCCCTTTCCCTATCCCCTCCCCCTCTCCCCCTCCCCTTTCCCTCAGCCCCCACCCCTTTCCCCCCTCCCCTTTCCCTCTCCCCACACCCTTTCCCTCTCCCCCCTTTCCCTCTCCCCACCCCTTTCCCTCTCCCCCTCCCCCCTTTCCCTCTCCCCACCCTTTCCCTCTCCCCTTTCCCTCTCCCCACCCCATTTCCCTCTCCCCTTCAACTTTTCCCACACCAACTGCATGCCCTTCTCTCTCCTCTCCCCGAGTTTCCATGGCTCAAAATTCTCCCACCTGCTAGAGTTACTCCCTGCTGTGTACCACAGCACAAACCCCCTCCTGAGCCACACAATCTGCACTCCCTCCTTAACCCACACAGCACAGATCCCAGCCTGACCCTCACACTGACTCACCATACACAGCCCCCCTCCATAGCCTGACCCTGAGAGCCCTAACGGACTGAGAGGGTAATATGGAGCTACCAGAGCCGGACACTCAGCCCTATCTAACAGAGATTGGTGAAACCTGCTGGTGGTCACACACACACGCATGCCGCAGCCCAGATGCTCTCATTTCCTGCTTCCTGTTCTCATTTAACCACCAGGCGTATATTACACTTTGAGCCAGTAACGCACGGCAAGAGAGAAAGCTCCAGCCTCCTGGAACATCTTGAATACTGGAACATCACCACAATCTCTCTCTCTCTCTCTCTCTCTCTCTCTCCTGTCTTGGCTCACGCACAGACCCTCCACAGGTGATGATTGGACAGGGCTGTAAAGTGCAGCGGCCCATGGCCTGTCTGGACAAGCTAGTTCCCCTCTGAGCAACGGCCCATAACCCCTCCACACCACACACACACCGCACACACACCACACACACACCACGCCACAGGCCCATCACCCCTCAGCTCCACAAAGGACTCATTATCACTGTGTCCGAGACACTCCGCTGGGAAGCCAGGAATATCACTCTCCCCTGTCTCACCCCCCTGCCTCCCTCGTCTCCCCCGTTTCTCTGTCTCCCATTTCCCGCCACCCCTGTCAGGTGCTGGTAGAGGTCAAGGGTCATTAGGCTGGTGATGAACTACATCTGTCCCCACCCCAGAGAGTAGAGGTGGGGAGTAAATATCATTTGAGCGTTCCACAGCTAAGGTGAGACGACGCAACAACCAATGGGAGAACTCTGAAGGTTCACACTGGGGTTATAGCCCCCCCCACAAAAAATATATCCCAGTGGTCAAGAAAAAAAGTCACGATCTGTTAACAAACAGTCTGATTAAACAGGCCCTATGGCACCCTATTCCCTCCTATTCTCTATATAGTGCACTACTGACCAGGGCTCTACTGCTGAAAAGTAGTGCACTGAAAAGGGTGCCATTCGGGATCCAGGAAGCTTAACACTGGTGCTAGGAAGACCAAACTGTGTGTGTGTGGTAGTGATTACGAACCCAGTTGGCTCATGTTATAATAAGTGTTATATGAGGAAGGGGACCAGAGGTTTAGTACAGCTTGCACCCCACACACACACTCACACACACACACACCCTGGTCTGTGTCTATTTGTCAATAACAGCTGGTGCGCGAAATTAAATATTAAGAAAGTCTCAAGGTTTTACTCACCTGAGGTAATCTCATGATAAGCTGTAGACCACTATCTACCAAGAGAGTTCTCATCTATATTATTCATAGCTGTCTATTCGCCACAACAGACCGATGCTGGCACTAAGACCGCACTCAACCAACTCTATAAGGCCATAAGCAAACAAGAAAATGCTCATCCAGAAGCGGCGCTCCTAGTGGCCGTGGACTTTAAATGCAGGGAAACTTAAATCCGTTTTACCTCATTTCTACCAAGATGTCACATGTGCAACAAGAAGGAAAAAAACTCTAGACCACCTATACTCCACACACAGAGACGCGTACAAAGCTTCGCTCTCCATTTGGCAAATCTGACCATAATTCTATCCTCCTGATTCCTGCTTACAAGCAAACATTTAAGCAGGAAGCACCAGTGACTCGGTCTATAAAAAAGTGGTCAGATGAAGCAGATGCTAAACTACAGGACTGTTTTGCTATCACATACTGGAAGCCATGGATTACAGGCAACATTCGCACTGTGATCATGAAGTGCTTTGAGAGACTAGTCAAGGATCATATCACCTCCACCCTACCTGATACCCTAGACCCACTCCAATTTGCTTACTGCCCCAATAGGTCCACAGACGACGCAATTACAATCACACTGCATACTGCATACCCATCTGGACAAGAGGAATACCTATGTAAGAATGCTGTTCATCGACTACAGCTCAGCATTTAACACCATAGTTCCCTCCAAGCTCGTCATTAAGCTCGAGACCCTAGGTCTCAACCCAGCCCTGTGCAACTGGGTCCTGGACTTCCTGACGGGCCGGCCCGAGGTGGTGAGGGTAGGAAACAACATCTCCACCCCGCTGATCCTCAACACTGGGGCCCCCCAAGGGTGCGTTCTCAGCCCTCTCCTGTACTCCCTGTTCACCCATGACTGCGTGGCCAAGCACGCATCCAACTCAATCATCAAGTTTGCTGACGACACTACAGTGGTAGGCTTGATTACCAACAACAACGAGACGGCCTACAGGGAGGAGGTGAGGGACCTCGGAGTGTTGTGTCAGGAAAATAACCTCTCACTCAATGTCAACAAAACAAAGGAGATGATCGTGGACTTCAGGAAACAGGAAAGGGAGCACCCCCTTATCCACATTGATGGGACAGTAGTGGATAAGATGGAAAGTTTTAAGTTCCTCGGCGTACACATCATGGACAAACTGAAATGGTCCACCCACACAGACAGCGTGGTGAAGAAGGCGCAACAGCGCCTTTTCAACCTCAGGAGGCTTAAGAAATGTGGCTTGTCACCAAAAACACTCACAAACTTCTACAGATGCACAATCGAGAGCATCCTGTCGGGCTGTATCACTGCCTGGTACGGCAACTGCTCCGCCCACAACCGCAAGGCTCTCCAGTGGGTAGTGAGGTCTGCACAACGCATCACCGGGGGTAAACTACTGGCCCTCCAGGACACCACCCGATGTCACAGGAAGGCCAAAAAGATCATCAAGGACAACAACCACCCGATCCACTGCCTGTTCACCCCGCTCTCATCCAGAAGGCGAGGTCAGTACAGGAGCATCAAAGCTGGGACCGAGAGACTGAAAATAATCTGTCTGTAAACAATTGTTGGAAAAATGACCTAAAGTAGATGTCCTAACCGACTTGCCAAAACTATAGTTTGTTAACAGGAAACAAGAAATTTGTGGAGTGGTTGAAAAATGAGTTTTAATGACTCCATCCTAAGTGTATGTAATGGATGGAGCTGCAGTTGAGAAGGTCCAACGCTTCAAGGTCCTCCGTTTTTACATCAGCCTCTAAAGAAATGATCCGTCTATAATTTTAATGCTAGGTTTATTTGAACAGTGAGAGACAGAATAACAACAAAAAAAATCCAGAAAAACACGTGAAAAATGTTATGAATTGATTTGCATTTTAATGAGGGAAATGCACCTAGGGAGTGCTTAGGCAAGAGGCCTGCGGGCATACATAACCCGTAGTACATACTGTCTATACACACTAGGTAAAACCTGGGCGGACCACCCCCTGTATTTTGGTTAGTGCACCAGGTGGTGCTAAGTTAGGTAAGTTGTGGGCAGGCAGGTAAGGTAGGAGAGGGGGCTTTGACATTTACTTTCTTTGCTTTGGTT
Source organism: Brachymystax lenok tsinlingensis (assembly GCA_030435695.1). Taxonomy (NCBI): domain Eukaryota; kingdom Metazoa; phylum Chordata; class Actinopteri; order Salmoniformes; family Salmonidae; genus Brachymystax; species Brachymystax lenok. Next base: position 2,233,750 of record CM059781.1, on the reverse strand, counting down.
CCGTTTGGCCCCTTTTTCCCCAAAATGACCGTGTGAAGGAATAAATTCTCTGTAAACGATAACATATTCTGCCTTTGTCATCCTTACCCTCCCCTACAGTCCCATACTTCTTTCACTCCACAGGGTTGTAGCAGGGTGTTGCGTCCCCTCCTCCAAGAGGCGTACGTAACACAGGTAAACAGGGTAAATCTGTTCATATTTCCCAGGTAAACAGACAGACAGTGAGTTAATATTCAGGGTAAATCTGTTCATATTTCCCAGGTAAACAGACAGACAGTGAGTTAGTATTCAGGGTAAATCTGTTCATATTTCCCAGGTAAACAGACAGACAGTGAGTTAGTATTCAGGGTAAATCTGTTCATATTTCCTTTGTTGTGCGGCTCCATTTTCAATCCTCTTGGAATGATGGCTGCGTCTCACTCACACGCACGCACAGATAAAACGTGGAGGCTGCTGCCCTAGCCCAGGGTTTTGATTGCACATAGATCTCTTTCAGATGACATCTTCTACAGAAACCAAGCAGACAACAAAGGATAGCAGAAAACCAGCTTTATTTACTCTACCAGTGTACGGGTGAATTATCCCTTTACTCATTGCCAAGCAACTGAATGGATGTGACAGCATAGATATGCATCAATTTCTGTTTCTGTCTCCAACAAACATATACAAACTAATGTGATAGAGTGAGGTCTTTGAAGATTGCCTCTGCTATCGCTTGCCGTGTGGTAGCAGAGAGAACAGTCTATGACTATGGTTGCTGGAGTCTTTGACAATTTTTAGGGCCTTCCTCTGACACTTCCTAGTATAGAGGTCCTGGATGGCAGGATGCTTAGCCCCAGTGATGTACTGGGCTGTACGCACTACCCTCTGTAGTGCCTTGCGGTCGGAGGCCGAGCAGTTGCCGTACCAGGCAGTGATGCAACCCGTCAGGATGCTCTCGATGGTGCAGCTGTAAAAACCGAAGAGGATCTGAGGAGTCTCCTTAGGGGGAATAGGTTTTGTCATGCCCTCTTCACGACTGTCTTGGTGTGCTTGGACCATGTTAGTTTGTTTGTGATGTGAACGCCAAGGAACTTGAAGCTCTCAACCTCTCCACTACAGCCCCGTCGATGAGAATGGGGGCGTGCTCGGTCCTCCTTCTCCTGTAGTCCACAATCATCTCCTTTGTCTTGATCATTTTGAGGTTGTTGTCCTTGCACCACGTGCAGGTCTTATAGGCTGTCTCATCATTGTCGGTGATCAGGCCTACCACTGCTGTGTCATCAGCAAACTATTGATGGTGTTGGAGTCGTGCCTGGCTGTGCAGTCATGAGTGAACAGGGACTACAGAAGGGGACTGAGCACGCATCCCTGAGGGGCTCCCGTCTTGAGGATCAGCGTGGCGGATGTGTTATTACCTACCCTTACCACCTGGGGGCGGCCTGTCAGGAAGCCCAGGATCCAGTTGCAGAGGGAGGTCTATAGTCCCAGGGTCCTTAGCCTAGTAATGAGCTTTGAGGGCACCATGGTGTTGAACACTGAGCTGTAGTCAATGAATAGCATTCTCACATAGGTGTTCCTTTTGTCCAGGTGAGAAATTGCAGTGTGGAGTGCAATAGAGATTGCATCATCTGTGGATCTGTTGGAGCGGTATGCAAATTAGAGTGGGTCTAGGCTTTCTGGGATAAGGGTGTTGATGTGAGCCATTACCAGCTTTTCAAAGCATTTCCTGGACACAGATTACATGGCTACATTTCTCGGCCGTGCTTCCCTTTGTAGTCTGTAATAGTTTGCAAGCCCTGCCACATCGACAAGCGTCGGAACCGGTGTAGTACGATTTGATCTTAGTCCTGTATTGATGCTTTGCCTGTTTGATGGTTCGTCGGAGGGCATAGCGGGATTTCTTATAAGCTTCCGGGTTACAGTTCCGCTCCTGGATGCGGCAGCTCTACCCTTTAGCTCAGTGAGAATGTTGCCTGTAATCCATGGCTTCTGGCTGGGGTATGTACGTACAGTCACTGTAGGGACGAAGTCCTCAGTACACTTATTGATAAAGCCAGTTACTTATGTGGTGTACTCCTCAATGCCATCGGAAGAATCCCGGAACATATTCCAGTCTGTGCAAAACAGTCCTTTTTAATGATATAGTCACTGGTGCTTCCTGCTTTAATTTTAGCTCGTAAGCAGGAATCAGGAGGATAGCGTTATGATCAGATTTGCCGAATGGAGGGCAAGGGAGAGCTTTGTACGCGTCTCTGTGTGTGGAGTACTGGTGATCTAGAATGTTTTTCCCTCTGGTTGCACATTTAACATGCTGACAGAAATTAGGTAGTTTCCTTGCATTAAAGTCCCTAGGAGGACTTTGCTCCTAGCCACTAAGAGCGCCGCCTCTAGATCAATGTTTTTCTATTTGCTTATTGCGGAATACATCTCATTAAGTAGAAGCTTCTGTTAGGCTAATTTACATAATTTGAGTCAATTGGAGGTGTACCTGTGAATATATTTCAAGGCCTACCTTCAAACTCAGTGCCTCTTTGCTTGATATCATGGGAAAATCAAAAGAAATCAGCCAAGACCTCTGATAAAAATTGTAGACCTCCACAAGTCTGGTCCTTGGGAGCAATTTCCAAACACCTGAAGGTACCACGTTCATCTGAAGAAACAATAGTACGCAGGTATAAACACCATGGGACCACGCAGTCGTCATTCCGTTCAGGATGGAGACGCGTTCTGTCTCCTAGAGATGAATGTACTTTGGTGCAAAAAGTGCAAATCAATCCCAGAACAACAGCAAAGGACCTTGTGAAGATGCTGGAGGAAACAGGTACAAAAGTATCTATATCCACAGTAAAACGAGTCCTATATCGACATAACCTGAAAGGCCGCTCAGCAAGGAAGAAGCCACTGCTCCAAAACCGCCATAAAAAAGCCAGACTACGGTTTGCAACTGCACATGGGGACAAAGATCGTACTTTTAGGAGAAATGTCCTCTGGTCTGATGAAACAATAATAGAACTGTTTGGCCATAATGACCATCGTTATGTTTGGAGGAAAAAGGGGGAGGCTTGCAAGCCGAAGAACACCATCCCAACCGTGAAGCACGGGGTGGCAGCATCATGTTGTGGGGGTGCTTTGCTGCAGGAGGGACTGGTGCACTTCACAAAATAGATGGCATCATGAGGTAGGAAAATTATGGGGATATATTGAAGCAACATCTCAAGACATCAGTCAGGAAGTTAAAGCATGGTCGCAAATGGGTCTTCCAAATGGACAATGACACCAAGCATACTTCCAAAGTTGTGGCAAAATGGCTTAAGGACAACAAGGTCAAGGTATTAGAGTAGCCATCACAAAGCCCAGACCTCAATCCTATAGAAGATTTGTGGGCAGAACTGAAAAAATCGCGTGCAAGCAAGTAGGCCTACAAACCTGACTCAGTTACACCAGCTCTTTTAGGAGGAATGGGCCAAAATTCACCCAACTTATTGTGGGAAGCTTGTGGAAGGCTACCCGAAACGTTTGAACGTTAGCAGAACGGAAGGCAAGGGCAGATTAGCTACTCATCGCTTGATCCTCACAAGACATTCTGATCTCTTTCTGCGAAACCTACGTTTCCTTTTCCAGCGAATCCCGGGGATCTGGGCCTGGTTGAGTGTCCTTAGTATATCCCTCCCATCCGACTAATTGAAGAAGAACTCTTTGTCTAATTTGAGGTGAGTAATCCCTGTTCTGATGTGCAGAAGCTCTTTTTGGTTATAAGAGACGGTAGCAGCAACATTATGTACAAAACAAGTTACAAACAACGCAAAAAAAACTAACAAAATAGCACGGTTGGTTAAGAGCCGATAGGATGGCAGCCTTACCTTCCGGCGTCATCGTTCTGGATTCAGCGCGAAAGCCCAATTTAAATTGAAATGCAATATTTCCACGTTGGCCAATCAAAAATTACCTTTATATTTATATCGAAAAAATCTGTAACGCTTCAGCGACATGGATTGAATAGAACCCCTAGTCGAATTAAGCTTTTGCGTATTTGCTTGATATTGAAATGAGCATGACCTCTGTAGAAAGAGTATTGTATAATTTGCCTAACAATACCTAACCTGGAAAACACACACAGGTTGTAAAACAGCAGAAAGGTTGTGAGGACAAGGAGGGCCCTCCTGTCTGATCTGAGATAACAGAGGTAGTGAGGACAAGGAGGGCCCACCTACCTGTCAACCATAGGGCTTCAGCTGAGAAGCAGAGAGAGTAGCCCCTACCTGTCAACTATATGGCTTCTACAGAGACGCAGAGAGAGTAGCCCCTACCTGTCAACCATAGGGCTTCAGCTGAGAAGCAGAGAGAGTAGCACCTACCTGTCAACCATAGGGCTTCAGCTGAGAAGCAGAGAGAGTAGCCCCTACCTGTCAACTATATGGCTTCTACAGAGACGCAGAGAGAGTAGCCCCTACCTGTCAACCATATGGCTTCTACAGAGACGCAGAGAGAGTAGCCCCTACCTGTCAACCATAGGGCTTCAGCTGAGAAGCAGAGAGAGTAGCCCCAACCTGTCAACCATAGGGCTTCAGCTGAGAAGCAGAGAGAGTAGCCCCTACCTGTCAACCATAGGGCTTCAGCTGAGAAGCAGAGAGAGTAGCCCCTACCTGTCCACCATAGGGGTTCTACAGAGACGCAGAGAGAGTAGCACCTACCTGTCAACCATAGGGCTTCTACAGAGAGAGTAGCCCCTACCTGTCAACCATAGGGCTTCTATAGAGAGAGTAGCCCCTACCTGTCAACCATAGGGCTTCTACAGAGAGAGTAGCCCCTACCTGTCAACCATAGGGCTTCTACAGAGAGAGTAGCCCCTACCTGTCAACCATAGGGCTTCTACAGAGAGAGTAGTCCCTACCTGTCAACCATAGGGCTTCTACAGAGAGAGTAGCCCCTACCTGTCAACCATAGGGCTTCTACAGAGAGAGTAGCACCTACCTGTCAACCATAGGGCTTCTACAGAGAGAGTAGCCCCTACCTGTCAACCATAGGGCTTCTACAGAGAGAGTAGCCCCTACCTGTCAACCATAGGGCTTCTACAGAGAGAGTAGCCCTACCTGTCAACCATAGGGCTTCTACAGAGAGAGTAGCCCCTACCTGTCAACCATAGGGCTTCTACAGAGAGAGTAGCCCCTACCTGTCAACCATAGGGCTTCTACAGAGAGAGTAGCCCTACCTGTCAACCATAGGGCTTCTACAGAGAGTAGCCCCTACCTGTCAACCATAGGGCTTCTACAGAGAGAGTAGCCCCTACCTGTCAACCATAGGGCTTCTACAGAGAGTAGCCCCTACCTGTCAACCATAGGGCTTCTACAGAGAGAGTAGCCCCTACCTGTCAACCATAGGGCTTCTACAGAGAGAGTAGCCCTACCTGTCAACCATAGGGCTTCTACAGAGAGAGTAGCCCCTACCTGTCAACCATAGGGCTTCTACAGAGAGAGTAGCACCTACCTGTCAACCATAGGGCTTCTACAGAGAGAGTAGCCCCTACCTGTCAACCATAGGGCTTCTACAGAGAGAGTAGCCCCTACCTGTCAACCATAGGGCTTCTACAGAGAGAGTAGCCCCTACCTGTCAACCATAGGGCTTCTACAGAGAGAGTAGCCCTACCTGTCAACCATAGGGCTTCTACAGAGAGTAGCCCTACCTGTCAACCATAGGGCTTCTACAGAGAGAGTAGCACCTACCTGTCAACCATAGGGCTTCTACAGAGAGAGTAGCCCTACCTGTCAACCATAGGGCTTCTACAGAGAGAGTAGCCCCTACCTGTCAACCATAGGGCTTCTACAGAGAGAGTAGCCCCTACCTGTCAACCATAGGGCTTCTACAGAGAGAGTAGCCCCTACCTGTCAACCATAGGGCTTCTACAGAGAGAGTAGCCCCTACCTGTCAACCATAGGGCTTCTACAGAGAGAGTAGCCCCTACCTGTCAACCATAGGGCTTCTACAGAGAGAGTAGCACCTACCTGTCAACCATAGGGCTTCTACAGAGAGAGTAGCCCCTACCTGTCAACCATAGGGCTTCTACAGAGAGAGTAGCACCTACCTGTCAACCATAGGGCTTCTACAGAGAGAGGTAGCCCCTACCTGTCAACCATAGGGCTTCTACAGAGAGAGTAGCCCCTACCTGTCAACCATAGGGCTTCTACAGAGAGAGTAGCCCCTACCTGTCAACCATAGGGCTTCTACAGAGAGAGTAGCCCCTACCTGTCAACCATAGGGCTTCTACAGAGAGAGTAGCCCCTACCTGTCAACCATAGGGCTTCTACAGAGAGTAGCACCTACCTGTCAACCATAGGGCTTCTACAGAGAGAGTAGCCCCTACCTGTCAACCATAGGGCTTCTACAGAGAGAGTAGCCCCTACCTGTCAACCATAGGGCTTCTACAGAGAGAGTAGCCCCTACCTCATTCTCAAAACTTTTGGCCACGACTGTACTCGCACCCTACCATACCCTCGTCTGTACACAATGCCCTGAGTCTATCCTAACACGCTCAGAAATCTGCTCCTTTTATTCTCTGTTCCCAACGCACTAGACGACCAGGTCTTATAGCCTTTAGCCGTACACTGATCCTGCTCCTCCTCTGTTCCTCTGGTGATGTAGAGGTTAACCCAGGCCTTGTGTGTCCCCAGGCGCTCTCATTTGTTGACTCCTGCTACAGTAAAAGCCTTGGGTTCATGCATGTTAACATCAGAAGCCTCCTCCCTAAGTTTGTTTTACTCACTGCTTTAGCACACTCCGCCATCCCTGATGTCCTGGCCATGTCTGAATCCTGGCTTAGGAAGGCCACCAACAATTTGGACATTTCCATCCCAAATTACAACATTTTCCATCAAGACAGAACTGCTAAAGGGGGCAGAATTGCAATCTACTGTAGAGACAGCCTGCAGAGTTCTGTCATACTTTCCAGGTCTATGCCCAAACAGTTCAGAGCTTCTACTTTTAAATATCCATCTCTCCAGAAATCCCTCACTGTTGCCGCTTGTTATAGACCCCCCTCAGCTCCCAGCTGTGCCCTGGACACCATATGTGAATTGATTGCCCCTCATCTATCGTCAGAGTTCGTACTGCTAGGTGACCTAAATTGGGACATGCTTAACACCCCGGCCGTCCTACAATCTAAGCTAGATGCCCTCAATCTCACACAAATTATCAAGAAATCTACCAGGTACAACCCCAAATCCGTAAACACGGGCACCCTTATAGATATCATCCTGACCAACTTGCCCTCTACATACACATCTACTGTTTACAACCAGGATCTCAGCGATCACTGTCTCATTGCCTGTGTCCGTTATGGGTCCGCGGTCAAACGACCACCCCTCATCACAGTCAAACGCTCCCTAAAACACTTCAGCGAGCAGGCCTTTCTAATCGACCTGGCCCGGGTATCCTGGAAGGATATTGACCTCATCCCTTCAGTAGAAGATGCCTGGTTGTTCTTTAACTTCTTAGGGAGCAGCTCCCAAGGTGACGGTTTTGGAGAGCCCGGCGTGCCCAAAGTAAAATTCCTCCCACTCAGGCCCAGAAAATAGGATATGCACATATTTAGTACCATTGGATAGGAAACACTCTGACGTTTCTAAGAGTGTTACAATTTCGTCTGTGAGTATAACAGAACGGATATGGCAGGCGAAAACCCAAGGAATTTCTGTCCTGGAAAAAGTGATTTTGACACATCGCCTCATTTTAAACCCCTCCCTTACGAAAATGCCCATATAAGGGCATATGAATGCAGTACCTATCTCTTCCTCTGGATGTCAACAGTCTCAAGACAGTGTTCTGATTCATTTTAGATGCTTTTATAGCAGAGAAGAAGAGGAATTAGGAAGTGTCCACGCAGTTGTCAATACAAGTAAATGCGCGTTCCCGGCTTGCGCGCTCTGTGTTTTTTTCCTTTCTTATCGCCCAGTTTATATTCCGGTTGAAATATTATACAAAATATACATAAAAGTGTTCCTAAGGATACATTATCAATGATGTTTGATTGTTCTTGGACAAGTTTATAGGTATAGGTTGAACGAGTTCTCTTCACATTTCAATGGACGAGTGGACGCTGTATTTTCTCATTATAACGCGCCAACCAAACTGAGATTTATGGATATAATACATTACTTTTTCTAACAAAAGAACCATGGATTGTCTTTGTTGGACACTTGGGAAGCCCTCAGCAGAAGTTCTTCAAAAGGTAATTGATTTGTTTTCGCTGTGAAATGTGTTTTGTGTGAACCGCGTTGGGTTATGAATTTATGGTAATGGAAAATAATATTGAAGGTGCTACCCTCAAACAATCAAATGTTGTGCTTTAGCCGTAAAGCCGTTTTGAAATCTGACAACGCTGTGATATTGCCAAGAAGCAGAGCTTTTGAGTACTATGAAACACTTTAAACCGGATTATAGCCTAAACGATAAGAAATGAAAATAAAGTGGGGCACGCTCACGTTCTCGTGCCCGGAAAAAGTTGTTGTCATTTCTACTTCCTTCAGTAATTCTTCTTCTGTATGGTTCTGATCAGTGCTAAAGCCTCCAAACCCTGTCTAAAGACTGTTGACATCCAGTGGAAGCCATAGGTACTGCAGTCTCAGTCCTAGATAACATAGAAATCAATAGGTAGCCTGGAGAAAAAGGTCATGTACAAAAAAACTGCAAATCCGGATGGATTTTCCTCGGGTTTTTGCCTGCTATATCAGTTCTGTTATACTCACATACATTATTTTAACACTTTTAGAAACTTCAGAGTGTTTTCTATCCAATAGTACTAATTATGTGCATATCCTATTTTCTGGGCCTGAGTGGCAAGCATTTTACTTTGGGCACGCCAGACTCTCCAAAACCGTCACCTCTGCTGATGATAGAACTGACTATCCTACCAATCCTTGACTTCGGCGATGTCATTTACAAAATAGCCTCCAACACTCTACTCAGCAAATTGGATGCAGTCTATCACAGTGCCATCCGTTTTGTCACCAAAGCCCCATATACTACCCACCACTGCGACCTGTATGCTCTCGTTGGCTGGCCCTCGCTACATATTCGTCAAACATATGGATACCACAGAGAGAATAGCACCTACCTGTCAACCACAGGGCTTCTACTGAGAAGTAGACAGTCTTTCTTATGGAAAACGTCTTTATTTTCACTTTTACAACACACAGTAGGGTTTTATTCCTTATGAACTGGCTCTGAACAGAGTCTTTATGCCAGAGAAAGAGTGGAGGGTAAATGTTCCTTACAGTATAATAACAATACATATGCCAAAGCGACTCACAGTCATGCATGCATACACTTTCCATCTGGGCGCCCCCAGAAGGAATCGGAACACCAATGTCCTGCCGTTGCAAGCGCCATGCTCTTCTTACTGAGCTGCAGTAGTCAGTCTACTGTCAGCAGACACAAGTCATTCCATCAGAGCTACTTTGCCTGCAGCCTGATAATTGGTACTTGTGTACTTTTGATTAGAACACAGACGCACCAAGCACTCTCTTACTCGCCCTGACCCACACACACACACCTGCACACACTTCAACACCACCATTGCCATGGCAACTTGGATCAATGATCCCCCACACACACACACACACTAATACAGTGGCATCAAAGCTACCATTCAATTCAACCGCCACCGGCACTCCTCTGGTTGGCTCATCTCGTCACCACGGTGATGGTTCTGTTACGAGACCCTTTAGTTCACACAGCTGTCCGTCCACTGTTACATCAAAGACCCCTTCATTCCCTTTAATGGAGGTATTATTGCTGCTCTCCCAAAGAGGAGCACAGAAATAAAGGCTTCAATTGAATTATATTGGGATCTGAGTCCAGGAGGGAGAGGGGAGGGGGTCTGTTTGCACTTGTAACGGTGGGTAGGGCCGTGTGCTGTGTCGTTTCCCCAGCAGCAGTCATGGTAGGGTCAGGTATGAGGGTCAGGTATGAGGACCATGGTAAGGTCAGGTATGAGTACCATGGTAGGGTCAGGTATGAGACCCAGGACAGCTCAGACAGACCCAGAGCCCAGGACAGCTCAGACAGACCCAGAGC
>CM059781.1:2176200-2218700 GCA_030435695.1 Brachymystax lenok tsinlingensis | reverse complement strand
GTCCTGTTGGTTTTGTCTAATTGTTCACACCTGTTGTTAATTTCTCCCAATCACACCTGTTGTTAATTTCTCCCAATCACACCTGTTGTTAATTTCTCCCAATCACACCTGTTGTTAATTTCTCCCAATCACGCAACTGTTTATAATTCCTTCCTTCCCTTCTTCCCATTGTGTGTGATTGTTTGGTTTGTACCGTTCGTTCTCGTGTGTTTCCCAGTCTTTGTACTGAGGCTTGATTATTGTAGTTGCCGTGTTGCTGGAATTTTGCGCCCGTTTACTTTGAAGATTGTGTGGGTATTGTATTTTCACCAGAGTTATTGTTTGTGGACTGGTGACTCAAATGAAATACCTTTTTCACACGTGAACTACCTCCAGCGCCTGACTCTTTTCCACAACTACCACGAACACTACACTGGGATTGCTCACCTCAAACTGCACAAAGAGTTTTTCTTCAATGAGTTGGACGCGAGGGCTATACTTTTGACACCCGACCAGGCCCCGATCCCCGTGATTCGCTGGAGGAGGAAACTAAGATTTCAAGGCAAATGATCAGGGTGCCTTGTGAGTACCAGGCGACGAGTGGCTAATCTGCCCTTGCCCTCTGTTCTGCTAGCTTACCATTGTGCGTGATTGTTCGGTTGTTCCGTTTTGTTCTTGTATGTTCCCCAGTCTGTGTACTGAGGGCTGTTGTATTGTGGTTCCCGTAATTGCCAGGTTGCTGGTAAAGTGCCCGTTTATTTTTGAAGTTGGTGTGAGTATTTTGTTTTGGCCAGAGTTATTGTTTGTGGACTGGTGACTTAATTAAAATACCTTTTCACACGTGAACTACCTCCTGCGCCTGACTCTTTCCCACAACTGAACCACGGACCTTACAAGAGGGGCCAGAACGACAGATGTGTACCTTGTCAGCTCGGGGAATTGAACTTGCAACCTTTCAGTTACTAGTCCAACAGGCTACCCTGCCGCCCTGTTATCAACATTGAGTTGTGGTAACAGTCTCGCTGGGGTAACGTTGGCTACTTAACTAGTTAGTACGGTAGTAAACGTGAGCAATGCATCTCTTTTGATTGTAGCTAGCAATATAAATTAACGTGAGCAGCGTGGCAGTTTGCCAAAGTTTGGTGGTTTTAAACTTAACGTAACTAACGTTAGCCAGCTAGCTACCTAGCGTTAACTAGCTATGTTTTGTGAAAGAAAGTATGATAGATTGTGGTGCATGAACTGGTCATACGCGTTAGCTAACATTACAGTCTTATGTTGGCTAATGTTACCTAGCTTAGCAGCGAGGGACATTTGTGCTCTGATTACACAAAAGTGTCTAGGTTAGCAGTTTACACGATTGACTGGAAAAACTTTACTTGGCAAAATAAATCTAGCTTCCCTCACTTGTTGTTTAGCTATCTAGCCAACATTAGCTCTCATCTGACTGGTATGTTACGCTAGCTAGCTAGCAAACTAGCTACCCAGCTAATCAAAACAAAACCACATGAATTGGCTAGCTACCTTTCTTTGCCCCTATGCCCAATAAAAAAAAGCCCTACCCTCCCCTGTGCCCAATAAAAACCACAAAACACTCCCCAAAGCAAAAAAATAAGTTACGTTATTTTGGACCACACCCCCACCCCAGTAAATTTCTAACTGTTCCTTACTGGCTAGTGGCTACTGTGATATATAAGATGAATTTGAGGTGCGGATCAAGGATGTTTATTTTATTTTATTTTATTTCCCCTTTATTTAACTACTTAGGGAGCAGTGGGGCGCCCCACTCCCGACACTACCCGGTGAAATGCAAGGCGCCAAATTCAAAATCCAAAAGTTGAATTATTAAACATTCATCAATATACAAGTGTTGCATAGTCATCAAAAGCTCTGCTTCTTGGCAATATCACAGCGTCGTCAGATTTCAAAAAGGCTTTACGGCGAAAGCACAACATTTGATTGTTTGAGGGTAGCACCTCCAATATTTCTGCATTAGCATAAATTCATAAACCATCGCGGTTCACACAAAACACATTTCACAGCGAAAACAAATCCCTTACCTTTTGAAGAACTTCTGCTGAGGGCTTCCCAAGTGTCCAACGAAGACATCCAATGGTTCTTTTGTTAGAAAAAGTCATTTATTATATCCTTAAATCTCCGTTTGGTTGGTGCGTTATGTTCAGATAATCCAACGTCGAATCGCCCATTGAAACGTGAAGAGAGCGCGTTCAAATATACTTATAAACTTTTCCTAAACAAATCAAATACCAGTTAAAATGCATCCTTAGCTATCCTTTTATGAATATTAGCGATAATATTTCACTCGGATGGTCACCTAAACGTTATATAAGTAAAATAGTGTGGGGCGCTCCAGCCAGACTCACGCCCGAGAACTTGTTGACATTTCAGGTCCCCATGTCATTTCCTGTACCTATTTGTTGTGTTTACTCCAATCTCTCTGAGTCTTTGTATATAGACTGCTGACATCTAGTGGAAGCCATAGGTACTGCAGTCTCAGTCCTGGTAACAAATGGATTCAATAGGGAGTGTATCTAACAGAGCCAAAGGTCACCAGAAACTGATTTCCGATGGTTTTTTCTCTGGTTTTTGCCTGCTAAATGAGTTCTGTTATACTCACAGACATAATGTTAACACTTTTAGAAACTTCAGAGTGTTTCCTATCCAATAGTACTAATTATGTCAATATTCTATTTTCTGAGCCTGAGTGGCAGGCATTTTGCTTTGGGCACGCCAGACTCTCCAAAACCGTCACCTCACCTGCCGCTCCCTAAGAAGTTAACCAGGTAGGCCAGTTGAGAACAAGTTCTCATTTACAACTGTGACCTGGCCCAGATAAAGCAAAGCAGTTCAACACAAACAACAACACAGAGTTACACATGGAGTAAACAAACACACAGTCAATAACACAATTGAAAAAGTCTATATACAGTTTGTGCAAATGGGGTAAGATAAGGGAGGTAAGGCAATAAATAGGCCATGGTGGCAAAATAATTACAATTTAGCAGTTAAACCCTGGAGTGATAGATGTGCAGAAGATGAGTGTGCAAGTAGAGATACTGGGGTGCAAAGGAGCAAAAAATAAATAACATTATGGGGATGAGGTAGTTGGATGGGCTATTTACAGATGGGCTGTGTACAGGTGGAGTGATCTGTGTGCTGCTCTGACAGCTAGTGCTTAAAGTTAGAGAGGGAGATATGAGTCTCCAGCGTCAGTGATTTTTGCAATTCTTTTCAGTCATTGGCAGCAGAGATCTGGAAGGAAAGTCGGCCAAAGGAGGAATTGGCTTTGGAGGTGACCAGTGAAATATACCTGCTGGAGCTCGTGACACGGCTGGGTGCTGCTATGGTGACCAGTGAGCTGAGATAAGGCTGGGCTTTACCTAGCAAAGACTTATGGATGGAGGTCACGTTGCCAGCCGCAACGAAAGGTGATGCAAGGATGTCACGTTGCCAGCCACAACGAAAGGTAATGCAAGGATGTCATGCTTTAGCCACCCTGCTTCTCCGATTCTCCTTCATATCTCCTGGTGGGAATAGGGACTTCTTTTCTACATGTCACTGTGTAACACGTTGGGAGAGGTGGGGGGGTGTTGTTAAACCATGGGGGCTGTTTGCACTTCAAATGAGGGAGGTGTTAAACAATGGACGCGTTACTGAATTTACCTTTTAAAAAAGCCAAGAACCATTCACACAGACCTGATACTTGTATTTTGGTTACAGGGTGAAAAATGCAAGAATCATGACTAGGTCTTTAGGTGGGTTTTATTTCTCTATGGGTTTTTTTTTACCAGATGTACGAAAAAGATGGTATAAAAATGCAAGCATTGTAAATTTGTGTGATTTTGTTCTGTGTATAAAATGGATAATTACTGTCAATAATAAACAGGAACTTCTGTTCTCTCTGTTCCGTTTCGTCTCAGTGGTCGGGGATAATTAGTGACCTCGTCACACAGTATGGCGTTCCATGGTTACAGGTCAACAACTTAAGTTTTTTTGTTTACATTTCAAAAAAATGGTATGCGTTATGCAAATCAGTTGTCCATACTGCCGTAGAAAGATACTGAGATGTAAAAGCGCCAAACAGAGACTGCATAAAGAGACGGTAGAGTTTAGATACAGAAAATCACAACAACCAATTTGTGAGTCTTGTAACAATAGCTAGAGAGGGTTACAGTGGTGTGACGAATGTACAAGACATGTTTTGCTTGTATCAAAGGCTGTGTTCACATCACAGGAGAAGAAAAAAAAAGACAGTGTAGAGAGAAAATATGTCCAGACCAAACGATTAAATATCTCTAAATAACATCTTTAAAAAAGATCTTAACGTCTTTCATTGGGCACATACAGAGTTACAGTATGAATAGCCTACCTTATCAGAGAACTAATTCATGCACAAATATCTACAGTGACACACATTTCAAATGCTGGCCTTTATCCTGCCTTTCATGTTTTCTTACCTCATGAAATCTATTTTCTGTTCTGTTTTTTTGTTTATTTCCTTTTTTTCAAGTTTCATATCATTCTGACTCAGGTCTCCCTTGGCAGTCACCTTCCCCCTTATGGTCCAGAGGTGGTCTCCCTTGGCAGACACCCTCCCCCTTATGGTCTAGAGGTGGTCTCCCTTGGCATACACCCTCCCCCTTATGGTCTAGAGGTGGTCTCCCTTGGCAGTCACCTTCCCACTTATGGTCCAGAGGTGGTCTCCCTTGGCAGACACCCACCCCCTTATGGTCCAGAGGTGGTCTCCCTTGGCAGACACCCTCCCCTTATGGTCCAGAGGTGGTCTCCCTTGGCAGACACCCACCCCCTTATGGTCCAGAGGTGGTCTCCCTTGGCAGACACCCTCCCCCTTATGGTCCAGAGGTGGTCTCCCTTGGCAGACACCCACCCCCTTATGGTCCAGAGGTGGTCTCCCTTGGCAGACACCCACCCCCTTATGGTTCACAGGTGGTCTCACTTGGCAGTCACCTTTCCCCTTATGGCCCAGAGGTAGTCTCCCTTGGCAGACACCCTCCCCCTTATGGTCCAGAGGTGGTCTCCCTTGGCAGACACCCACCCCTTATGGTCCAGAGGTGGTCTCCTTGGCAGACACCTTTCCCCTTATGGTTCACAGGTGGTCTCCTTGGCAGACACCCGCCCCTTATTGTCCAGAGGTGGTCTCCCTTGGCAGACACCCACCCCCTTATGGTCCAGAGGTGGTCTCCCTTGGCAGACACCTTTCCCCCTTATGGTTCACAGGTGGTCTCCCTTGGCAGACACCCACCCCCTTATTGTCCAGAGGTGGTCTCCCTTGGCAGACACCCACCCCCTTATGGTCCAGAGGTGGTCTCCCTTGGCAGACACCTTTCCCCCTTATGGTTCACAGGTGGTCTCCCTTGGCAGACACCCGCCCCCTTATTGTCCAGAGGTGGTCTCCCTTGGCAGACACCCACCCCCTTATGGTCCAGAGGTGGTCTCCCTTGGCAGACACCCGCCCCCTTATTGTCCAGAGGTGGTCTCCCTTGGCAGACACCCACCCCCTTATGGTCCAGAGGGGGTCTCCCTTGGCAGGGACCCGCACCCTTATTGTTTAGGATATAATGGCGTCGGAGGGGATGGTTGCCGTTTTACATGCTCCTAACCAACTGTTGTTCGATTTTGAAGTTGTTTATAACTTATTTTTACTTATTTTGTACATAATGTTGCTGATACCGTCTCTTATGACCGAAAATGACTTCTGGACATCAGAACAGCGATTACCCACCTCGAGCTGGATAAAGATTTTTTCTTTAATGAGACGCGAAGGATATACTGCTTTCTCAGGAACGGGCCCAAATCCCTGGCGTTTAGAAAAGAGGATGAAAAAGGGGGTGGAGTTCGGTCTTCCGTCTGAGAATTCGTAGGCGAGTGAGTAAACCACCACTGCCATCCGTTCTATTGGCCGATGTGCAATCATTGGAAAAACAAAAATGTATGATCTACGATCAAGATTATCCTACCAACGGGACATTAAAAACTGTAATATCCTATGTTTCACCGAGTCGTGGCTGAACGACGGCACGGATAATATAGAGCTGGCTGGGTTTTCCATGCGTTGGCAGGACAGAGAAGCTATGTCTGTTAAGACGAGGAAGGGGGGAGTGTCTATTTGTCAATAACAGCTGGTGCACGATGTCTAATATTAAAGAGGTATTGCTCGCCTGAGGTAGAGTACCTTATGATAAGCTGCTGACCACACTATCTACCAAGAGAGTTCTCATCTATATTATTCACAGCAGTCTATTTACCACCACAGACTGATGCTGGCACTGTGTAAGGCCATAAGCAAACAGGAAAATGCTCATCCAGTGGCGGTGCTCCTAGTTGCCGTGGACTTTAATGCAGGCAAACTTAAATCCGTTTTAACTCATTTATACCAGCATGTCACGTGCAACCAGAGGAAAAAAACTCTAGACCACCTTTACTCCACACACAGAGACGAATACAAAGCTCTCCCCTTACCCTCCATTTGGCAAATCTGACCATAACTATCCTCCTGATTCCAAAAACAAAAGTAGGAAGTACCAGTGATTTGCTCAATACGGAAGTTGTCAGATGACACGGATGCTACGCTACAGGAGTGTTTCATTAGCACAGATTGGAATATGTTCCGGGATTCATCCAATGGCATTGAAGAGCATACCACAACAGTCATCGGCTTCATCAATAAGTGCATCAACAACGTCATCCCCACAGTGACTGTACGTACATATCCTAACCAGAAGCCATGGATTACAGGCAACATCCGCGTCAAACTAAAGGCTAGAACTACTGCTTTCAAGGAGTGGGACTCTAATCTGAACGCTTATAAGAAATCCCGCTATGCACTCAGACGAACCATCAAACAGGCAAAGCGTCAAGATTGAGTCCTTCATCACCAGCTCTGATGCTAGTCGGCTGTGGCAGGGCTTGAAAGCTATTACAGACTAGAAAGGGAAACCCAGCCGCGAGCTGCCCAGTGACGCGAGCCTACCAGATGAGCTAAATGCCTTTTATGCTCGCTTCAAGGCAAGCAACACTGAAGCATGCAAGAGAGCAACAGCTGTTCTGGATGACTGTGTGATAACACTCTCAGTAGTCGATGTGAGCAAGACCTTCAAACAGGTCAACATTCACAAAGCCGCAGGGCCAGACGGATTACCAGGACGTGTACTCAAAGCATGCACTGACCAACTGGCAAGTGTTTTCACTGACATTTTCAACCTTTCCCTGACCGAGTCTGTAATACTTACATGTTTTAAGCAGACCACCATAGTCCCTGTGCCCATGGAGGCGAAGGTAACCTGCCTAAATTATTACCGCCTCGTAGCACTTACATCGGTAGCCATGGAGTGCTTTGAAAGGCTAGTCATGGCTCACATCAACACCATTATCCCAGAAACCCTAGACCCACTCCAATTCTCGCATACCACCCCAACAGATCCACAGATGACTCAGTCTCAATCACACTTCACACTGCCATTTCCCACCTGGACAAAAGGAACACCTATGTGAGAATGCTGTTCATTGACTACAGCTCAGCGTTCCACACCATAGTGCCCACAAAGCTAATCACCAAGCTAAGGACTCTGGGACTAAACACCTCCCTCTGCAACTGGATCCTGAGGGGGCCCCCAGGTGGAAAGGGTAGGCAACAACACGTCTGCCTTGCTGATCCTCAACACAGGGGCCCCTCAGGGGTGCGTGCTTAGTCCCCTTCTGTACTCCCTGTTCACCCACGACTGCGTGGCAACACGACTCCAACACCATCAATACATTTGCTGACGACACAACAGCAGTAGGCCTGATCACTGACAACGATGAGACAGCCAATATGGGAGGAGGTCAGAGACCTGGCAGTGTGGTGCCAGGACAACAACCTCTCCCTCAATGTGAGCAAGACAAAAGAACTGATCTTGGACTACAGAAGTTAACATCGATGGGGCAGTGGTGGAGTGGGTTGAGAGTTTCACGTTACTTGGTGTCCACATCACCAACAAACTATCATGGTCCAAACACACCAAGACAGTCGTGGAGAGGGCACAACAACACCCTTTCCCCCTCAGGAGACTTAAAAGATCTGGATACTCAAGAAGTTCTACAGCTGCACCATCGAGAGCATCCTGACTGGTTGCATCACCGCCTGGTTTGGCATTTGACTGTAAGAAACTACAAAGGATAGTGCGGACGGCCCAGTACATCACTGGAGCCAAGCTTCCTGCCATCCAGGACCTATATACAAGGCAGTGTCAGAGGAAATCCAAAACCACATATAATTGTCAAAGACTCCAGTCACCCAAGTCATAGACTGTTCTCTCTGCTACCGCACGGCAAGTGGTACCGGAATGCCAAGTCTAGGAGCTTCTACGCCCAAGCCATAAGACTGCTGAGCAATTAATCAAATGGCCACCCGGACTATTTACATTGACCCCCCCCCAATTAGTTTTTTTGCTGCTGCTATTCGCTGTTTATTATCTATGTATAGTCACTTCACCCCTACCTACATGTACACTGCTGCTACTGTCTGTTTATTATCTATACATAGTCACTTCACCCCTACCTACATGTACACTGCTGCTACTGTCTGTTTATTATCTATACATAGTCACTTCACCCCTACCTACATGTACACTGCTGCTACTGTCTGTTTATTATCTATGTATAGTCACTTCACCCCTACCTACATGTACGTTGACTCTGTACCGGTACCCCCTGTACATAGCCTCGTTATTGGTATTTATTGTGTTACTGTTTTATAATTTTTTACTTTAGTTTATTTGGTAAATATTTTCTTGAACTGCACTGTTGGTTAAGGGCTTGTAATTAAGCATTTCACAGTAAGGTCTACACCTGTTGTATTTGGCGCATGTGACAAATTATGTCTGATTTGATTTGATTTAGAGGTGGTCTCCTTTGGCATACACCTTCCACCTTATGGTCCAGAGGTGGTCTCCCTTGACAGATGCCTATCTCTTATGGTTCGGAGGTGGTCTCCCTTGGCAGACATCTTACCCTATGATCCAGAGGTGAATAGCTCTACATAGATACAGATAAATAACTTGGTAATAGCTGCACACAGACACTGCTACAGATCTTTAATTGTTTCTTTAGAGTCTAAGACGTTGGGGGAGGAAGGGGGAGGGGTGGAATTGTTTTAAGATAGGGTTACTATGGGTTACTATGTATTACTATGGGTTACTATGGGTCATGTAGATTTTTTATTTAGAATTTTAGGACCCCTCCCCCCCAAAACATATATAAAAAAACGATTTGATAAAATTACTACTAAACCCCATAGAAAGGCGTTTAATAACACATAAATGGCAAATCTCAATTGAGGCCAGGTCGTCTGATGCAGCACTCCATCTCTCCTTACACAGCCTGGAGGTGTTTTGGGTCATTGTCCTGTTGAAAAATAAAATGATAGTCCCACAAACCAGATGGGATGGCGTGTCGCTGCAGAATGCTGAGGTAGCCATGCTGGTTAAGTGTGCCTTGAAATATAAATATATCACCAACAGTGTCACTAGAAAAGCACCATCACACCATATTATATTTTTTTATTTATTTAGTCTATTTAACTAGGAAAGTCGGTTAAAAACAAATTCTTATTTACAATGGCGGCCTATGGGTCTCCCAATCACGGCCGGTTGTGATACAGCCTGGAATCAAACCAGGGTCTGTAGGGACCCGCAACTCCTCTGAACAGTTGATGTTGAGATGTGCTTGTTACTTGAACTCTGTAAAGCGTTTATTTGGGTTGCAATTTCTTCCTTTCCTGTGGCGGTCCTCATGAGAGCCAGTTTCATCATAGTGCTTGATGGTTTTTGCGACTGTTGTTGGAGATATTTTAATACCATGTTACATTTTCTCATTTCTGAACAGAATGCATAGCACACCTTTTTTTAAGCAGAAACACATGTCAAGGGTTGCCTCAGCTGAAAAACCTGCACGTAATGCACGTAGGCCTCGTACCACACATTCCACTTTTTAAGTGGAAACACATGTCAGAGGCTGCCTATGGTAACTATATAAGCTAAACTGAGTTCAGTCAGAGTTAGCTGTGACCCGGGTCAGCTCGGCCTTTGATTACTCTGAATTAAAGGTCTTATTGACTTCATAAGTTTCTTGTATGAGTGTCATAATTTTAAGATTTTTCCACGACATATTGGCGAGCTTTTAAGCCAGGAGTCGAAGGGACTTTTTTAGACGAGGACACCTAGGAGCTGACGGCGGATCTTCCCGGCAGCCTTGCAAACGGGTGGCCACCCCAACTATCAAAGGTAAGCCTGTCTTACGGATAGTTGAATATTTGTGCGGACTGCTGCGGGAGATCTCAGTGACAGGGGTGCCACGTCGGTCTCTCTAAATTTCTAAGAAGAACCTAACATTTCTGGAGGCTTTTGAATTCAATAAACTGCATGCATGCGTAATGCTTTGGGGGGATATTTAATAGATCTGTTTGTGAGACGGGGTGTGTGGGGGGCTGCGTATCTTGCTGACGTCGGGTGACCAGTGGAGGGGGGCCTTGCATTTGCTCTGTTTCGTTGGGTTGTCTGGCTTGGAGAGGTGCTGTGGCTACCTGGACATGTTGTCAACACAAATGGATTGAATAGGACTTTGACCCATTTTGGCAAAGCTCCTTGTATGATTGAATAGGAATTTGACCTGTTTTGGCAAAGCTCCCTGTATGATTGAATAGGAATTTGACCCGTTTTGGCAAAGATCCTTGTATGATTGAATAGGACGTTTGACCCGTTTTGGCAAACTCCTTTTATAGAATAAATCCTATGTTGTGTTCACAGGGGTGTATCGGTTTAGGTCGTTTAGGGAAACGTGAGAAATGTGTTATATCAGGACTTTTGACCCGTTTTGGCAAATCTATACTGTTGAAAGAAATAATGGTCACGGACACATGAATAGGAAATAATATAGTTCAAACTAAGGAGCAAGGAATGATTATGAAAATCACAGGAAAATAGGTAGAGGTTTTGAAAAAGTAATTGTAAAACCATGGAGTTGCTAAAAGATGTGCAAGTAGATTCTACCAATTCGTCTTGAATATGAAAGAGTAAACTAGATATGGTAAGGCAAAGTTACCCTATCAACAGGAGAAATCTAATTAAAATAAAGAATTCAGGGAGGTAATTATGAATTGGAACAAACACATAGAACCAGAATGAGAAGCTAAGTAAGTGTATTGAATTTTAGTGTGTCTATTAGCGTTATTACGCTCATAGGACTATTCAGAGAATGTAAAATGGGATACCTGGTAAGTCGTTCAGGTTATTTTGGTTGGGGTAAAGAAACACTAGATTGGGTGTACCAGAGTGCAGATAACTGAGAAGTTGACGAATGCTTTTTGGTTTGAATATTGTTGGTGTAAGTAAATTTAAGAGAAATAACATAATTGGAAGTATTGCAAGCAGCATAGTTAGTCACCAGCGTGTTTAAATAGCAAGTAAGGAGCCTAACTGGCTTTGCGAGGTGAGTAGATTGAAGATATATTTTCTTGTATCTGGGAATAACGTTAGCTAAATGAGTTAGCCACGATTAGCTTGGGTATTTGACTGCCATGTGGAAAATAGTAGGAATATGATTTAGAAGGTTTGGGTTAACTCTGCGCAGTAGTGGATTTTGAGGTTGAATTATCCTTGTTAGAAACGGGGACAGTGGATATTAGGTGAACATTAACGTCTAAGTAGTGTTTTTATGGAGTATAACGTTGTATCTCGCCACGTCCAGCCCATCGCTAAAAGTTTAGATTTGAGGTTCACTGTTGATAAAATGTGTATGCTATGTGGTAGAGCAGAAACACGAGGGGTTATTGGTTGTTTGATTATTTTGGGTGTTCATTTCACTTAATGAAACATCTGATGTGGTTTGAGTGGAATTATTTCTTCTGGGACTGATGGAAGTCACCTAAAGTATGTGAGTTTAAGGAGACATAAGAGAACATGTCTCAAACAACATTTTATTAAAACGCCTGGGATTAAATATCACTGATTCCTTACGCTGAGGAATTTACTACATTTACGAAAGTAAATTGTTACATATTTGTTGGACATTTGTCTAGTTACAATACCAGGAGAATAGTATCTAAGGGTAGCGCATGCTAAATTAAGTACATATAAACGTTGAGGTAGATTAACACTAATGATTAATGATTTGAGGGAGTACTGTGGACTCATTATTATCGTGTTTGGATTGTAGTTAAAACTTTTGGGTTGCTGAATCAGTGTAGTATAATGAATGCTAATGAAGTGTTTTGTGTTTTTATAGGAAACGTGGGGATTTCACTGTCGCTCTTTGAAATGTTTGCTGGGGCTATAATCTTTGGGAGAGTCTGTAAACTACCAAATGAAATAAAGTCTGCCAATTGTTTGTTTGTTTTACCTTAAGGGTTGCAAATACCCGCACATAACACATTTGTCATGACTATTTGTTCCTTAGTTTAGAGAATTTTCAGTTTGTCTGAGTGCCAAGATATCTTAAAGGGGCACGCACACATATGGCAAGTTGTTGTTTTTTTATTTTTTTATTAAAAACTAGAATTCTTTTGACAAAGGAATGTACTGGAAACCTGGGATACAACATATTTTTCATTAATTTGTCTAATATAGTAAGAAACACTTCTTTGAAGGGTTTGTATGACTTCTGACCTCTGTCATGACTTTCCATTGTGGTTTGATCACCCTCGTTGGAAAGACATTTGGATAATGAATTTAAGGTCATTTGTCTTACTGATTTTCAGGGTTATTTGTAATATTGATTATTATGATGGAGTTTCTAGTTCTTAGCCATATTTGTGAATTGGACTAATGTGAAGAAAGAGAGGGCGTTGCCTTTGACTGAGGTTAGGCTGCCTTACGTTTATTTTCCTATGGCCATATGGGTAAAATATTTTTCTTTGTGGAGTTCTTAAGAGTAGTGATTTTAATTTGATTTTGTTATTTGAAATGTTGTTGTATTTTTGACCAGTAGTAGTGTTATTACTTTTACACATTTCTCCCATGGAGAGTTGTGTGGTAAAAATGGGAGAGGGTACAGTCCTTTGAGGTTTGGGATTGAAGTTTACACACCTTGAGTTGTATGTGAAGGAGTGTATTGTTGTGTTGTTTGTTCTGTTCTATTCCTGATGGGTTATAGGTCTAACTTTCTGATGCTGTGGCTCTGCGATGAAGCTGACAGTGTGATAGGGGAGTATTAGTAGCCAATTTGAATGAATAGTTTCAATAGAATGCGTTGTTATTCTCTTTATTCTGACATATGTTTAGACAAGTGAATTAAGAATAATTGGTAAAAGTAATAATTTATCATATAGTTAATGAACTGAACTAAACTGTTGTTCTGATCTGTTATCTCAAGGTTATCATGAAAAGTGACATCAGACGGTATCTTAATGCATGGAAGGGATAATTGGACCGAACAGTGTGTGTACCTCAAAACCCCCTCTAACTGTCTGAAGAAGACGAAAAGGACGCCAGGAGATACAGTGCCTGAAAGAGGGGGTTGGTCAACTGTGCCCAAAATTGTTTTAGACTTTTGGGGTATCAGGTTGATTGTAGAGGTCCATGCACTACATAAACTTGTAGTAATTTAGATTAAGAATGCATTGAGATACTGATCTGTATTATAATCATGATTAAAAAGTTATGAAATATGAAATAATTATACTGGATGTTAATATAAATGTACATTCTGCTGATATTGGTGTGTGTTAAATTGAGTTTTATATTTTGGGTGATAGGACCAATCTGAATCACTGAGCAATGTCATTTTACATTTTGGTTGGATAATTAATTGGGGTTTTAATTATGATTTGGAAACTGAAGGATTTTAAGACTGAAGGATTGATTTGAGTTTAGTAATTAATGTATTAGGGATTGATAGTTTCTGATTGTTGTTTCTTGGTTTATATGTCTTGCTAACACCAGTGAATTTGAGCAGGAAGTTAATGCATTAATGGTATGTGCAAGAAGCAAGAAGGTCAAAAAGGGAACCAGGGCTAATAAACTATAAATGAGTATAGTCTGGATGCATAGGGATAACTCGCTTTTCGTTCTAGGCCTCTCATGACAGACAAACAGGGGCAGAGGGGTAGTAATGAGAATAGCCATTGCTTGTACTGACAGTAAATGTTTATAAGTATACATTTTAATAGGGATGTCTGGGTTATAGAATAGTAATTGCGTATAAGGTTTATAGTCTGTTTTGAAATGACACCCAATAATGGTAATGATTGAGATGGCATGAGGACTGCATAATATGGCCATAGAACGTAACAGTTGGATGTTTTTCCCAGCTTTAGTTACTTTAAAAAGTAATGGGAAGGTTTTAAACAAGTATTCATTTTTCCTCTTACATGTTTTATGGAACATAAGTGACTTTTGTTCCAGAGGAGGGATGGATGAATATTGACTAAGTTGATTCGAGAATGTTTTAGTATGTATTCAACTATGATAGGACTCATAAATGAAGGTTATGATAATATAGGGGTGTTGTTTCTAGATACTATGTATATGATTACAGGAGATAGCTTACAGGAAAGGAAGAAAAGCTGTCTGTGTAAAATATAGGGACAATTGTAAGGACATTGAACATTACACACATCTAAATTAGTGATGATGGTGGGAATTTGAACACTATGGTGCAAGTTTAAGAAACTTATGACTTAAGAGTTTGGTTAGGTTGGATACTATTCCAACTCAGTGATATGTTTCTTTAATATTTTTACTGGTGGAAGACACTTAACTAATTACGTGCAGTAATACATCTTATGACTGTTGCGGTAGGGACTGCAGTTGGGCAATCATTATGTGTAAATGTAGCAGGAGAAGGGGTGGTTGAGATAGAATGCTTACATAGGGATCTTAATTAAATATTACGAATTAGTGATCTTGACATAAAAAGAGAGTCTGTTGTCAGGAAATGACCCATGTTGGAGTGTATATATCCTCAGGTGTAAGCAGCACATAAGGAGCCAGGGATAACCAAGGGCATGGACTGAATTCCGGGGAGATTGAGTGAACATCCAGATACACCAGGAGGGGATGTTGGGATAGATTTGGTCTGGTCCACACATACGGTACTCCTTACAACACCTGCAGTGGTAAAGATTGACATGTCTCTCTTTGGTGGGTGCATCATTCTCACAAGAAGTAAGGTACACCATGTAAGGGATGAGCTTGAAAACACCATAACAGAAGAAGAGGAGTTAAAGAAAGAGATTAGATTTCACTGTGGATATACATGCAGATGGGTTAAGTTAGGAGTTAATTGCTTTATAGGGTAATGCATCGTATGATAAAAGATGTTAGGATAATTGTACTCTAAATAACATGTTGAAGGCATTGATATGAAAGCATATACAGTTTTGATTTACTTAAAGTGGATGTAATGTTGATTAGGGATATGCATAGCAGGTGACATGCCTATTAGTTGAGATGGAGAACTAAGTAAAAATGACATGACTTGGGAACACCTCTCAGAACCTGGGGCCGAAAGGGGAAGACTGGATGGAAGCATGAGGAAGCTTTTTAGGGCTTTTATTTTTGCAGAGTCCAGCAGGAGAGCATCCTTAAGGCGTAGAGGCAGGTGAAGAGAGAGTGGGAATTGTCATAGTCTTAGATTTAGGTTTTTGGGCATATATATTTATGTATAACATATCACATTGTCAAAACTGTTATGTTTTCTTTTGCTTTCCAAGTATTCTGCTATCACTCTCTTAGGAACCAGAAGGAGAGAGGGTCGCCAGCTTCAGCTGGAATGTCAGTGTGTTGTGTAATGAGTAATGGACATAAGAGGGTGTATGGTGTAATCATAGAACAGAGTGTGAATGCTTCACAGAAAGAAGGGAGATAAACTGCACCAGGACCAGAGGTTCCACGTCCGGTGATCTGAGGGGACCAGGTCTGAGTGTTCTGGAAGAATGGAATGAGCCAAAGAGGGAAGGACCCTGCGAGGTGGCTACAGCGACGCCAACTGCCATCCAGGTGAAAGGAAGCAAGACGTGGAAACATCCAAACCATTGCTCCAGAGTCCGTCAGAGAGGAGGAGACAACCATTGAGACCTGAGAATGCAGAGAATGCTAATCAACCAGGCAGGAGCTCAGAGGGAACGGGAGCAGGGAGGAGATCGAGGCACCAGGGAGGTGGCAGGATGTCAGTAGACCAAGTGGAAGCCAGGATGCGACTAATCCACAGAGAGGAAGGTGGAAGAAAGAAGATGCAGGAGCCAAAACCTGCGAGGCACAACTTTTCTCTCCTGGAGGATCTGAGAGTCCAGGGGTGGGGGAAAGTGGCATGCCTGATGCTCATAATGACATATCTATTCTGGCAGTTACAATGGGACCCTGAAATACCAACTGAAGAGTGGGAACCACATTTCCCTGAAATCAATGCATTCCCTGAGGGGAGCCCGTTCAGACTGGAAGGAGGGCTTCCACTAGATGAAGAGGAAGGACTATGTCCACAGGTTGCAGGAGAGAGTGAACCTTCACAAGGGGCAGGACGAGGTGAACTTCTACAGGTTGAAGAAGAGGGGGATTTCCCCACAATTGACTTTTCTGCCCTTGAAGCCTTCTAATGGCAATCAATGGAACCTGAAACAACAGAAGAACAATGACATTGAAATGATAGTAGCACCAGTAAATCTAAGTGAAGTGACTGTTAACCTACCTCATTGTGTTAGAAATAGGCCAAGAAGAAAAGTGCTTATTGAACCTCATGGGGAGGATGTCAGTTAGTATTCCTATTTCAACTCAGCTGATAACAGAAAAAGGAGAACAGAAGTCATTTGCAATCAAGAGGATAAAACCTCTGCCAGAGACAGCATTCTGTGGATGAACACGTCATCAGACGAAGGGTGAAGTCATCTGGGACCCAAAAGGATGTGACCTGACATTAACCAAAGAAGAAGACACTTGGATACTCACCATTAAGAAGTTTGAACATGTGGAAGGAGAGGAGTTCATTGTTGAAATAGCAAGTACTAGATTTACTGATGGAAATAGTTTGACAATCATTAGACTGGGACGAGCACTGACACCTGAACAGGATGAGCCTGTGATGACTACAGGAATGACAACAACAGTGGTTGCCTTGAACGCTACAGCAGTTACTACGTTGACTATATCTATTGCTACTACGAAACTGTCTACAGCAATCACAAAGTAACTAGATGTGTCAGTCTGGTGGGTTCTTTACCAACATTTGGAACCTTTTCACCATGTCTAATAGCCTGCCTTATGTAAAGGACTCTGTATCTTCAACATTTCAATCCCTGGGCCGTATAAGGATGCAGTTCTAGAAGACATAGTAAATAATGAATGGTATGAATGGGCTCAATATACAGACTTAAAATTAAACTTGACAAGTTGCTTATTATGTACACCCTCTCCACTGAAAGAATTAGTGGTGGTACCTAATCCTTATGATTATAGGGGCTGTGCTGAATTTAATAAAAACGTTTGTTATTTGAGTAGATCAGAAAGGCCTTACTGTCCAGCTGAATGTTTGTATTGAGCAGCTGGAAGTTGGGGGACAAAAAGTGTATTATTTAAGTTGGCTGTCAAAATTAAAAACTCTAGCACTACCATTTATTGCACCATATGACGAACAGACTGTGGTAGTAGCTGATTTCTTCTGGATATGTGGAGGGCAAAGATTAAGGGTAAAAATACCAGAAGGATGGACAGGCCTTTGTGAGGGGGTTGGGTTAATTCAACAGCTAACTGTCACTGTATGGAATCCTAGTGATACTAAGCAGTTGCCTGCTTAACATAAAGTAAGGAGAGATTACAAGTCTGACAATAAGGTCTATATAAGATACGATTGGACTACCTAGAGGTGTCCCTAATGAATTTAAAACCAGAGATGAGATTAAATCAGATTTTGAATCTATATTCCTGTGTATGATGGGTTCCTGATTGTGATGACTTCGTTTGTTCATGTGCATGAATCTTGTCATGGGCGTGGAAGTTTCAAGTGGAGCTCTAAGTCTCACAGTGATGGACATATGCTTTATGATGACCTGTGGTTTGTGATGTGTGTCAGAGGGGGGCCTGTTCTCTATGTAAGGATGAAGATTGTGTTTAACTGGTATATGGATGTTAGTTCTTATGCCCTCGTTTCATCCTCTTTTCTTTTATTATTTTTTTTAATTAATGATGTTTTTGTCTTCTGAAACGCTGGTTATTTAATACATGTTAGGTAACATAGGGTGTTCCGGTTGTGAGTGTCTACGGACAGTGTTCTTAATCTTCTGATGGGTTTTTCATATTTGGTGTGTTACCTGTTAGGAGTGGTATCTGCGAGGGAGGATCTTGTTTGAATTTGATGTTTTAGTATGTGCTTATTCTGTGCTGTTTAGTTTTTGTTTGGTGTGTTTTGTTTATGTTTTTTGTTTACATATTATTATTTTTATATTCTCCATTACTGAGAACCTCAGGCTTGGGTTTACACTACACGCTCAGTGTTTTTACATTTTCTGTTTGGTTCTTTTTGTTTGTTGTTTTGTTGTGTTTGTCTATTTTTGTGTGTTTCTCTATTTTCATGGATCTTTTACTCCTGTCCAGGTAATTGAGATTGGAGATGTTTGGTCCTTACTTTCCTGTATATGTGAGTGGGTGGAGCTTTGTTTGTTAAATTTGATTGGAGGATGATTTCTTCTATAGTGTTTCAGAAGGTGTTCCCCTTCTCATCTATACTGGAATTCTCTTTGTGTGGAACTCTGTAAGTTCCAGAGGGGGTATGTTGGAGATATTTTAATACCAATATGTTACATTTTCTCATTTCTGAACAGAATGCATAGCACACCTTTTTTAAGCAGAAACACATGCCAAGGGTTGCCTCAGCTGAAAAACCTGCACGTAATGCACGTAGGCCTCGTACCACACGTTCCACTTTTTAAGTGGAAACACATGTCAGAGGCTGCCTATGGTAACTATATAAGCTAAACTGAGTACAGTCAGAGTTAGCTGTGACCCGGGTCAGCTCGGCCTTTGATTACTCTGAATTAAAGGTCTTATTGAATTCACAAGTTTCTTGTATGAGTGTCATCATTTGAAGATCATTTTTTCCACGACACTGTTCATGGTTTTTTCACAGTTCATGAAATGTTCCGTATTGACTGACCTTCATGTCTTAAAGTAATGATGGACTGTCGTTTCTCTTTGCTTATTTGAGCTGTTCTTTACATAATATGGACTTAGCCCTATTTGGTAAAAGACCATCTTCTGTATACCACCCCTACCTTGTCACAACACAACTGTTTGACTCAAACACATTAAGAAGGAAAGAAATTCCATCAATTTAACTTTTAACAAGGCACACCTGTTAATTCAAATGCATTCCTTGTGACTACCTCATAAAGCTGGTTGAGAGAATGCCAAGAGTGTGCAAAGCTGTCATAAAGGCAAAGGGTGGCCACTTTGAAGAATCTCAAATATAAAATATATTTTGATTTGTTTAAAACTTTTTGGGTTACTACATGATTCCATATCTGTCATTTCATAGTTTTGATGTCTTCACATTTATTCTACAATATAGAAAATAGTAAAAATAAAGAAAATAACTGGAATGAGTAGGTGTGTCCAAACTTTTGACTGCTACTGTGTATATGTTTTTATTACACATATTAAACCTATTTTTTTGGGGGGTAGGCACAAAACGAGCTTCAAACTTCCAATCGTTTTTTTTAAACCGATACAGGTTACCTTCAGATGAGTCCTGCCATATAGTTTGTAGGCCAAACCGTTCGGACGCTACAGATTTTGATGTTCCTGTTACTTCGATTGAGGGGGCTACTAACTACGAGGAGGAAGAACAAAAACCTCGTAGATTAGAGCCTTTATTTGTAGACGCTGGTTGTGTTGTTGTGTCTATGACAATTGTCTGTGATGATGATATCTGTCGTAATAGTTCCAGCACTGGGTAACGGAGACAGCGGGATTCAGGAGTCCTTTAGAGTGCAATGTAGTACGGAAAATAAAGAAGCAGGCTAAGCAACAAAACATCAGATCATTAAATATAACAACCACAACAAACAAACAAACAAAAACACATCAGCTGCTGTTCTGAGGCTGGGCCTCTGAGGCTGGGCCTCTGTCTATGGACAGGCAGATTAGAGGATGGTAACAGATGGAAGAATTATGATTGGATAAGGGTGGGTGGTGGTTCATATAGGAAAATAACCCAGGTGGTTCTCTGGACGTGGGAGTGAAGGCAGGAATAGAACACACACACACACGTGACACGTGCATTTCTCTTGCTGCGGGAAATTAGATCTATCAGTGCTGACAGGGTAGAAAATGGCAAAACAGCCTCATGTGCCGTTGACATGCTACTTTACTGTTTCTTCCCCTAAGGAGAGTTCAGTATTGATGAGGCCAGCAGGAGAGGTCAGTACGGCTTATTGATGAGGCCTGCAGGAGAGGTCAGTACGGTTTATTGATGAGGCCTGCAGGAGAGGTCAGTACGGATTATTGATGAGGCCTGCAGGAGAGGTCAGTACGGATTATTGATGAGGCCTGCAGGAGAGGTCAGTACGGATTATTGATGAGGCCTGCAGGAGAGGTCAGTACGGATTATTGATGAGGCCTGCAGAAGAGGTCAGTACGGCTTATTGATGAGGCCTGCAGGAGAGGTCAGTATGGCTTATTGATGAGGCCAGCAGGAGAGGTCAGTACGGCTTATTGATGAGGCGATGTGCGTGTGTGTTTGTGTGTACTGCATGTGTTTTCAGCCAGAACAACATAACATTGTGAACATAGAAATAACATTCTCTCCTGTCTCAGATAAAGGGGTATAGGACCAGTTGAGGAGGAAGGGAGGGGGTATATACAGTCTGTAATTCTCTGGGGGAAATGGGTATAGGGCCAGTTGAGGAGGAAGGGAGAGGGTATATACAGTCTGTAATTCTCAGGGGGACATGGGTATAGGGCCAGTTGAGGAGGAAGGGAGGGGGTATATACAGTCTGTAATTCTCTGGGGGAAATGGGTATAGGGCCATTTGAGGAGGAAGGGAGAGGGTATATACAGTCTGTAATTCTCAGGGGGACATGGGTATAGGGCCATTTGAGGTGGAAGGGAGGGGGTATATACAGTCTGTAATTCTCTGGGGGAAATGGGACTGACTATTTTATTTTCTCTTTTCTTCTCTCAACTTTCGTTTCTAGGTCTGTGTCGAAGAATGTGTGGCCGTGATTTCTGACGAGAGAGCGAGAGAGATACTGTATGTTTTGTGTTTGTTAATCTCCCACGTCAACACTGATAGCAGCCCATTTCATGTTGTAGGCCCTGCGTTGACAACAGGCAGGCGTCGGGCAACCTATCCGGCTAGTTATCTCCTGGGCATGTCTTCTTCTCTTCAGGCCTGGTTGTCATCACCTTTAGTCAGGTTAATAAAGACCCAAAGGCCAGTCCAGATTGTCCTTCATCAGTCCAGCTCCACACAGACCTATTCCAGGCCAGGTTTTCATCACCTTTAGTCAGGTTAATAAAGACCCAAAGGCCAGTCCAGATTGTCCTTCATCAGTCCAGCTCCACACAGACCTATTCCAGGCCAGGTTTTCTTCTAGCGAACCCAGCTATTTTCATTCATTGTATTTATTTAGCCTGTATAGTCCACTGTGTAACAGTCCATGCATCCAATCTGGGAGCCAGACTCGGAGGCCATGAGTGCAGGATCCCACTGCCCACAGTGTGCCAGCACCAGAGCTCCAGAGGCATGTCCAGCAGAGAGCACCACCCTCTGCTTAGCCCAGGTAATTGGATCCAATCTGTGAAATACCTCCAGAACCTAATGTAGTAGTAACCGGAGGTCGAGTTTTTAGTGGTTCCCTTGCCAGCCGTGGGTCTGAGTACGTTAAGCAAGAAATGGCACCCCTTATTCCCTATGTGGTGCACTACTTTCTCTGGTCAACAGTTAGGGCCTAGTGCACTATCTAGTGAACAGAATAGAGTGCAAATCTGGGAAACATCCTTGTCAGTGTGTGTTTCTCCCATGGTGTCAGTGAGTGAGGACAGGCTGATGTGATGCACAGACACACAGAGACCTGGTGGGTTCGTGGACAGCCACAGACTCCAGTGCTCCAGGATCCGGGTCAACCTCCAGGACAGGCTTCCAGAGCAGCAGTGAAGATGCCACCATCTCCTGCCTTGCCCCAGGCCTAGGCCTAGGGCCCAGGCCAAGCCCCAGGCCCAGGAGACTGCTGCCTCAGAAGGTGAGATAAGTATAAACAGAACCTGGTGGGAGGGACTGCTCCAGACCCATAGCCTCCAGTTCTACCTCAAGCCCAGAGAAGGGGCCTCTAGGACGGCCCTCAGAGCCCAGGGAAGTGGCTGGGGCTAGAGGAAAGAGATAGATATGGATAGGGTTGGGCCAGGGCAGGGCAGGGCAGCAGACTGCTGTTTCAGAAGGTGAGATAATTGTATCACACCACAGTATCATGCTGACATGAGCCTCCTGGGGGTGTTGTGAAACCCAGCTCTGATTGACAGGCTGTATGATGCTCAGTCTGGTGTCCCAAATGGCAACCTATTCCCTATGGGGCCCTGGTAAAAAAAAGTAGTGCACTATATAGGGAATAGGGTGCCATTTGTCACGCCGGACCGAGCATTCCTACGTGAAGACATGCCACCCAGAATGAGAATGATTTGAGAGCCTTGCCAACGTTATGGGGTCTGGTTTAGGGTTGCACAGGAAGGCATCACGAGACACATAGCTAAGCTAGGACTGTCAGAATACACAGTAATAAAGTCTCATTTGGACTTCACACGGATGGTAGTGTTTAATGCCTAAAGCTGTTCCACGCAACACGTTAAGGACTAAAGATCACACCCAGTGTCACCAGAGACTTCATTATACAGTGTAACTTAAGGGCTGGAGTTTCAAGACATTTCTGACATTTCTGTTTCTGGGAAGTAGAAGTTTATCTTGGGAGCTGACTGCTTTTACAGTATTGTCATTATAAAGCCTCCACTAAGCTTCCATGTCTGTAAATAGTTATGGTGGTGTGGAGGGTTGAAGGCCCAAATGGGATTGGGCTGGGTGGGTTCTGGGTGGGTTCTGGGGGTTCTGGGTGGGACTGGGTGGGTCGTGGGTAGGTCGTGGGTGGGTTCTGGGTGGGTTCTGGGGGGACTGGGTGGGTCCTGGGTGGGTTCTGTGTGGGTTCTGGGGGGGACTGGGTGGGTCCTGGGTCGGTCGTGGGTGGGTTCTGGGTGGGTCCTGGGTGGGTTCTGGGTGGGACTGGGTGGGTCGTGGGTGGGTTCTGGGTGGGTTCTGGTTGGGTTCTGGGTGGGTTCTGGGTGGGTCCTGAGTGGGTTCTGGTTGGATTCTCGGTGGGTTCTCGGTGGGTTCTTGGTAGGTCCTGGGTGGGTTCTGGGTGGTTTCTGGAGGGGACTGGGTAGATCCTGGGTAGGTTGTGGGTGGGTTCTGGGTGGGTTCTGGGTGGGTTCTGGTTGGGTTCTGTGTGGGTTCTGGGTGGGTTCTGGGTAGGTCCTGGGTGGGTCCTGAGTGGGTTATGGTTGGATTCTCGGGGGGTTCTAGGTGGGTTCTGGGTAGGTCCTGGGTGGGTTCTGGGTGGTCCTGGGTGGGTTCTGGGGGGTATGGGTGGGTCCTGAGTGGGTCCTGGGTGGGTATGGGTGGGTCCTGGGTGGGTCCTGGGTGGGTATGTGTGGGTCCTGGGTGGGTCCTTGGTGGGACCTGGGTGGGTCATGGGTGGGTATGGGTGGGTCCTGGGTGGGTCCTGGGTGGGTCCTGGGTGGGTATGGGTGGGTCCTGGGTGGGTCCTGGGTGGGTTCTGGGTGGTCCTGGGTGGGTTCTGGGTGGGTTCTGGGTGGGTCCTGGGTGGGTTCTGGGTGGGTTCTGGGTGGTCCTGGGTGGGTAAGGGTGGTAAAAAAGTAGAACACCAGTCAGTATCTGGTGTGACCACCATTTGCCTCATGCAGCGCGACACATCTCCTTCTCATAGAGTTGATCAGGCTGTTGATTGTGGCCTCTGGAATGTTGTCCCACTCCACTTCAATGGCTGTGCGAAGTGGCTGGATATTGGCGGGAAATGGAACATGCTGTCGTACACGTCGTTCCAGAGCATCCCAAACAGGCTCAATGGGTGACATGTCTGGTGAGTATGCAGGCCATGGAAGAACTGGGACATATTCAACTTCCAAGGAATTGTGTACAGATCCTTGCGACATGGGGCCATGCATTATCATGCTGAAACATGAGGTGATGGTGGCGGATGAATGCCACGACAAGTGGCCTCAGGATCCCGTAACGATATCTCTGTGCATTAAAATTGCCATCAATAAAATACAGTTGTTTTCATCGTCCCTAGCTTATGCCTTCCCATACCATAACCCCACCGCCACCATGGACAGTCTGTTCACAACTTTGACATTGGCAAACCGCTCGCCCACACGACACCAAACACGTGGTCTGCGGTTATGAGGCCGGTTGGACGTACTGCCAAATACTCTAAAACTACATTGGAGGCATCCTATTGTCCTCAGCAAAAGGTGCAGCTGTGTAATGATCACGTTGTTTAATCAGCTTCTTGATATGCCACACATGTCAGGTGGATGGATTATCTTGACAAAGGATGAAATGCTCACTAAACAAATTTGTGCACAACATTTGAGAGTAATACGCTTTATGTGCGTATGGAACATTTCTGGGGTCTTTTATTTCAGCTCATGAAACATGGGACCAACACTTTACATGTCGAGTATATATTTATGTTCAGCGCTATGTGCGACCATGTTGGCATCTTGTGGAGCTTTTCAACCTGCACATAGTAAACTAAAATCCAGGACACTCAAATTATTATGATTATGTACATGCCCATCATCCAAATAGTATGAAATATATATTTTATAACCCAGTAAGTTGACTGAGAACACATTCTCACTTAAAGCAACAACCTGGGGAATAGTTACAGGGGACAGGAGAGAGCCAATTGGAAGCTGGGGATGATTAGGTGGCCATGATGGAATGAGGGCCAGATTGGGAATTTAGCCAGGACACCGAGATTAGCACCCTTACAATAAGCGCTAATAGTTACAGGAGGGGTGAACAAGCCAATTGTATGATGGCTAGATTGGGAAATTAGCCAGGACACCAGTATTAACACACCCTTACAATAGGTGCCATGGGATCTTTAGTGACCACAGAGAGTCAGGACACCCATCCCATCTGAAAGACAGCACCCTACACAGGACAACATCTGCCCTGGGGGTATTGGGATATATTTTTTAGACCAGAGGAAAGGGTGCCTCTTACTGGCCCTCCATCACCACTTCCAGCAGAATCTGGTCTCCCATCCAGGGACTGACCAGGACCAACCCTGCTTAACTTCAGAGCCAAGCCAGCAGTGGGATGCTGCTGGCATGATATGCTGATATGTTACATTTGGTATGCTGTGTATTAATTTTGTGGCTGTCCATCAGTAATTTCGTATGATACACTACGTTACAAATTACAATTCTTATTATATGTTACCAATTCCAATTTGTTGTGCCTAACATTAGCTAGGTGGCTAGGTAACTAACACTAACGTTAGCTAGGTGAAAAATTTTAGGTAGGCGGCTAACATTAGCTAGGCTAGAGATTAGGGTTAGGGGTTAAGGTTAGGGTAAAGGTTAGGGTGATGAGTTAGGTTGAAGGGTTAGGGTTAGGGTTAGTTGCAATGTTTTTAAAATGATAAAGTTGTCCGTGATCAGTTTTAAAGTCTTTGAAAGCCAAGTTAACAAACAGATCACTGACCATTTCGAATCCCACCGTACCTTCTCCACTATGAAATTTGGTTTCCAAGCTGGTCACGGGTGCACCTCAGCCACGCTCAAGTTCCTAAACGTTGTCATTACCGCCATCGATAAAAGACAATATTGTGTAGCCGTCTTCATCGACCTGGCCAATGCTTTCGACTCTGTCAATCACCACATTCTTATCGGCAGACTCAACAGCCTTGGTTTCTCAAATAACTGCCTCGCCTGGTTCACCAACTACTTCTCAGAGAGAGTTCAGTGTGTCAAATCGGAGGGCCTGTTGTCCGGACCTCTGGCAGTCTCTATAGGGGTGCCACAGGGTTCTATTTTCGGGCCGACTCTTTTCTCTGTATATATCAATGATGTCGCTCTTGCTGCTGGTGATTCTCTGATCCACCTCTACGCAGACGACACCATTCTGTATACTTCTGAACCATCTTTGGACACTGTGTTAACAAACCTCCAGACGAGCTTCAATGCCATACAACTCTCCTTCCGTGGCCTCAAACTGCTCTTAAATGCTAGTAAAATTAAATGTATGCTCTTCAACTGATCGCTGCCCGCAACCGCCCGCCCATCTAGCATCACTACTCTGGACGGTTCTGACTTAGAATATGTGGACAACTACAAATACCTAGGTGTCTGGTTAGACGGTAAACTCTCCTTCCAGACCACATTAGGCATCTCCAATCCAAAATTAAATCTAGAATCGGCTTCCTATTTCGCAACAAAGCATCCTTCACTCATGCTGCGAAACATACCCTCGTAAAACTGACTATTCTACCGATCCTTGACTTCGGCGATGTCATTTACAAAATAGCCTCCAACACTCTACTCAGTTAATTGGCGGTAGTCTGTCACAGTGCCATCCGTTTTGTCACCAAAGCCCCATATACTACCCACCACTGTGTTCTGTATGCTCTCTTTGGCTGGCCCACGCTACATATTTGTCGCCAAACCCACTGGCTCCAGGTCATCTATAAGTCTCTGCTTTGTAAAGCTCCGCCTTACCTCAGCTCACTGGTCACCATAGCAACACCCACCTGTAGCATGCGCTCCAGCAGGTATATTTTACTGGTCACCCCCAAAGCCAACTCCTCCTTTGGTCGCCTTTCCTTCCAGTTCTCTGCTGACAATGACTGGAACGAATTGCAAAAATCACTGAAGCTGGAGACTTATATCTCCCTCACTATCTTTAAGCATCAGCTGTCAGAGCAGCTTACTGATCATTGCACCTGTACATAGCCCATCTGTAATTAGCCCATCCAACTACCTCATCCCCAAGATGTTATTCATTTATTTATCTTGTTCCTTTGCACCCCAGTATCTCTACTTGCACATTCATCTTCTGCACATCTATCACTCCAGTGTTTAATTGCTAAATTGTAATTATTTTGCCACTATGGCCTATTTATTGCCTTACCTCCCTAATCTTACCTCATTTGCACACACTGTATATAGATTATTTCTGTTGTATTATTGACTGTATGTTTGTGTACTCCACTGTGTAACTCTGTGTTGTTGTATGTGTCGAACTGCTGTGCTTTATCTTGGCCAGGTCGCAGTTGTAAATGAGAACTTGTTCTCAACTGGCCTACCTGGTTAAATAAAGGTGAAATAAATAAATAATAATAATAATAATAATAATAATAATAATAGAACATGTAACCTTTGGGTTGCTAGACATTCTCGTTGTACACCTACCCATGGACCAAACACCCTACGTAACCTTCTGTCTGAAGTAACCATACCAAACAGTAACATTTCATGCTAATTTGAGTATCCTGGCTTTTCGTTTACTATGTTTACGTCTGGTCTATGAGACCAGGCAGGGTTTTTAAGTCAGTAGAGGGGTTTAAACCTGTTTTTGATTGTCAGCTGGCATACTAACCTTTTCTCTTCACGACAAGGTTTGTGTGTAAATATTTTCTGTTTTTTTTCCTCCTTATTTTACTTCTTCAGACGCTTTAACCCTGTGCCCTTGTTAAAACACTACTCTACGTAGCTTGCTGTCAGGTGGATGTTGCGTTTA
The DNA here is from genome assembly GCA_030435695.1 of Brachymystax lenok tsinlingensis. NCBI lineage: Eukaryota > Metazoa > Chordata > Actinopteri > Salmoniformes > Salmonidae > Brachymystax > Brachymystax lenok. The sequence continues at coordinate 2,190,901 of CM059781.1, read as the reverse complement.
GTCCAGGTCAGCTACACATTACCACATTACCATTCCACTGCCTGGCAGCATTTTCAGAGCACAGTTACTCACAACTGTACGTCGATAAATAAAATGGTTTGCACTCCAAAAATGTATTTATGGGTGGGGAAAACTGGTGGGATTTTTTTTTTTTACTTTGAATGACTTTGTAACGCACAACTTGTCCTAAACATAAGGGATGCATTCCAAGTGCCGGGCCCTTTCGCTGACATCAATCTATCTCCATATTTTCCTTGTGTTTTAGGGTGGAAATCTACGAGGGGCTATGCATTCTAAGGAACATAATGAACGACGTGGAAGGTGCGTTCCACGACGCGCTAGCTTTCAAAAGCAGCCGAAACATAGAACATTATAAGATTGAACTATAGCCATTGAATTATACCGTGCGGATATACCCTACGTTAAAGGGAAATGGCCTTCAAGCCAATTAGAAATTGGCTTGAATGACATGGCATAAATTGATTATACTCAGAATATGATGGTAACTAAAGGACTGTATAATGCTTCTTCATATTGCCTAAGAATAACAATAGTTTATATCTAAGCACACAGGAGTCCTGTCCAGTTCTCTCCATAAATAATAATTAAGACAACCCGCCCGTGGTTACTGTAGCCTATATAAGCCACCAACATGTCATTTCATGAGCTTGGGGCTGTGTTTGCACCGCTTCTGTTTTTCCTTCCGTGGCAGTCTTTTTTATAAATCAAAGAAAGAACGAAAGAAAGCTCCAGCAGGCAGGCAGTGAGTGGTCCTCTTTAATCAGCGGCTGTGAGGAGGCGGGTCGAGGCGCTGACTGTAATGTGATAGCTGCTCCGTTCTAACGCTTTTATATACACACATGCTGCCTGCCTGGCGCGCCTGGTTGCCTGTTCTCTCAGCGCTGCTCCTGGAAGACGGAGCCTTCAAACTCAAAGACAGAATACTCCCGAGCAGAGTGGAGGAAGGAGCTAAGAGCGGGGACAGCGGGAGACAGAGCGCAGTGTTACTTCTACATTATAGGACACAGGGGTGTTTCTAACGACCAAATATAACGTTTTTGATGAGCCTTCTATGGCAGAACGGTTTTACGCACTAGCCTTGGACAGTTGGACTGTTTCTGTTTTTGGAGGGAGGGGGAGGGGAGGGGGTTTGGACAAGTAAATGTGCCGGAGGGAGAAAGTGAAGATAAGGACATATCTTGTCACTGGATTTCGAGGCAACCCAAAAAACAAAAAACTCACTTCAGATATCAGCTCACGGAAAGCGTAAAATCAGTGGACTAAAACCGCTACGGACCTTCTGAATTGCTACAGATGGTTTGGTTTGAGCTGTATTTTGTCTAGTGCTTTATTTCGTTGGAAGAGAAGATCCGCTGGACGATATTTGTGTTGTATTTTTTTTTTTTTTTTAGCTTGTGGTGGCTAGAATGGTTTTGAATCTATTCAATTATTGAATTGAAATAACCTGGGCAAAATAAGTGGTGAGAAATCGACATCGGCCGTTGTGGAGAACCCCGAGCACAGATAGACACTTCTCGGTGGAGACGCGTGTTACGCGTGAGTGGAGAAAACATTTGGGAAAGGCACAAGGAGGACTTTTACTGCGAGTTCTTCTCTCCAAGATTGGAAGTGTAAAACTTCACCCAGCAAAAAAAATGGATATATTAACGTGGCTGTGTGGATGTTTACTGGCGGTTTGCTTACCACAAATAGTTGTCGGTGAAGAAGGTACGTTTTTCTCTGGAGCGACACCTTTTGCAGCCCTGCAACTCTTGTTCTAAACAAATGTGTTATGTGCCATTTGAAATATGACTTTGAACCGCTTTGCTTCAGCAAAATGTAGCCCATTATAAATGTATCATTATAATTCCACTAAAGCCTTCGGCAAATAAGAAGAGAACAGTGTCTTTCCCTAGTCTAGTCTTCCCGAACTAGTCTTCACGATATTATTTGGATATGGATTCAAACCTCGTTCCGTCTGTCAGCGTGTTTTTTTTAGATTAACAAATGAAAATGAGGATTTTCTACCTCGGAGACAGTCAGTTATTCAACGACGTTTAGAGACAGTGGAAGAATCTGCTGTGTGTTTTAAACGTTGGAAGCGTCAGCGGGGGCTTGAGGTGCGCAGTGACCGCCGCGGCAGTTCTTTTTTAGGGAAGGCAATACCTAGCGCCGCGGGCGTCACCGGGAGCCGGTTTAAAGTTCTCCGGGGAGTCGGGGCTGCTGGAGTCTCTTACATTTCCTCACAAAAAAACTAGGATAAAAAAAAAAAAAAAAAGTTAAATAACGTTTCAACCTAAAAATAGCCTAGCAATATACCCAATATTTCACTGAGATTACAATACAAATGTTATAGTGTAGCGAGGAATTTCGAAACAGTCTATTGTGTTCTCGTATCATCAGGGCGTCTGTTGAAATGATGAATGTTCACGGTGAAATCTACACAAAAAGATTTGTTATAATTTAGTAGGCTAATTAAAAAACCAATATATTGTTAATCGTCAGATTAACCTTTGATTCTATGAGTGGATTATGTTTGGATTTAATTTGACTGTCTTGGTCTAATGATGCGTGTTTAGATGTTCACTTTAAATGTAATTAATTCCTAGTCTGTTTTAGTGTGAAACGAATGGTTTATGTTTCCATTATCGACATTACTTCTATGTTATTTATCACAATCATGTATAGGCTTGTTAGGAGACTATTTTACCTCCTAACAATCCATATAGCTCGTGACTAAAATGCGTAGGCAGTGTTTCAATTGATTGCTGTCAAATGGTAGTTTGTTTCTGGGAAATCATAACATGATTTGTGTCTGTACACAAGATAGCCTGCAGCGGAAAAAACGTCTTGAAGTTGCGTGGAGGTAGTCAGCCTATTCATTTGAACCGGTGCTTGTTTTAGGCCGTTTGAAATGGCTCGACCTTACGTTAAATGTTTCTCTTGAGAGCCGACTGTAGTAGAGGCTGGAGGACCGTGACAGGGTTCAGTCCGGCGTAGAGCTCCGCGACACGGACCATGTAGTCCGGACTCTGAAAACGAACACGTTTTTGCGATGAAGACTTTTATTTCTCCTGTCTATTGGATTTCACGGATCCCAATCTCTTCAAAATCGAATGACATGTTGTTTTCTACATAATCGCAAACATATTTCCAAGGGAGGGTTTTTTTGCGTTAAGACCGAATGTATATATAGTCGGTACATTGACCGTATAGCACACAACATACAACATACAACATACAACACGATGTAACAGTTGCTCATGCTTCAGTTATTGAAATTCTTCACTACCTTATCCTTTTTGCATTAGACACACTTTATAATTAATTGACCTTTATATCATAGTAATAACATGGTAATAACACAATGCTAAACATTTTATCCATCACAATCCGTTAATCACGATTGGAGGAACATTTTCACAGGGGTGTTGGAAGGTGTATATAACCCTTGCCACAAGCTATTACCTTATTTTCAAGATGAACGGCTTTGAACTAACCAGTGTTGCGCCTCCGGCATCTGGAACAGTAGCCAGATATCAGTAGCTCTTTCTGGGAAGAAAACCATTAGTTTAGCCTGGTAGCCTGCTGGTACTGCTCTCCTTCATTCATTTATACCGATACGAAGAGCTAGCCAAATTAAACAACTTGAATGAATGCCGTGTGTGTGTGTGTTTGTGTGTGTGTAAGACAGAGAGAGAGAGAGAGAGAGAGAGAGAGAGAGATGTTGTTCAGTCTGATTTAGCCAGGGTCGCTCATCATATGGGTAAATAAACATTTAGCTAATTATCAGTTGACATATCCTCTCGCTATGGAAGTGGAAACAATTATTGGCTACTGCTAGTCAGTTACAGAACTACAGAGCTCAGGCAGTTGGAGACTCTCTCATCCATTTATATGCAGATGATACAGTCCTATACTCAGCTGGCTCCTCCCTGGATGATGTGTTAAGCGCTCTACCACAAAGCTTTCTTAGTGTCCAACATACTTTCTCTACCCTTAACCTTGTTCTGAACACCTCCAAAACAAAGGTCACGTGGTTTGGTAAGAAGAATGGCCCTGTGATTACTACCTCTGAGGGTTTAGAGCTTGAGGTAGTCACCTCATACAAGTACTTGGGAGTATGGCTAGACGGTGCACTGTCCTTCTCTCAGCACATATCAAAGCTGCAGGCTAAAGTTAAATCTAGACTTGGTTTCCTCTATCGTAATCCTCTCCTCTTTCACCCCAGCTGCCAAACTAACCCTGATTCAGATTACCATCCTACCCATGCTAGATTACGGAGACATAATTTATAGACGGGCAGGTAAATGCTCTCGAGCGGCTAGATGTTCTTTACCATTCGGCCATCAGATTTGCCACCAATGCTCCTTATAGGACACATCACTGCACTCTATACTCCTCTGTAAACTGGTCATCTCTGTATACCCGTCGCAAGACCCACTGGTTGATGCTTCTTTATAAAACCCTCTTAGGCCTCGCTCCCCCCTATCTGAGATATCTACTGCAGCCCTCATCCTCCACATACAACACCCGTTCTGCCAGTCACATTCTGTTAAAGGTCCCCAAAGCACACACATCCCTGGGTCGCTCCTCTTTTCAGTTCGCTGCAGCTAGCAACTGGAACGAGCTGCAACAAACACTCAAACTGGACCGTTTTATCTCCATCTCTTCACTCATGGACACTCTTACTGACAGTTGTGGCTGCTTTGTGTGATGTATTGTTGTCTCTACCTTCTTGCCCTTTGTGCTGTTGTCTGTGCCCAATAATTGTTTGTACCATGTTTTGTGATGCTGCCATGTTGTGTTGCTACCATGTTGCTGTCATGTTGTGTTGCTACCATGTTGTTGTCATGTTGTGTTGCTACTGTGCTGTGTTGCCATGTGTTGCTGCCTTGCTATGTTGTTAGGTAACTCATTATGTAGTGTTGTCTTGTCTCTCTTGTCGTCATGTGTGTTTTGCCCAATATTTAAATGTTTATATATTTAATCCCAGCACCCGTCCCCGCAGGAGGCCTTTTGGTAGGCCTTCATTGTAAATAAGAATCTGTTCTTAACTGACTAATTAAACAAATGTTGAATAAAATAAACAAAAATCCATCAGTCAGTGTTTTCTACAGCATTATAATCCAGTGTTTTCTACAGCATTATAATCCAGTGCTTTCTACAACATCACAATCCAGTGCTTTCTACAGCATTATAATCCAGTGCTTTCTACAGCATTATAATCCAGTGCCTTCTACAGCATTATAATCCAGTGCTTTCTACATCACTATAATCCAGTGATTTATACAGCACTATAATCCAGTGCTTTCTACAGCACTATAATCCAATGATTTATACAGCACTATAATCCAGTGCTTTCTACAGCATTATAATCTAGTGTTTTCTACGGCATTACAATACAGTGAGTTATACAGCACTATAATCCAGTGTTTTCTACAGCACTATAATCCAGTGCTTTCTACAGCATTATAATCCAGTGCTTTTAACAGCATTATAATCCAGTGCTTTTAACAGCATTATAATCTAGTGCTTTTAACAGCATTATAATCCAGTGCTTTCTAAAGAATTATAATCCAGTGCTTTCTACAGCATTATAATCCAGTGCTTTTAACAGAATTATAATCCAGTGCTTTCTACAGAATTATAATCCAGTGCTTTCTACAGCATTATAATCCAGTGCTTTCTACAGCATTATAATCCAGTGCTTTTTACAGCATTATAATCCTGTGTTTTCTACAGCACTATAATCCAGTGTTTTCTACAGCATTATAATCCAGTGACTTCTACAGCATTATAATCCAGTGACTTCTACAGCATTAGAATACAGTGCTTTCTACAGCGTTATAATCCAGTGCTTTGTACAGCGTTATAATCCAGTGCTTTCTACAGCATTATAATCCAGTGATTTCTACAGCATTTTAATCCAGTGCCTTCTACAGCATTATAATCCAGTGCCTTCTACAGCATTAGAATACAGTGCCTTCTACAGCATTAGAATACAGTGCTTTCTACAGCGTTATAATCCAGTGCTTTGTACAGCGTTATAATCCAGTGCTTTCTACAGCATTATAATCCAGTGATTTCTACAGCATTTTAATCCAGTGCCTTCTACAGCATTATAATTCAGTGTTTTCTACATCATTATAATCCAGAGTTTTCTACAGCATTCTAACCCAGTGACTTCTACAGCACTATAATCCAGTTCCTTCTACAGCATTATAATCCAGTGCTTTCTACAGCATTATAATCCAGTGCTTTCTACAGCATTATAATCCAGTGCTTTCTACAGCATTATAATCCAGTGCTTTCTACAGCTTTATCATCCAGTGCTTTCTGCGTTGGCTTGTCTGGCTGCATCACGAAGTGGCTTGGTATGTTATGTGGTGTTCTATCTGTCTGCTTACTCATGGTCCAAGTTTGGTGTTTACTAGAAGTAAACAGCTGCGCCACGGGAATGCATTTCTGTATGTGTGTGTGTGTGTGTATGTGTGTGTGTGTGTGTGTGTGTGTGCATGTGTGTGTGCGTCATTACTTTATGTTTAACAGTTTGTGAGGAGAATGTTGTTGTTCTGGTCATGGAGAGAATTTATCCTCTCTTAATAATTTAGCGCGTTTGTTCTCATACGTTACGTCAGCAGATGTCTCGCCTTTATTCGATTACCAGAGATTTTCTCCTCTCTCTTGTACACAGCGGTATAAAATATATTTAAAAGTCATTTGATTGTATCCTAGTTCTGGTTAGCTGGGTAGTACATTGTGTTGTTTGTCCTCCTGTGCTGAGAGAGGAGGAAGGTTCTTACCCTTTCCTCTCTTCCCCATAAACTCCTTCCCTCACCCTGGATGTGTTTTGGCACCTCTTTGTCTCTCTGGCTCTCAGATCTTCTTTGTAGTTTTCCACCGTGGTTTAAAATAAGGCACCTGGCTAGGGTCACGACCCCCCACCTCACCCTGGCTAGGGTCACGACCCCCCACCTCACCCTGGCTAGGGTCACGACCCCCGGGGTTGGGATGTGGTTGGTGTGTTATAGACAGACTGTGTTGAGGGGTTGGTGTGTTATAGACAGACTGTGTTGAGGGGTTGGGATGTGGTTGGTGTGTTATAGACAGACTGTGTTGAGGGGTTGGTGTGTTATAGACAGACTGTGTTGAGGGGTTGGGATGTGGTTGTGTCCATCACGGCTTGTCTTTTTTGGCTGTTGACACTTTCTCTTCGTGGCTGATGGGAGGCAGATGTGGAGATACATGTGTCTGGCACGGCTAGCCTGTGTGTGTGTGTGTGTGTGTGTCTGGCAGGGTTAGCCCGTGTGTGTGTGTGTGTGTCTGTGTGTGTCTGGCAGAGTTAGCCTGTGTGTGTGTGTCTGGCAGGGTTAGCCTGTGTGTGTGTGTGTGTGTGTGTGTCTGGCAGGGTTAGCCCGTGTGTGTCTGTGTGTGTCTGGCACGGCTAGCCCATGTGTGTCTGTGTGTGTGTGTCTGTGTGTCTGTGTGTCTGTCAGAGAACTCTGTGTGCCGCGTCCTGTTGCATCATACTATCAGGTACATCAGAGAGTGAGAGAGGCCTACCTGTTTCATCATACTATCAGGTACATCAGACAGAGAGAGAGAGGCCTACCTGTTGCATCAAACTATCAGGTACATCAGACAGAGAGAGAGAAGCCTACCTGTTTCATCATACTATCAGGTACATCAGAGAGAGAGAGAGAGAGAGGCCTACCTGTTTCATCATACTATCAGGTACATCAGACAGAGAGAGAGAGGCCTACCGGTTGCATCATACTATCAGGTACATCAGAGAGAGAGAGAGAGAGAGAGAGAGAGAGGCCTACCTGTTTCATCATACTATCAGGTACATCAGACAGAGAGAGAGAGGCCTACCTGTTTCATCATACTATCAGGTACATCAGAGAGAGAGAGAGAGAGAGAGAGAGAGGCCTACCTGTTTCATCATACAATCAGGTACATCAGAGAGAGAGTATGAGAGAGAGTCCTACCTGTTTCATCATACTATCAGATACATCAGAGAGAGAGAGAGAGGCCTACCGGTTTCATCATACTATCAGGTACATCAGACAGAGAGAGAGAGGCCTACCTGTTTCATCATACTATCAGGTACATCAGAGAGAGAGAGAGAGAGAGAGAGAGAGGCCTACCTGTTTCATCATACTATCAGGTACATCAGAGAGAGAGAGAGAGAGGCCTACCTGTTTCATCATACTATCAGGTACATCAGAGAGAGAGAGAGAGAGAGAGAGAGAGAGAGGCCTACCTGTTTCATCATACTATCAGGTACATCAGAGAGAGAGAGAGAGAGAGGCCTACCTGTTGCATCATACTATCAGGTACATCAGAGAGAGAGAGAGAGAGAGAGAGGCCTACCTGTTGCATCATACAATCAGGTACATTCATCATACTATCAGGTACATCAGACAGAGAGAGAGAGTCCTACCTGTTTCATCATACTATCAGGTACATCAGAGAGAGAGAGAGAGAGAGGCCTACCTGTTTCATCATACTATCAGGTACATCAGAGAGAGAGAGAGAGAGGCCTACCTGTTTCATCATACTATCAGGTACATCAGAGACAGAGAGGCCTACCTGTTTCATCATACTATCAGGTACATCAGAGAGAGAGAGAGAGAGAGAGAGGCCTACCTGTTTCATCATACTATCAGGTACATCAGAGAGAGAGAGAGAGAGAGGCCTACCTGTTTCATCATACTATCAGGTACATCAGAGAGAGAGAGAGAGAGAGAGGCCTACCTGTTTCATCATACTATCAGGTACATCAGAGAGAGAGAGAGAGAGGCCTACCTGTTTCATCATACTATCAGGTACATCAGAGAGAGAGAGAGAGAGAGGCCTACCTGTTTCATCATACTATCAGGTACATCAGACAGAGAGAGAGAGGCCTACCTGTTTCATCATACTATCAGGTACATCAGAGAGAGAGAGAGAGAGAGGCCTACCTGTTTCATCATACTATCAGGTACATCAGAGAGAGAGAGAGAGAGGCCTACCTGTTTCATCATACTATCAGGTACATCAGAGAGAGAGAGAGAGAGAGAGGCCTACCTGTTTCATCATACTATCAGGTACATCAGAGAGAGAGAGAGAGAGAGAGAGGCCTACCTGTTGTTATCATCATATCATATCAGGTACATCAGAGAGAGAGAGAGAGAGTCCTACCTGTTTATCATACTATCAGGTACATCAGAGAGAGAGAGAGAGAGAGGCCTACCTGTTTCATCATACGATCAGGTACATCAGAGAGAGAGAGGCCTACCGGTTTCATCATACTATCAGGTACATCAGACAGAGAGAGAGATGCCTACCTGTTGCATCATACTATCAGGTACATCAGAGAGAGAGAGAGAGAGAAGCCTACCTGTTTCATCATACTATCAGGTACATCAGAGAGAGAGAGAGAGAGAGGCCTACCTGTTTCATCTTACTATCAGGTATATCAGACAGAGAGAGAGAGAGAGAGAGAGAGGCCTACCTGTTTCATCATACTATCAGTTACATCAGAGAGAGAGAGAGAGAGAGAGAGAGAGGCCTACCTGTTTCATCATACTATCAGGTACATCAGAGAGAGAGAGAGAGAGGCCTACCTGTTTCATCATACTATCAGGTACATCAGACAGAGAGAGAGAGGCCTACCTGTTGCATCATACTATCAGGTACATCAGAGAGAGAGAGGCCTACCTGTTGCATCATACTATCAGGTACATCAGAGAGAGAGAGGCCTACCTGTTGCATCAAACTATCAGTTAATCAGAGAGAGAGAGAGAGGCTCACCACAGCTAACTGAGGACAGACAGGCTGAAAAATAACCATAGATATGATACTCTCCCCACCACACTACTTTCTGAAAAATCGACTCTAATTTTAATTACAGAATGGGATCACTGAATGAGTTCATCTTTCATTATTTCAACAACCTCATTCAAACTTTTGTAGCCTATTTGGGGAAGGAAACAAGCTCCCTGGAAACTACGAGGGAAATGAATCTGCAACTCTCTGAAAACAAAGTCAGATATTTGCAATTCAGGCCAACAAACAAGAGCTAGTTTAATCTCGCGAGGCGGGCAGGAAGTGCTGAAATGGTGAAACAGAATTAACAGAACGAGAGTCAGAACATGCTGCCATAGAGTTATCAGGATGAGGGTCAGAACATGCCATAGAGTTATCAGGATGAGAGTCAGAACATGCAGCCATAGAGTTATCAGGATGAGAGTCAGAACATGCTGCCATAGAGTTATCAGAATGAGAGTCAGAACATGCCATAGAGTTATCAGTATGAGAGTCAGAACACGCCATAGAGTTATCAGGGAGAGAGTCAGAACATGCCATAGAGTTATCAGGATGAGAGTCAGAACATGCAGCCATAGAGTTATCAGGATGAGAGTCAGAACATGCTGCCATAGAGTTATCAGGATGAGAGTCAGAACATGCCATAGAGTTATCAGGATGAGAGTCAGAACATGCCATAGAGTTATCAGGATGAGAGTCAGAACATGCCATAGAGTTATCAGGATGAGAGTCAGAACATGCTGCCATAGAGTTATCAGGATGAGAGTCAGAACATGCTGCCATAGAGTTATCAGGATGAGAGTCAGAACATGCCATAGAGTTATCAGGATGAGAGTCAGAACACGCCATAGAGTTATCAGGATGAGAGTCAGAACACGCCATAGAGTTATCAGGATGAGAGTCAGAACATGCCATAGAGTTATCAGGATGAGAGTCAGAACATGCCATAGAGTTATCAGGATGAGAGTCAGAACATGCTGCCATAGAGTTATCAGGATGAGAGTCAGAACATGCCATAGAGTTATCAGGATGAGAGTCAGAACATGCCATAGAGTTATCAGGATGAGAGTCAGAACATGCTGCCATAGAGTTATCAGGATGAGAGTCAGAACATGCCATAGAGTTATCAGGATGAGAGTCAGAACACGCCATAGAGTTATCAGGATGAGAGTCAGAACACGCCATAGAGTTATCAGGATGAGAGTCAGAACATGCTGCCATAGAGTTATCAGGATGAGAGTCAGAACATGCCATAGAGTTATCAGGATGAGAGTCAGAACATGCCATAGAGTTATCAGGATGAGAGTCAGAACACGCCATAGAGTTATCAGGATGAGAGTCAGAACATGCTGCCATAGAGTTATCAGGATGAGAGTCAGAACACGCCATAGAGTTATCAGGATGAGAGTCAGAACATGCTGCCATAGAGTTATCAGGATGAGAGTCAGAACACGCCATAGAGTTATCAGGATGAGAGTCAGAACACGCCATAGAGTTATCAGGATGAGAGTCAGAACATGCTATAGAGTTATCAGGATGAGAGTCAGAACATGCCATAGAGTTATCAGGATGAGAGTCAGAACACGCCATAGAGTTATCAGGATGAGAGTCAGAACATGCTGCCATAGAGTTATCAGGATGAGAGTCAGAACATGCTGCCATAGAGTTATCAGGATGAGAGTCAGAACATGCCATAGAGTTATCAGGATGAGAGTCAGAACACGCCATAGAGTTATCAGGATGAGAGTCAGAACACGCCATAGAGTTATCAGGATGAGAGTCAGAACACGCCATAGAGTTATCAGGATGAGAGTCAGAACATGCTGCCATAGAGTTATCAGGATGAGAGTCAGAACACGCCATAGAGTTATCAGGATGAGAGTCAGAACATGCCATAGAGTTATCAGGATGAGAGTCAGAACACGCCATAGAGTTATCAGGATGAGAGTCAGAACATGCTGCCATAGAGTTATCAGGATGAGAGTCAGAACACGCCATAGAGTTATCAGGATGAGAGTCAGAACACGCCATAGAGTTATCAGGATGAGAGTCAGAACACGCCATAGAGTTATCAGGATGAGAGTCAGAACACGCCATAGAGTTATCAGGATGAGAGTCAGAACACGCCATAGAGTTATCAGGATGAGAGTCAGAACATGCCATAGAGTTATCAGGATGAGGATGAGAGTCAGAACATGCCATAGAGTTATCAGGATGAGAGTCAGAACATGCCATAGAGTTATCAGGATGAGAGTCAGAACATGCTGCCATAGAGTTATCAGGATGAGAGTCAGAACATGCCATAGAGTTATCAGGATGAGAGTCAGAACACGCCATAGAGTTATCAGGATGAGAGTCAGAACACGCCATAGAGTTATCAGGATGAGAGTCAGAACACGCCATAGAGTTATCAGGATGAGAGTCAGAACACGCCATAGAGTTATCAGGATGAGAGTCAGAACATGCCATAGAGTTATCAGGATGAGAGTCAGAACACGCCATAGAGTTATCAGGATGAGAGTCAGAACATGCTGCCATAGAGTTATCAGGATGAGAGTCAGAACACGCCATAGAGTTATCAGGATGAGAGTCAGAACACGCCATAGAGTTATCAGGATGAGAGTCAGAACACGCCATAGAGTTATCAGAATGAGAGTCAGAACACGCCATAGAGTTATCAGAATGAGAGTCAGAACACGCCATAGAGTTATCAGGATGAGAGTCAGAACACGCCATAGAGTTATCAGGATGAGAGTCAGAACATCCCATAGAGTTATCAGGATGAGAGTCAGAACATGCTGCCATAGAGTTATCAGGATGAGAGTCAGAACACGCCATAGAGTTATCAGGATGAGAGTCAGAACACGCCATAGAGTTATCAGGATGAGAGTCAGAACACGCCATAGAGTTATCAGGATGAGAGTCAGAACATGCCATAGAGTTATCAGGATGAGAGTCAGAACACGCCATAGAGTTATCAGAATGAGAGTCAGAACATGCCATAGAGTTATCAGGATGAGAGTCAGAACACGCCATAGAGTTATCAGGATGAGAGTCAGAACATGCTGCCATAGAGTTATCAGGATGAGAGTCAGAACACGCCATAGAGTTATCAGGATGAGAGTCAGAACATGCCATAGAGTTATCAGGATGAGAGTCAGAACACGCCATAGAGTTATCAGAATGAGAGTCAGAACACGCCATAGAGTTATCAGAATGAGAGTCAGAACACGCCATAGAGTTATCAGGATGAGAGTCAGAACACGCCATAGAGTTATCAGGATGAGAGTCAGAACATCCCATAGAGTTATCAGGATGAGAGTCAGAACATGCCATAGAGTTATCAGGATGAGAGTCAGAACACGCCATAGAGTTATCAGGATGAGAGTCAGAACACGCCATAGAGTTATCAGGATGAGGGAGTCAGAACACGCATAGAGTTATCAGGATGAGGAAGTCAGAACATGCCATAGAGTTATCAGAATGAGAGTCAGAACATGCCATAGAGTTATCAGAATGAGAGTCAGAACATGCCATAGAGTTATCAGAATGAGAGTCAGAACATGCCATAGAGTTATCAGGATGAGAGTCAGAACATGCCATAGAGTTATCAGGATGAGAGTCAGAACATGCTGCCATAGAGTTATCAGGATGAGAGTCAGAACACGCCATAGAGTTATCAGGATGAGGGTTAGAACATTCCATAGAGTTATCAGGATGAGGGTCAGAACATGCCATAGAGATCAGGATGAGGGTCAGAACATTCCATAGAGTTATCAGGATGAGAGTCAGAACATGCAGCCATAGAGTTATCAGGATGAGAGTCAGAACATGCAGCCATAGAGTTATCAGGATGAGAGTCAGAACATGCCATAGAGTTATCAGGATGAGAGTCAGAACACGCCATAGAGTTATCAGGATGAGAGTCAGAACATGCCATAGAGTTATCAGGATGAGGGGATCAATGATGCATCTGTATTCTCATTCCCACTTGGCTGCTTAGCAACATTTACTCGTATTTATGGAGGGGCATGTTGTGGTGTGGTCATGTACAGAATGTACAAACCACAAACCTGCAGGAAGTTATCTAGCGGACAGCGGTGGACAGGAAACAGGGTTTGTTTCTGCTGCTAAAGGAACAACGTCACTTCTGATCGCAGGAAAACGGATGGTGGGTGGGAGAGGCGGGAGGCTCAGAGGGCTCTGTAGTGCCTGGTGCTGCTGTTGATTATACGTTTGTCTACAGGAGACACGAACACACCTCTGTTCACCTCTCAGCAGGCTCCCTGTCTGTCTCTCTCCTCACCAGGCTCCCTGTCTGTCTCTCTCCTCACCAGGCTCCCTGTCTGTCTCTCCTCATCAGAGCTCACCAGGCTCCCTGTCTGTCTCTCTCCTCACCAGGCTCCTGTCTGTCTTTCTCCTCACCAGGCTCCCTGTCTGTCTCTCCTCATCAGAGCTCACCAGGCTCCTGTCTGTCTTTCTCCTCACCAGGCTCCCTGTCTGTCTCTCTCCTCAACAGGCTCCCTGTCTGTCTCTCCTCATCAGAGCTCATCAGGCTCCTGTCTGTCTTTCTCCTCACCAGGCTCCTGTCTGTCTTTCTCCTCACCAGGCTCCCTGTCTCTCTCTCCTCACCAGGCTCCCTGTCTGTCTCTCTCCGTCCTGTCTCTCTCTCCTCACCAGGCTCCCTGTCTGTCTCTCTCCTCACCAGGCTCCCTGTCTCTCTCTCCTCACGTCCCTGTCTCTCTCCTCACCAGGCTCTGTCTCTCTCTCACCAGGCTCCTGTCTGTCTCTCCTCACCAGGCTCCTGTCTGTCTCTCTCCTCACCAGGCTCCCTGTCTGTCTCTCCTCACCAGGCTCCCTGTCTGTTTCTCTCCTCACCAGGCTC
>CM059781.1:1926200-2168700 GCA_030435695.1 Brachymystax lenok tsinlingensis | reverse complement strand
TCTCCTCTCCTCTCCTCTCCTCTCCTCTCCTCTCCTCTCCTCTCCTCTCTTCTCTTCTCTTCTCCTCCCTTCCCCTCCCCTCCCCTCCTCTCGTCTCCTCTCCTCTCATTTTGTCTAATTGTATACAGTCAACATTATAGTCCTTCTCCCTGCCTTTCTAACACACACAATAAACCAGTCTGTGCTGCCGGTTTGGTGAAACGGATATTCAGTGCCCATACGATACACAGATAGAGAGGAGAATGAACAGCCTGTCTTAGAGCGTCCTGCGTGTGTGTCTGTTCTGGGTCAGAATGGAGGCTTTGTGAGCCAATCTATCTGCTCACAGCGTTAACCCCTGACCCCTAACACGCTGTCTGTCACTTCCTGTTTCAATGTTCCACTACAAATATGGACTTTATTATTCTACAGAAAGGCAGATAGGATCACAGCAGTGTCCTAATGTTGACTGTTCCACACCGCTGTAACTACAGGGACATCGGCAGGGTCCTAATGTTGACTGTTCCACACCGCTGTAACTACAGGGACATCGGCAGGGTCCTAATGTTGACTGTTCCACACCGCTGTAACTACAGGGACATCGGCAGTGTCCTAATGTTGACTGTTCCACACCGCTGTAACTACAGGGACATCGGCAGGGTCCTAATGTTGACTGTTCCACACCGCTGTAACTACAGGGACATCGGCAGTGTCCTAATGTTGACTGTTCCACACCACTGTAACTACAGGGACATCGGCAGTGTCCTAATGTTGACTGTTCCCCAACGCTGTAACTACAGGGACATCGGCAGTGTCCTAATGTTGACTGTTCCCCAACGCTGTAACTACAGGGACATCGGCAGGGTCCTAATGTTGACTGTTCCACACCGCTGTAACTACAGGGACATCGACAGTGTCCTAATGTTGACTGTTCCACACCGCTGTAACTACAGGGACATCGGCAGTGTCCTAATGTTGACTGTTCCACACCGCTGTAACTACAGGGACATCGGCAGGGTCCTAATGTTGACTGTTCCACACCACTGTAACTACAGGGACATCGGCAGTGTCCTAATGTTGACTGTTCCACACCGCTGTAACTACAGGGACATCGGCAGGGTCCTAATGTTGACTGTTCCACACCGCTGTAACTACAGGGACATCGGCAGTGTCCTAATGTTGACTGTTCCACACCACTGTAACTACAGGGACATCGGCAGTGTCCTAATGTTGACTGTTCCCCAACGCTGTAACTACAGGGACATCGGCAGGGTCCTAATGTTGACTGTTCCACACCGCTGTAACTACAGGGACATCGACAGTGTCCTAATGTTGACTGTTCCACACCGCTGTAACTACAGGGACATCGGCAGTGTCCTAATGTTGACTGTTCCACACCGCTGTAACTACAGGGACATCGGCAGGGTCCTAATGTTGACTGTTCCACACCGCTGTAACTACAGGGACATCGGCAGGGTCCTAATGTTGACTGTTCCACACCGCTGTAACTACAGGGACATCAGTTCATCTGTACAAACAATAGTACGCAAGTATAAACACCATGGGACCACGCAGCCGTCATACCGCTCAGGAAGGTGACACGTTCTGTCTCCTAGAGATGAACGTACTTTGGTGCGAAAAGTGCAAATCAATCCCAGAACAACAGCAAAGGACCTTGTGAAGATGCTAGAGGAAACAGGTACAAAAGTATCTATATCCACAGTAAAACGAGTCCTATATCGACATAACCTGAAAGGCTGCTCAGCAAGGAAGAAGCCACTGCTCCAAAACCGGCATAAAAAAGCCAGACTACGGTTTGCAACTGCACATGGGGACAAAGACCGTACTTTTCGGAGAAATGTCCTCTCGTCTGATGAAACAAAAATAGAACTGTTTGGCCATAATGACCATCGTTATGTTTGGAGGAAAAAGGGGGAGGCTTGCAAGCCGAAGAACACCATCCCAACCGTGAAGCACGGGGGTGGCAGCATCATGATGTGGGGGTGCTTTGCTGCAGGAGGGACTGGTGCACTTCACAAAATAGATGGCATCATGAGGAAGAGAATTATGTGGATATATTGAAGCAACATCTCAAGAAATCAGTCAGGAAGTTAAGCTTGTAAATGCTATGGATCTTCCAAATGGACAATGACCCCAAGCATACTTCCAAAGTTGTGGCAAAACTGCTTAAGGACAACTAAGTCAAGGTATTGGAGTGGCCATCACAAAGCCCTGACCTCAATCCTATAGAACATTTGTGGGCAGAACTGAAAAAGCGTGTGCGAGCAAGGAGGCCTACAACCCTGACTCAGCTACACCAGCTCTGTCAGGAGGAATGTGCCAAAATTCATCCAACTTATTGCGGGAAGCTTGTGGAAGGCTACCCGAAACGTTTGACCCAAGTTAAACTCTTTAAAGGCAGTGCTACCAAATACTAATTGAGTGTATGTAAACTTCTGCCCCACTGGGAATGTGATGAAAGAAATAAAAGCTGAAATAAATCATTCTCTCTACTATTATTCTGACATTTCACATTCTTAAAATAAAGTGGTGATCCTAACTGACCTAAGACTGGGAATTTTTATTAGGATTAAATGTCAGGAATGGTGAAAATCTGAGTCTAAATGTATTTGGCTAATTTTTACATTTTTCTAATTTGTAGACACTATGAAATAACACATATGGAATCATGTAGTAACCAAAAGTGTGTTAAACAAATATATCTTCAAAGTAGCCACACTTTGCCTTGATGACAGCTTTCCACACAATGGCATTCTCTCACTAGTCACTATTATTCCACAATGTAGAAAACAGTAGAAAAATAAAGAAAAACCCTGGAATGAGTAGTTGTATCCAAACTTTTGACTAGTACTGCATATAAAGCTTTCTCTCCTTGCCTCTTCCAATACTCTCGTTATGCTGTCGTTACAACCCCTCATTATAAACCGTTCTAATTCACGTCTTAACTGATTGCCTCTGTGTCCTCTGTCCTGAAGGCAAAGCATGTGGTGGACAAGTTGATGCCAGTGATGCCGGGTACATCACCACCCCAGGGTACCCCCTGGAGTACCCCCCGCACCAGAACTGTCGTTGGGTCATCACCGCTCCAGAACCCTCCCAACGTGTCGTCCTCAACTTCAACCCACACTTTGAACTGGAGAAGCTGGACTGCAGGTAGGAGAGAAGGGGAGGGAGGGAGGGGGTGCTGGGGATTCACAGAACATTTGACAAATTAGTAATTTCCTATTGTGTCCTATCCGAATGAAAGATACGGAGGCACACCCTTGCCACATATCCTACCATATTGATTATTCCCTGGTCCTCTCTGAATAGCCACTTCCAATCAGTCCCACAGTGAGACCTGTACTGTGTATTTCCAAACACCACCATATCTACACCATATCTTTCACAGTGAGACCTGTACTGTGAGCGGTCTGTTTGTGACTGTCTATTTCCTGACACTATATCCACACCATTTCCATCTCCCTGCTGTTTCTGGCTCAGTGTCTCTCACAACAAGCTATTGGAGTTATCTCTCTGTAATCTCTGTAAGCCGTATCCCCCCAATCGCTCCGTAACCAAAATTCCACAATTGTCATCATCAACAACAACAACATCAACAACAACATCATCTACCCTACACAGAATTCTAGAATCCTCCAAAATCAGTGGAGTGTTGGGGGGAGTATTCTATATTCCGGTTCCATTTGCCTGATGACAGTTCCGGTTGTTCCACCCTCCGTTGGTGAGTCAGAGAAGTGAAGCCAGAATCGAGATACAGTCCATTCTTTTTGGAAGGGATCGACCCAACGTCCAACTCTCCCTACATCACATAGAATTAGCGTTGTATCACTAGGGCACTAGGCCCCATGTACAGGCATCTGTTCTAGATCTACTGTCCTATGCATTCCTAACACTGTTGGCCGAGGCTCCCTCCATCGTACGTACACATGTCTGAAGACATGGGTCTACAAAGCCATAGAAGACAAGATACTCTTAGCAAAGCTTACCCATGCATTCAGACAGTGGCCCAAATGGCAACCCTGTTCCCTATATATAGCGCACTACATCAACTATGTAGGAAATAGGGTATCATTTGGGACGCGGAAACTCACAGCCTCTCTCTCTCTACGTTGCCCTGGACTGTTTGGCCATTTATTTACATTTTATCTACATCAATAATACACGGATATGTTTCTGAAGAGAGATTTATGGGATAGGATACGTCCTGATAGTCTTTTGTTGGAATCGGAACATGAATCTTTTAGCAGCTGTTGTTGAAAGGCGCACTTTGCCACTCTGTTTCTCTGCTTCCTTATCGGAGGCATGAAAGAAAGATGCTCTACTTCTCTCTCTCTCTCTCTCTCTCTCTCTCTCTCTCTGTCTCTCTCTCTCTCTCTCTCTCTCTCTCTCTCTCTCTCTCTCTCTCTCTCTCTCTCTCTCTCTCTCTCTCTCTCTCTGTCTCTCTCTCTCTCTGTCTCTCTCTGTCTCTCTCTCTCTCTCTCTCTGTCTCTGTCTCTCGTTCTCTCTCTCTCGTTCTCCAATGGGGCTGCTGTGCATTAAGGCTAGATGTTGCATTTTGTTGTCTGGTCTGTCTCTCTCTCTCTCTCTCATGCGTGGAGTGAAGGAAGCCAACCACACACTACCTCACAATGTGGGGCGATCACACTACATCACACATCCTTTTAAAGCTAGCTGAACATCCCAGGAGGAACAGAGCTGTTTGGTGGGTCCATTTAGAAAATCACAAGTACCAAACACGTACAGCCTTATTTATTTATCCAGCCAGGAAGAGCAGGTCGGGCTTGTTAGAACGGATGTGTGT
The DNA here is from genome assembly GCA_030435695.1 of Brachymystax lenok tsinlingensis. Taxonomy (NCBI): domain Eukaryota; kingdom Metazoa; phylum Chordata; class Actinopteri; order Salmoniformes; family Salmonidae; genus Brachymystax; species Brachymystax lenok. The sequence continues at coordinate 2,163,896 of CM059781.1, read as the reverse complement.
CGAAATTGAATGGTTATAAAGCCTTGAGTGAGTCAGGACAGGATTCTCATGTTAATAAATATAAACTTCAACCGAAAACAACATACCGTAATGTATACTGGTGTTTCACACCCATGGAGGGTTACTATCCATAATTCTTTATGCCTGTTTTTGCTTAACAATGTTGCCATATTTAATGCTAGTTAGTTGTTATGACTGTAAGCTGTGAGGGCAGGTTGGGCTTTTGGGAACGGAATGGAATGGTTATTTTATTCAGCCTTCAGTGAGTCAAGAGTCAGGAGTCTGGAGTTAGGAGTCAGGACAGGAGAGGAGTCAGGACAGGAGTTAGGAGTCAGGACAGGAGAGGAGTCAGGACAGGAGTTAGGAGTAGGGAGTCAGGACAGGAGTTAGGAGTCAGGACAGGAGTGAGGAGTAGGAGTCAGGACAGGAGTTAGGAGTAGGAGTCAGGACAGGAGTGAGGAGTCAGGACAGGAGTTAGGAGTAGGAGTCAGGACAAGAGTTAGGAGTTAGGACAGGAGTTAGGAGTTAGGAGTCAGGACAGGAGTTAGGAGTTAGGACAGGAGTTAGGAGTTAGGAGTTAGGAGTCAGGAAAGGAGTTAGGAGTCAGAAGTTAGGAGTCAGGACAGGAGTTAGGAGTCAGGACAGGAGTTAGGAGTCAGGACAGGAGTGAGGAGTAGGAGTCTGGACAGGAGTGAGGAGTAGGAGTCAGGACAGGAGTTAGGATTTAGGAGTCTGGAGTTAGGAGTCAGGACAGGAGTTAGGAGTCAGGACAGGAGTTAGGAGTTAGGAGTCAGGACAGGAGTTAGGAGTCAGGACAGGAGTTAGGAGTTAGGAGTCTGGACAGGAGTGAGGAGTCAGAGCTAAGAGCTAAGAGTTAAGAGTTAAGAGCTAAGAGCTAAGAGCTAAGAGCTAAGCGTTAAGAGCTAAGAGCTAAGAGCTAAGAGTTAAGAGTTAAGAGTTAAGAGTTAAGAGTTAAGAGTTAAGAGTTAAGAGTTAAGAGTTAAGAGTTAAGAGCTAAGAGTTAAGAGTTAAGAGTTAAGAGTTAAGAGTTAAGAGTTAAGAGCTAAGAGCTAAGAGTTAAGAGTTAAGAGTTAAGAGTTAAGAGTTAGGAGTTAGGAGTTAGGCATCAGGAGTTAGGAGTCAGGAGTCAGGAGTTAGGAGTCAGGAGTCAGGAGTCAGGAGTTAGGAGTTAGGAGTCAGGAGTCAGGAGTCAGGAGTCAGGAGTCAGGAGTTAGGAGTCAGGAGTTAGGAGTTAGGAGTTAGGAGTTAGGGGTTAGGGGTTAGGAGTTAAGAGTTAACAGTTAAGAGTTAGGAGTCAGGAGTTTCTCACATTGAAAAACAACAAACAAGAAACCCCCAAATAAAATAAGTCTTCTGTCCTGACTCCTGACTCTTAGAGAGTTGCTATTCTTATTCTCTGTCTGTATTAAGTTGAATGATGTTGTTAGTAGTTATGACGTCTGAGTGTCCTGTGGAAGACGGCTATTTCAGGCCTAAATGAGGCCCCTATCTACATGAGACAGGGCAGGAGCGTTATATGGTGCACTACTTTTAACCGGAGCCCTAGGGTAATATATAGGGACTAGGGAACAATTTGGAACGCACACTGGTGTAGGAACCGGGGCAGGGTTGGCTGAACTGACTGGTCTGAAATGGAGCTGTTAGCTGAGGGGTACAGCGGAGTGCAGAGGGGTCAAAGGTGACTACAGCCGTACGTCCTTTACTGATCACTGTCAGCTAGAACCCTGAACCTCCTCAGACCCCACATACCTCGAGCTCTCTTTCCGTCTGTCTTTCCGTCTGTCTTTCCGTCTCGCTTTTCGTCTCACTTTCCGTCTCGCTTTCAGTCTCTTTCAGTCTCTTTCGCTCTCTCTGTCTGTCTCTCTGTCTCTCTCTTTGTCTCTCTCTCTCTCTCTCTCTCTCTCTCTCTCTCTCTCTCTCTCTCTCTCTCTCTCTTTGTCTCTCTCTCTGTCTCTCCCTTTGTCTCTCTCTCTGTCTGTCTCTCTCTCTCTCTCTGTAGAGGACATTCAATATGTTACCAAGTCAATCTCCCTACATTCAGGGATGAATGTACAGAGTGTTTACTTGGTAGAAAATGGGGGAGGGCCGTGCTTTTTCAATTTCAGTCAAGGGGAGGGTTTAGTCTTTTTTCAAAAATCTAGTCCAAGAGGACGGCTATGTCATTTGTAACTGATGAAATGTCAATATTTCTCAGTGTTTCAGAATGAGTTGCTCATCGTGACATACATCAATGTGTGCCCGATGCCGCCCCTCGTCTGTGATTCTCTGCTGGGCGCGCAATATCAAGTCAACCTATTGGCTATTTAGTGTGATCTCAATCAAATGATCCGTAGCCTTATGGGCTATGGAGTGCATGCTGGGAGAAGCACAGAGCAAAGTTATATATTTCTAAGATAGAGCTAGGCTGCATTACACACTGCAATGGACGTTCCAACCCTGAGCCCCCGAAACTGCTCTGCCCTTGCTAATCACAAACGTCTGTGTGCTGCTTTAACCAATGGCTGTGCTGTGTGCTGCTTTAACCAATGGCTGTGCTGTGTGCTGCTTTAACCAATGGCTGTGCTGTGTGCTGCTTTAACCAATGGCTGTGCTGTGTGCTGCTTTAACCAATGGCTGTGCTGTGTGCTGCTTTAACCAATGGCTGTGCTGTGTGCTGCTTTAACCAATGGCTGTGCTGTGTGCTGCTTTAACCAATGGCTGTGCTGTGTGCTGCTTTAACCATTGGCTGTGCTGTGTGCTGCTTTAACCAATGGCTGTGCTGTGTGCTGCTTTAACCAATGGCTGTGCTGTGTGCTGCTTCAACTCCTTTGATTGGTTGAATCTCTCCTGACTGAATACCTCACAATTACCCAGAACAATGTCATGTGCAATTCCCTGAGCTGACAAGGTACAAATCTGTCGTTCTGCCCCTGAACAGGCAGTTAACCCACTGTTCCTGGGCCGTCGTTGAAAATAAGAATATGTTCTTAACTGACTTGCCTAGTTAAATAAAGGTAAAATTAAAATTAAAATAAAATAATTGCGGGCTATTGTTTGGGTGCTGAAATCAGTCGTTTAAAAAACAACTGACATGGGAGCTCCAGTCCGCCCACAATAGTCGCCCATCAGCTCCATCGTATCGTGGAATTGAGTTTAATGGGCTAGAGGAGGGATACGTTTTAATGAGCGGATGAGGTGGACAGGCGTTAGAGACTTAACAGGGAGGCCTTTGTTAAGCAGTATAGATGCCTCCTGCATGACTCCCAGCACCGTGGACAAACTTCCAGACCCTGTGGTGCATGTGTGTGTGTTTGTGTGTGTGTGTGTTCATTCTGGTCGTGTGCAGTACTGAGCAGTATGCCACCCAGCAGTAGCTACTTCCACAACCCTGTGTGTGTCTGCTCCCTGTCTCCTCTCTCTGGAGCTAGCCTGGAGCTAGCCTGGAACTGGAGCTAGCCTGGAACTGGAGCTAGCCTGGAGCTAGCCTTTGGAACTGGAGCTTATGAGTCTCCTGGAGCTAGCCTGGAAACTGGAGCGGGCCTGGGGTTTAGCCCTGGAAACTGGAGCTAGCTCTGAAACTGGAGCTAGTCTGGAACTGGAGCCAGTCGAACTGGAGCTAGCCTGGAGCTAGCCTGGAACTGGAGCTAGCCTGGAGCTAGCCTGGAACTGGAGCTAGCCTCCTGGAGCCAGCCTGAACCGGAGCTAGCCTGAGCCAGCTCAGAACTGGGAGTTGGCCTGGAGCCAGCCTCTGGAACTGAGTTAGCCTGGAGCCAGTCCTGAAACCTGGAGCTAGCTCGAACTGGAGCTAGCCTGGAACTGAGCCAGCCTTAGAAACTGGAGCCAGCCTGGAGCTAGCCTGGAACTGAGCCAGCCTGGAGCCAGCCTGGAAACTGGAGTTAGCCTGGAGCCAGCCTGGAACTGGAGCTAGGCCTCCGAACTGGAGCCAGCTCGAGCCAGCTCCGGAAACTGGAGCCAGCCTGGAGCCAGCCTGGAACTGAGCCAGCTTTCCAGAACCGAGCCAGCCTGGAGAAAGCCTGCGAGCCAGCCTGGAACTGGAGCTAGCCTGAACCGAGCCAGCCTGGAACCGGAGCTAGCCCGGAGCCAGCCTGAACTGGAGCCAGCCTGAGCCAGCCTGGAACCGAGCCAGCCTCGGAAACTGGAGCTAGCCTGGAACCGGAGCCAGCCTCAGGAACTGGGTTTTCAGCCTGGTTTAGCCTGGAACTGGAGCCAGCCTGGAGCTAGCCTGAACCGGAGTTAGCCTGGAGCCAGCCTGAAACTGGAGCTGGCCTGAACTGGAGCCAGCCTGGAGCCAGCCTGGAACCGAGCTGCCAGCCTGGAGCTAGCCTCGGAACTGAGCTTCAGCCCAGAACTTGAGTTTCTCAGCCCTGAGCTTAGCCTCTGGAACCGGAGCCAGCCTGGAACCGGAGCTAGCCCGGAACTGGAGCCAGCCTGGAGCCAGCCTGGAACCGGAGCCAGCCTGAACTGGAGCCAGCCTGGAGCCAGCCTGGAACCGGGAGCCAGCCCGGAAACCGGAGCTGGCCTGGAACTGGAGCTAGCCTGGAGCTAGCCTGGAACTGGAGCTAGCCTGGAGCTAGCCTGGAACTGGAGCTAGCCTGGAGCTAGCCTGGAACTGGAGCTAGCCTGGAACCGGGAGCTAGCCTGGAACTGGAGCTAGCCTGGAACTGGAGCTAGCCTGAGCTAGCCTGGAACTGGAGCTAGCCTGGAGCTAGCCTGGAACTGGAGCTAGCCTGAGAACTGGAGCTAGCCTGGAGCTAGCCTGGAACTGGAGCTAGCCTGGAAACTGAGCTGCCTGGGAACTGGAGCCAGCCTGGAGCTGCCCCTGAACCGAGCCAGCTCTGGAACTGGAGCCTGTTTGAACTGAGCCAGCCTGGAGCTAGCCTGGAACTGGAGCTCGCCTGGAGCTAGCCTGGAACTGGAGCTAGCCTGGAGCTAGCCTGGAACTGGAGCTAGCCTGGAACTGGAGCTAGCCTGGAGCTAGCCTGGAACTGGAGCTAGCCTGGAACTGGAGCTAGCCCGGAGCTAGCCTGGAACTGGAGCTAGCCTGGAGAAAGCCTGGAGCTAGCCTGGAACTGGAGCTAGCCTGGAACTGGAGCTAGCCTGGAACTGGAGCTAGCCTGGAGCCAGCCTGAACCGGAGCCAGCCTGGAGAAAGCCTGGAACTGAGCCAGCCTGGAACCGCGCCAGCCTGGAGCCTTGCTCTGGGAACCGGAGCCAGCCTGGAACCGCTGAGCTCAACCTTGAACTGAGCCAGCCTGAGCTAGCCTGGAACCGGAGCCAGCCTCGGAACTGGAGCGGGCCCTGAGCTGGGGCCTGGAACCGGAGCTAGCCTGGAACTGGAGCTAGCCTGAGCATTCAGCCTGGAACTGGAGCTAGCCTGGAACTGGAGCTAGCCTGGAGCTAGCCTGGAACTGGAGCTAGCCTGGAAGAAAGCCTGGAGCTAGCCTGGAACTGGAGCTAGCCTGGAACTGGAGCTAGCCTGGAGCTAGCCTGGAACTGGAGCTAGCCTGGAGAAAGCCTGGAACTGGAGCTAGCCTGGAACTGGAGCTAGCCTGGAGCTAGCCTGGAACTGGAGCTAGCCTGGAACTGGAGCTAGCCTGGAACTGGAGCTAGCCTGGAGCCAGCCTCGGGAAACTGGAGATAGCCTGGAACTGGAGCTAGCCTGGAGCTAGCCTGGAACTGGAGCTAGCCTGGAACTGAGCCAGCCCGGAGCCAGCCTGGAAACTGGAGCCAGCCTGGAGAAAGCCTGAGCCAGCCCGGAACCGGAGCTAGCTCTGGAACTGGAGCCAGCCTGGAGCTAGCCTGGAACTGGAGCTCGCCTGGAGAAAGCCTGGAGCTAGCCTGGAGAAAGCCTGGAGCTAGCTTGGAGAAAGCCTGGAACTAGCCTGGAGCTAGCTTGGAGCTAACTTGGAGCACCACACAACACCACTGTTCCCCTTGTGTAAAGTAGTGCACTATATAGGGAACAAGGAACAGTGTGCCATTTCAGACGTAGTCATAGTATCTGTGCCCTCCTCACCTCTGCCTTATATGGGTCACTGAGAGGGGCCACCATGTCAGGAGTTCAGTGAGTCACTAGAACATCCTGTCTGATCCTCTCATCTTGTCCCGTGCAACACATATTCCACTTAACATTCATCGAAAAAGGGTTTCAGAAAATAGAGGGGTCGGGATAGAGGGAAGAGAAAGAGGAGATGGGTAAAGAGGAAAGAGGAGGGGAGAGAGGAGGGGAGAGAAAGAGGAGATGGGTAAAGAGGAAAGAGGGGGGTGGGAGAAGAAGGGAGGGGAGAGAGGAGGGGAGAGGGAAGAGAAGGGCGTCTGTTCCAAACTCCCATTATCCATTACGTGCATTACAGGCATTGTGAGTTTAGTTTCCTGTCCAGTGCCACTTCACTTGGCAGGCATCATGAGTTTAGTGTCCTGTCCAGTGCCACTTCGCTTAGCAGGCATCATGAGTTTAGTTTCCTGTCCAGTGCCACTTCGCTTAGCAGGCATCATGAGTTTAGTGTCCTGTCCAGTGCCACTCCGCTTAGCAGGCATCATGAGTTTAGTTTCCTGTCCAGTGTCACTTCACTTGGCAGGCATCGTGAGTTTAGTTTCCTGTCCAGTGCCAATTCACTTAGCAGGCATCATGATGGGTGACAATATTAGCCTTTCACTTGTCAATTATATATTGTCACTTGAGAATGATGCCCAGTGTAAAGCAAGAGACAATACCTTTTTTTGTTGCGACTTTTTCAAATCAGTCACACACTTCATGTTCTGATAAGGTTGGTATCATAGTATCGTAGCATCATGTAGTGTAGCCCATAGGCCTATATGTTTTGATAAGGTTGGTACTATAGTATCATCGGGTATCATCATGTAGTCAGCCCATAGGGGCCTATATGTTTTGAGCAAGGTTGGTAATTGTGAGCATCATGTAGTAGCCCATAGGCCTATATGTTTTGATAAGGTTGGTATCAGTAGTATCATGTAGTGTGAGCCCATAGGCCTATATGTTTTGGATAAGGCTTGGGTATCGTGAGTATCATGTAGTGTAGCTCATAGGCCTATATGTTCTGACATAAGGTTGGGTAATGTGAGTATCAGAAAGTACATCATGTAGTCTAGCCCATAGGCCTATATGTTTTGGATAAGGTTGGTATCATAGTATCATGCTCCAGCCCATATGTGTACTATATGTTTTGATAAGGTTGGTATCATAGTATCAGTAGTATCATGTAGTCAGCCCATAGGCCTGTATGTTATTGATAAGGTTGGTATCAGAGCATAATGTAGTGTAGCCCATAGGGCCTATATGTTCTGATAAGGTTGGTAGCTGAGTATCGTGAAAGATCATGTAGTGTAAGCCTCATAGGCCTATATGTTTTGATAAGGTTGGTATCATAGTATCTGTGAGTATCATGTAGTCTAGCCTCCATAGGCCTATATATGTTTTGATATGTTGGTATCATAGTATCAGAGTATCATGTAGCTCTAGCCTATAGTCTATATGTTTTGATAAGGTTGGTATCATAGTATCGTGAGTATCATGTAGCTCTAGCCCATAGGCCTATATGTTTTGATAAGGTTGGTATGGCATAGTATCAGTAGTATCATGTAAATTCCAGCCTTATAGGCCCATATGTTTTGATATGTTGGTAATCGTAAAGTATCAGTAGTATCATGGTAGTGTGAAGCCTATAGGCCTATATGTTTTGATAAGGTTGGTACTCATAGTATCATAGTATCATGTAGTGTAGCCCACAGGCCTATAAGTGTTCTTAACATAAGGTTGGGTATCTTAGTATCTGTGAGTATCATGTAGTTCTAGCCCATAGGCCTATATGCTTTTGATAAGGTTGGTATCAGAGCATCATGTACTGTAGCCCAGCAGGCCTATATATGTTCTGGATAAGGTTGGTATCATAGTATCAGAAAGATCATGTAGTTCAGCCCATAGGCCTATATGTTCTGATAAGGTTGGTATCGTAGCATCATGTAGCTCCAGCCCATAGGCCTCATATGTTTTGGATAAGGTTGGTATCATAGTATCAGAGTATCATGTGTAGTCAGCCCATAGGCCTAGTATGTTTTGAGATAAGGTTGGCATCATAGTACTGAAGCATCATGTAGTGTGTAGCCCATAGGCCTATATGTTTTGATAAGGTTGGTATCATAGTATCGTAGTATCATGTAGTCAGCTCCATAGGCCTATATGTTTTGATACAGTAGCATAGTATCGTAAGCATCATGTAGTCAGCCCATAGGCCTATATGTTTTGATAAGGTTGGTATCGTGGTATCGAGCATCATGTAGTCAGCCCATAGGCCTATATGTTTTGATAAGGTTGGTATCATAGTATCGTAGCATCATGTAGTCAGCCCATAGGCCTATATGTTTTGATAAGGTTGGTATCGTAGTATCGTAGCATCATGTAGTCAGCCCATAGGCCTATATGTTTTGATAAGGTTGGTATCATAGTATCGTAGCATCATGTAGTCTAGCCCATAGGCCTATATGTTTTGATAAGGTTGGTAGCGTAGTATCGTAGCATCATGTAGTCTAGCCCATAGGCCTATATGTTTTGATAAGGTTGGTAGCGTAGTATCGTAGCATCATGTAGTCTAGCCCATAGGCCTATATGTTCTGATAAGGTTGGTATCGTAGCATCATGTAGTCAGCCCATAGGCCTATATGTTTTGATAAGGTTGGTATCGTAGCATCATGTAGTCAGCCCATAGGCCTATATGTTTTGATAAGGTTGGTAGCATAGTATCGTAGCATCATGTAGTGTAGCCCATAGGCCTATATGTTTTGATAAGGTTGGTATCATAGCATCATGTAGTGTAGCCCATAGGCCTATATGTTTTGATAAGGTTGGTATCGTAGCATCATGTAGTGTAGCCCATAGGCCTATATGTTTTGATAAGGTTGGTATCGTAGCATCATGTAGTGTAGCCCATAGGCCTATATGTTCTGATAAGGTTGGTATCGTAGTATCGTAGCATCATGTAGTCTAGCCCATAGGCCTATATGTTTTGATAAGGTTGGTATCATAGTATCATGTAGTCTAGCCCATAGGCCTATATGTTTTGATAAGGTTGGTATCATAGTATCGTAGCATCATGTAGTCAGCCCATAGGCCTATATGTTTTGATAAGGTTGGTATCATAGTATCGTAGCATCATGTAGTCTAGCCCATAGGCCTATATGTTCTGATAAGGTTGGTATCGTAGCATCATGTAGTCAGCCCATAGGCCTATATGTTCTGATAAGGTTGGTATCATAGTATCATAGCATCATGTAGTCAGCCCATAGGCCTATATGTTTTGATAAGGTTGGTATCATAGTATCGTAGCATCATGTAGTCAGCCCATAGGCCTATATGTTTTGATAAGGTTGGTATCATAGTATCGTAGCATCATGTAGTCAGCCCATAGGCCTATATGTTTTGATAAGGTTGGTATCATAGTATCGTAGCATCATGTAGTCTAGCCCATAGGCCTATATGTTCTGATAAGGTTGGTATCATAGTATCATGTAGTCTAGCCCATAGGCCTATATGTTCTGATAAGGTTGGTATCATAGTATCGTAGCATCATGTAGTCAGCCCATAGTCCTATATGTTTTGATAAGGTTGGTATCATAGTATCGTAGCATCATGTAGTCTAGCCCATAGGCCTATATGTTTTGATAAGGTTGGTATCATAGTATCGTAGCATCATGTAGTCAGCCCATAGGCCTATATGTTTTGATAAGGTTGGTATCATAGTATCGTAGCATCATGTAGTCAGCCCATAGGCCTATATGTTTTGATAAGGTTGGTATCATAGTATCGTAGCATCATGTAGTCAGCCCATAGGCCTATATGTTTTGATAAGGTTGGTAGCATAGTATCGTAGCATCATGTATTGTAGCCCATAGGCCTATATGCTCTGATAAGGTTGGTAGCATAGTATCGTAGCATCATGTATTGTAGCCCATAGGCCTATATGCTCTGATAAGGTTGGTATCATAGTATCGTAGCATCATGTAGTCTAGCCCATAGGCCTATATGTTTTGATAAGGTTGGTAGCGTAGTATCGTAGCATCATGTAGTCTAGCCCATAGGCCTATATGTTCTGATAAGGTTGGTATCATAGTATCGTAGCATCATGTAGTCAGCCCATAGGCCTATATGTTCTGATAAGGTTGGTATCATAGTATCGTAGCATCATGTAGTCAGCCCATAGGCCTATATGTTTTGATAAGGTTGGTATCATAGTATCGTAGCATCATGTAGTCAGCCCATAGGCCTATATGTTCTGATAAGGTTGGTATCATAGTATCATGTAGTCTAGCCCATAGGCCTATATGTTCTGATAAGGTTGGTATCATAGTATCATGTAGTCTAGCCCATAGGCCTATATGTTTTGATAAGGTTGGTATCATAGTATCGTAGCATCATGTAGTCAGCCCATAGGCCTATATGTTTTGATAAGGTTGGTATCATAGTATCGTAGCATCATGTAGTGTAGCCCATAGGCCTATATGTTTTGATAAGGTTGGTATCATAGTATCGTAGCATCATGTAGTCAGCCCATAGGCCTATATGTTTTGATAAGGTTGGTAGCGTAGTATCGTAGCATCATGTAGTCAGCCCATAGGCCTATATGTTTTGATAAGGTTGGTATCATAGTATCGTAGCATCATGTAGTCAGCCCATAGGCCTATATGTTTTGATAAGGTTGGTATCATAGTATCTTGAGCATCATGTAGTCTAGCTCATATGTTTTGATAAGGTTGGTATCATAGTATCGTAGCATCATGTAGTCTAGCCCATAGGCCTATATGTTTTGATAAGGTTGGTATCATAGTATCGTAGCATCATGTAGTCAGCCCATAGGCCTATATGTTCTGATGTAGTAGCATCATGTAGTCAGCCATAGGCCTATATGTTTGATAAGATCAGCATCATGTAGTCAGCCCATAGGCCTATATGTTTTGATAAGGTTGGTATCATAGTATCGTAGCATCATGTAGTCAGCCCATAGGCCTATATGTTTTGATAAGGTTGGTATCATAGTAGCATCATGTAGCAGCCCATAGGCCTATATGTTTTGATAAGGTTGGTATCGTAGCATCATGTAGTGTAGCCCATAGGCCTATATGTTTTGATAAGGTTGGTATCATAGTATCGTAGCATCATGTAGTCAGCCCATAGGCCTATATGTTTTGATAAGGTTGGTATCGTAGTATCGTAGCATCATGTAGTCAGCCCATAGGCCTATATGTTTTGATAAGGTTGGTATCAGTATCGCATCATGTAGTCAGCCCATAGGCCTATATGTTTTGATAAGGTTGGTATCATAGTATCGTAGCATCATGTAGTCAGCCCATAGGCCTATATGTTTTGATAAGGTTGGTATCATAGTATCGTAGCATCATGTCTAGCCCATAGGCCTATATGTTTTGATAAGGTTGGTATCATAGTAGCATCATGTAGTCAGCCCATAGGCCTATATGTTCTGATAAGGTTGGTATCATAGTATCATAGCATCATGTAGTGTAGCCCATAGGCCTATATGTTTTGATAAGGTTGGTATCATAGTATCGTAGCATCATGTAGTCAGCCCATAGGCCTATATGTTTTGATAAGGTTGGTATCATAGTATCGTGAGCATCATGTAGTCAGCCCATAGGCCTATATGTTTTGATAAGGTTGGTATCATAGTATCGTAGCATCATGTAGTCAGCCCATAGGCCTATATGTTCTGATAAGGTTGGTATCATAGTATCGTAGCATCATGTAGTCAGCCCATAGGCCTATATGTTTTGATAAGGTTGGTATCATAGTATCGTATCATGTAGTCTAGCCCATAGGCCTATATGTTTTGATAAGGTTGGTATCATAGTATCGTAGGCATCATGTAGTCAGCCCATAGGCCTATATGTTTTGATAAGGTTGGTATCATAGTATCGTAGCATCATGTAGTCAGCCCATAGGCCTATATGTTTTGATAAGGTTGGTATCATAGTATCGTAGCATCATGTAGTCTAGCCCATAGGCCTATATGTTCTTGATAAGGTTGGTATCATAGTATCGTAGCATCATGTAGTCAGCCCATAGGCCTATATGTTTTGATAAGGTTGGTATCATAGTATCGTAGCATCATGTAGTCAGCCCATAGGCCTATATGTTTTGATAAGGTTGGTATCATCGTAGCATCATGTAGTCAGCCCATAGGCCTATATGTTTTGATAAGGTTGGTATCATAGTATCAGCCCATAGGCCTATATGTTTTGATAAGGTTGGTATCATAGTATCGTAGCATCATGTAGTCTAGCCCATAGGCCTATATGTTTTGATAAGGTTGGTATCATAGTATCGTAGCATCATGTAGTCTAGCCCATAGGCCTATATGTTCTGATAAGGTTGGTATCATAGTATCGTAGCATCATGTAGTCAGCCCATAGGCCTATATGTTCTGATAAGGTTGGTATCATAGTATCGTAGCATCATGTAGTCAGCCCATAGGCCTATATGTTTTGATAAGGTTGGTATCATAGTATCGTAGCATCATGTAGTCTAGCCCATAGGCCTATATGTTTTGATAAGGTTGGTATCATAGTATCGTAGCATCATGTAGTCTAGCCCATAGGCCTATATGTTCTGATAAGGTTGGTATCATAGTATCGTATCATGTAGTCTAGCCCATAGGCCTATATGTTCTGATAAGGTTGGTATCATAGTAGTAGCATCATGTAGTCAGCCCATAGGCCTATATGTTTTGATAAGGTTGGTATCATAGTATCGTAGCATCATGTAGTCAGCCCATAGGCCTATATGTTTTGATAAGGTTGGTATCATAGTATCGTAGCATCATGTAGTCTAGCCCATAGGCCTATATGTTTTGATAAGGTTGGTATCATAGTATCGTAGCATCATGTAGTCAGCCCATAGGCCTATATGTTTTGATAAGGTTGGTATCATAGTATCGTAGCATCATGTAGTCAGCCCATAGGCCTATATGTTTTGATAAGGTTGGTATCATAGTATCGTAGCATCATGTATTGTAGCCCATAGGCCTATATGTTCTGATAAGGTTGGTATCATAGTATCGTAGCATCATGTAGTCAGCCCATAGGCCTATATGTTCTGATAAGGTTGGTATCATAGTATCGTAGCATCATGTAGTCAGCCCATAGGCCTATATGTTCTGATAAGGTTGGTATCATAGTATCATGTAGTCTAGCCCATAGGCCTATATGTTCTGATAAGGTTGGTATCATAGTATCATGTAGTCAGCCCATAGGCCTATATGTTCTGATAAGGTTGGTATCATAGTATCGTAGCATCATGTAGTCAGCCCATAGGCCTATATGTTTTGATAAGGTTGGTATCATAGAGCATCATGTAGTCTAGCCCATAGGCCTATATGTTCTGATAAGGTTGGTATCATAGTATCGTAGCATCATGTAGTCAGCCCATAGGCCTATATGTTCTGATAAGGTTGGTATCATAGTATCGTAGCATCATGTAGTCAGCCCATAGGCCTATATGTTTTGATAAGGTTGGTATCAGTAGTCATGTAGCGGCCTATATGTTTTGATAAGGTTGGTATCGTATCGTAGCATCATGTAGTCAGCCCATAGGCCTATATGTTTCGATAAGGTTGGTATCATAGTATCGTAGCATCATGTAGTCAGCCCATAGGCCTATATGTTCTGATAAGGTTGGTATCATAGTATCGTAGCATCATGTAGTCAGCCCATAGGCCTATATGTTTTGATAAGGTTGGTATCATAGTATCGTAGCATCATGTAGTCAGCCCATAGGCCTATATGTTTTGATAAGGTTGGTATCATAGTATCGTAGCATCATGTAGTCAGCCCATAGGCCTATATGTTCTGATAAGGTTGGTATCATAGTATCGTAGCATCATGTAGTCAGCCCATAGGCCTATATGTTTTGATAAGGTTGGTATCATAGTATCGTAGCATCATGTAGTCAGCCCATAGGCCTATATGTTTTGATAAGGTTGGTATCATAGTATCGTAGCATCATGTAGTCAGCCCATAGGCCTATATGTTCTGATAAGGTTGGTATCATAGTATCAGCATCATGTAGTCAGCCCATAGGCCTATATGTTCTGATAAGGTTGGTATCATAGTATCGTAGCATCATGTAGTCTAGCCCATAGGCCTATATGTTCTGATAAGGTTGGTATCATAGTATCAGCATCATGTAGTCAGCCCATAGGCCTATATGTTCTGATAAGGTTGGTATCATAGTATCGTAGCATCATGTAGTCAGCCCATAGGCCTATATGTTCTGATAAGGTTGGTATCATAGTATCATAGCATCATGTAGTCAGCCCATAGGCCTACATGTTTTGATAAGGTTGGTATCATAGTATCGTAGCATCATGTAGTCTAGCCCATAGGCCTATATGTTCTGATAAGGTTGGTATCATAGTATCGTAGCATCATGTAGTCTAGCCCATAGGCCTATATGTTCTGATAAGGTTGGTATCATAGTATCGTAGCATCATGTAGTCAGCCCATAGGCCTATATGTTTTGATAAGGTTGGTATCATAGTATCGTAGCATCATGTAGTCAGCCCATAGGCCTATATGTTCTGATAAGGTTGGTATCATAGTATCGTAGCATCATGTAGTCAGCCCATAGGCCTATATGTTCTGATAAGGTTGGTATCATAGTATCATAGCATCATGTAGTGTAGCCCATAGGCCTATATGTTCTGATAAGGTTGGTATCATAGTATCGTAGCATCATGTAGTCAGCCCATAGGCCTATATGTTTTGATAAGGTTGGTATCATAGTATCGTAGCATCATGTAGTCAGCCCATAGGCCTATATGTTTTGATAAGGTTGGTATCATAGTATCGTAGCATCATGTAGTCAGCCCATAGGCCTATATGTTCTGATAAGGTTGGTATCATAGTATCGTATCATCATGTAGTCTAGCCCATAGGCCTATATGTTCTGATAAGGTTGGTATCATAGTATCGTAGCATCATGTAGTCAGCCCATAGGCCTATATGTTTTGATAAGGTTGGTATCATAGTATCGTAGCATCATGTAGTCAGCCCATAGGCCTATATGTTTTGATAAGGTTGGTATCATAGTATCGTAGCATCATGTAGTCTAGCCCATAGGCCTATATGTTTTGATAAGGTTGGTATCATAGTATCGTAGCATCATGTAGTGTAGCCCATAGGCCTATATGTTTTGATAAGGTTGGTATCATAGTATCGTAGCATCATGTAGTCTAGCCCATAGGCCTATATGTTCTGATAAGGTTGGTATCATAGTATCGTAGTATCATGTAGTCAGCCCATAGGCCTATATGTTTTGATAAGGTTGGTATCATAGTATCATAGCATCATGTAGTCTAGCCCATAGGCCTATATGTTTTGATAAGGTTGGTATCATAGTATCATAGCATCATGTAGTCTAGCCCATAGGCCTATATGTTCTGATAAGGTTGGTATCATAGTATCGTAGCATCATGTAGTCTAGCCCATAGGCCTATATGTTCTGATAAGGTTGGTATCATAGTATCGTAGCATCATGTAGTCTAGCCCATAGGCCTATATGTTTTGATAAGGTTGGTAGCATAGTATCGTAGCATCATGTAGTCTAGCCCATAGGCCTATATGTTTTGATAAGGTTGGTATCACAGTATCATGTAGTCAGCCCATAGGCCTATATGTTCTGATAAGGTTGGTATCATAGTATCGTAGCATCATGTAGTCTAGCCCATAGGCCTATATGTTCTGATAAGGTTGGTATCATAGTATCGTAGCATCATGTAGTCTAGCCCATAGGCCTATATGTTCTGATAAGGTTGGTATCGTATCCATCATGTAGTCAGCCCATAGGCCTATATGTTTTGATAAGGTTGGTATCATAGTATCAGCATCATGTAGTCAGCCCATAGGCCTATATGTTTTGATAAGGTTGGTATCATAGTATCGTAGCATCATGTAGTCAGCCCATAGGCCTATATGTTTTGATAAGGTTGGTATCATAGTATCGTAGCATCATGTAGTCAGCCCATAGGCCTATATGTTTTGATAAGGTTGGTATCATAGTATCGTAGCATCATGTAGTGTAGCCCATAGGCCTATATGTTCTGATAAGGTTGGTATCATAGTATCGTAGCATCATGTAGTCAGCCCATAGGCCTATATGTTTTGATAAGGTTGGTATCATAGTATCGTAGCATCATGTAGTCTAGCCCATAGGCCTATATGTTCTGATAAGGTTGGTATCATAGTATCGTAGCATCATGTAGTCAGCCCATAGGCCTATATGTTCTGATAAGGTTGGTATCATAGTATCGTAGCATCATGTAGTCTAGCCCATAGGCCTATATGTTCTGATAAGGTTGGTATCATAGTATCGTAGCATCATGTAGTCAGCCCATAGGCCTATATGTTCTGATAAGGTTGGTATCATAGTATCGTAGCATCATGTAGTCAGCCCATAGGCCTATATGTTTTGATAAGGTTGGTATCATAGTATCGTAGCATCATGTAGTCAGCCCATAGGCCTATATGTTTTGATAAGGTTGGTATCATAGTATCGTAGCATCATGTAGTCAGCCCATAGGCCTATATGTTCTGATAAGGTTGGTATCATAGTATCGTAGCATCATGTAGTCAGCCCATAGGCCTATATGTTCTGATAAGGTTGGTATCATAGTATCGTAGTAGCATCATGTAGTCAGCCCATAGGCCTATATGTTTTGATAAGGTTGGTATCATAGTATCGTAGCATCATGTAGTCTAGCCCATAGGCCTATATGTTTTGATAAGGTTGGTATCATAGTATCGTGGCATCATGTAGTCTAGCCCATAGGCCTATATGTTCTGATAAGGTTGGTATCATAGTATCGTAGCATCATGTAGTCAGCCCATAGGCCTATATGTTCTGATAAGGTTGGTATCATAGTATCGTAGCATCATGTAGTCAGCCCATAGGCCTATATGTTTTGATAAGGTTGGTATCATAGTATCGTAGCATCATGTAGTCTAGCCCATAGGCCTATATGTTTTGATAAGGTTGGTATCATAGTATCATGTAGTCTAGCCCATAGGCCTATATGTTCTGATAAGGTTGGTATCATAGTATCATGTAGTCAGCCCATAGGCCTATATGTTTTGATAAGGTTGGTATCATAGTATCGTAGCATCATGTAGTCAGCCCATAGGCCTATATGTTCTGATAAGGTTGGTATCATAGTATCGTAGCATCATGTAGTCAGCCCATAGGCCTATATGTTCTGATAAGGTTGGTATCATAGTATCATAGCATCATGTAGTGTAGCCCATAGGCCTATATGTTCTGATAAGGTTGGTATCATAGTATCGTAGCATCATGTAGTCAGCCCATAGGCCTATATGTTTTGATAAGGTTGGTATCATAGTATCGTAGCATCATGTAGTCAGCCCATAGGCCTATATGTTTTGATAAGGTTGGTATCATAGTATCGTAGCATCATGTAGTCAGCCCATAGGCCTATATGTTCTGATAAGGTTGGTATCATAGTATCGTAGCATCATGTAGTCTAGCCCATAGGCCTATATGTTCTGATAAGGTTGGTATCATAGTATCGTAGCATCATGTAGTCAGCCCATAGGCCTATATGTTTTGATAAGGTTGGTATCATAGTATCGTAGCATCATGTAGTCAGCCCATAGGCCTATATGTTTTGATAAGGTTGGTATCATAGTATCGTAGCATCATGTAGTCTAGCCCATAGGCCTATATGTTTTGATAAGGTTGGTATCATAGTATCGTAGCATCATGTAGTCAGCCCATAGGCCTATATGTTTTGATAAGGTTGGTATCATAGTATCGTAGCATCATGTAGTCTAGCCCATAGGCCTATATGTTCTGATAAGGTTGGTATCATAGTATCGTAGTATCATGTAGTCAGCCCATAGGCCTATATGTTTTGATAAGGTTGGTATCATAGTATCATAGCATCATGTAGTCTAGCCCATAGGCCTATATGTTTTGATAAGGTTGGTATCATAGTATCATAGCATCATGTAGTCTAGCCCATAGGCCTATATGTTCTGATAAGGTTGGTATCATAGTATCGTAGCATCATGTAGTCTAGCCCATAGGCCTATATGTTCTGATAAGGTTGGTATCATAGTATCGTAGCATCATGTAGTCTAGCCCATAGGCCTATATGTTTTGATAAGGTTGGTAGCATAGTATCGTAGCATCATGTAGTCTAGCCCATAGGCCTATATGTTTTGATAAGGTTGGTATCACAGTATCATGTAGTCAGCCCATAGGCCTATATGTTCTGATAAGGTTGGTATCATAGTATCGTAGCATCATGTAGTCTAGCCCATAGGCCTATATGTTCTGATAAGGTTGGTATCATAGTATCGTAGCATCATGTAGTCTAGCCCATAGGCCTATATGTTCTGATAAGGTTGGTATCGTAGTATCGTAGCATCATGTAGTCAGCCCATAGGCCTATATGTTCTGATAAGGTTGGTATCATAGTATCGTAGCATCATGTAGTCAGCCCATAGGCCTATATGTTCTGATAAGGTTGGTATCATAGTATCGTAGCATCATGTAGTCTAGCCCATAGGCCTATATGTTCTGATAAGGTTGGTATCATAGTATCATGTAGTCTAGCCCATAGGCCTATATGTTCTGATAAGGTTGGTATCATAGTATCATAGCATCATGTAGTCAGCCCATAGGCCTACATGTTTTGATAAGGTTGGTATCATAGTATCGTAGCATCATGTAGTCTAGCCCATAGGCCTATATGTTCTGATAAGGTTGGTATCATAGTATCGTAGCATCATGTAGTCAGCCCATAGGCCTATATGTTCTGATAAGGTTGGTATCATAGCATCATGTATTGTAGCCCATAGGCCTATATGTTTTGATAAGGTTGGTATCATAGTATCGTAGCATCATGTATTGTCAGCCCATAGGCCTATATGTTTTGATAAGGTTGGTATCATAGTATCGTAGCATCATGTAGTCTAGCCCATAGGCCTATATGTTCTGATAAGGTTGGTATCATAGTATCGTAGCATCATGTAGTCAGCCCATAGGCCTATATGTTCTGATAAGGTTGGTATCATAGTATCGTAGCATCATGTAGTCAGCCCATAGGCCTATATGTTTTGATAAGGTTGGTATCATAGTATCGTAGCATCATGTAGTCAGCCCATAGGCCTATATGTTCTGATAAGGTTGGTATCATAGTATCATGTAGTCTAGCCCATAGGCCTATATGTTCTGATAAGGTTGGTATCATAGTATCGTAGCATCATGTAGTCAGCCCATAGGCCTATATGTTTTGATAAGGTTGGTATCATAGTATCGTAGCATCATGTAGTCTAGCCCATAGGCCTATATGTTCTGATAAGGTTGGTATCATAGTATCGTAGCATCATGTCATTGTCTAGCCCATAGGCCTATATGTTTTGATAAGGTTGGTATCATAGTATCGTAGCATCATGTAGTCAGCCCATAGGCCTATATGTTTTGATAAGGTTGGTATCATAGTATCGTAGCATCATGTAGTCAGCCCATAGGCCTATATGTTTTGATAAGGTTGGTATCATAGTATCGTAGCATCATGTAGTCTAGCCCATAGGCCTATATGTTCTGATAAGGTTGGTATCATAGTATCATGTAGTCTAGCCCATAGGCCTATATGTTCTGATAAGGTTGGTATCATAGTATCGTAGCATCATGTAGTCTAGCCCATAGGCCTATATGTTTTGATAAGGTTGGTATCATAGTATCATAGCATCATGTAGTCAGCCCATAGGCCTATATGTTTTGATAATGTTGGTATCATAGTATCGTATCATCATGTAGTCAGCCCAAAGGCCTATATGTTCTGATAAGGTTGGTATCATAGTATCATAGCATCATGTAGTCAGCCCATAGGCCTATATGTTTTGATAAGGTTGGTATCATAGTATCGTAGCATCATGTAGTCAGCCCATAGGCCTATATGTTCTGATAAGGTTGGTATCATAGTATCGTAGCATCATGTAGTCTAGCCCATAGGCCTATATGTTCTGATAAGGTTGGTATCATAGTATCGTAGCATCATGTAGTCTAGCCCATAGGCCTATATGTTCTGATAAGGTTGGTATCATAGTATCGTAGCATCATGTAGTCTAGCCCATAGGCCTATATGTTCTGATAAGGTTGGTATCATAGTATCAGCATCATGTAGTCAGCCCATAGGCCTATATGTTCTGATAAGGTTGGTATCATAGTATCGTAGCATCATGTAGTCAGCCCATAGGCCTATATGTTCTGATAAGGTTGGTATCATAGTATCGTAGCATCATGTATTGTCAGCCCATAGGCCTATATGTTTTGATAAGGTTGGTATCATAGTATCGTAGCATCATGTAGTGTAGCCCATAGGCCTATATGTTTTGATAAGGTTGGTATCATAGTATCGTAGCATCATGTAGTCTAGCCCATAGGCCTATATGTTTTGATAAGGTTGGTATCATAGTATCGTATCATGTAGTCAGCCCATAGGCCTATATGTTCTGATAAGGTTGGTATCATAGTATCGTAGCATCATGTAGTCTAGCCCATAGGCCTATATGTTCTGATAAGGTTGGTATCATAGTATCGTAGCATCATGTAGTTCTAGCCCATAGGCCTATATGTTCTGATAAGGTTGGTATCATAGTATCGTAGCATCATGTAGTCAGCCCATAGGCCTATATGTTTTGATAAGGTTGGTATCATAGTATCGTATCATCATGTAGTCAGCCCATAGGCCTATATGTTCTGATAAGGTTGGTATCATAGTATCGTAGCATCATGTAGTCTAGCCCATAGGCCTATATGTTCTGATAAGGTTGGTATCATAGTATCATGTAGTCTAGCCCATAGGCCTATATGTTTTGATAAGGTTGGTATCATAGTATCGTAGCATCATGTAGTCAGCCCATAGGCCTATATGTTTTGATAAGGTTGGTATCATAGTATCGTAGCATCATGTAGTCTAGCCCATAGGCCTATATGTTCTGATAAGGTTGGTATCGTAGCATCATGTAGTCAGCCCATAGGCCTATATGTTCTGATAAGGTTGGTATCATAGTATCATAGCATCATGTATTGTAGCCCATAGGCCTATATGTTTTGATAAGGTTGGTATCATAGTATCGTAGCATCATGTATTGTAGCCCATAGGCCTATATGTTTTGATAAGGTTGGTAGCATAGTATCGTAGCATCATGTAGTCTAGCCCATAGGCCTATATGTTTTGATAAGGTTGGTAGCATAGTATTGTATCATCATGTAGTCAGCCCATAGGCCTATATGTTCTGATAAGGTTGGTAGCATAGTATCGTAGCATCATGTAGTCAGCCCATAGGCCTATATGTTCTGATAAGGTTGGTATCGTAGTATCGTAGCATCATGTAGTCAGCCCATAGGCCTATATGTTTTGATAAGGTTGGTATCATAGTATCGTATCATCATGTAGTCAGCCCATAGGCCTATATGTTCTGATAAGGTTGGTATCATAGTATCGTAGCATCATGTAGTCTAGCCAATAGGCCTATGTGTTCTGATAAGGTTGGTATCATAGTATCGTAGCATCATGTAGTCTAGCCCATAGGCCTATATGTTTTGATAAGGTTGGTATCATAGTATCGTAGCATCATGTAGTCAGCCCATAGGCCTATATGTTTTGATAAGGTTGGTATCATAGTATCGTAGCATCATGTAGTCTAGCCCATAGGCCTATATGTTCTGATAAGGTTGGTATCGTAGTATCATGTAGTCAGCCCATAGGCCTATATGTTCTGATAAGGTTGGTATCATAGCATCATGTATTGTAGCCCATAGGCCTATATGTTCTTGATAAGGTTGGTATCATAGTATCGTAGCATCATGTATTGTAGCCCATAGGCCTATATGTTTTGATAAGGTTGGTAGCATAGTATCGTAGCATCATGTAGTCTAGCCCATAGGCCTATATGTTTTGATAAGGTTGGTAGCATAGTATCGTATCATCATGTAGTCAGCCCATAGGCCTATATGTTCTGATAAGGTTGGTAGCATAGTATCGTAGCATCATGTAGTCAGCCCATAGGCCTATATGTTTTGATAAGGTTGGTATCATAGTATCGTAGCATCATGTAGTCAGCCCATAGGCCTATATGTTCTGATAAGGTTGGTAGCATAGTATCGTAGCATCATGTAGTCTAGCCCATAGGCCTATATGTTCTGATAAGGTTGGTATCGTAGTATCGTAGCATCATGTAGTCAGCCCATAGGCCTATATGTTTTGATAAGGTTGGTATCATAGTATCGTATCATCATGTAGTCAGCCCATAGGCCTATATGTTCTGATAAGGTTGGTATCATAGTATCGTAGCATCATGTAGTCAGCCCATAGGCCTATATGTTTTGATAAGGTTGGTATCATAGTATCGTATCATCATGTAGTCAGCCCATAGGCCTATATGTTCTGATAAGGTTGGTATCATAGTATCGTAGCATCATGTAGTCTAGCCAATAGGCCTATGTGTTCTGATAAGGTTGGTATCATAGTATCATGTAGTCTAGCCCATAGGCCTATATGTTTTTATAAGGTTGGTATCATAGTATCGTAGCATCATGTAGTCAGCCCATAGGCCTATATGTTTTGATAAGGTTGGTATCATAGTATCGTAGCATCATGTAGTCTAGCCCATAGGCCTATATGTTCTGATAAGTATCGTAGCATCATGTAGTCAGCCCATAGGCCTATATGTTCTGATAAGTATCATAGCATCATGTATTGTAGCCCATAGGCCTATATGTTTTGATAAGGTTGGTATCATAGTATCGTAGCATCATGTATTGTAGCCCATAGGCCTATATGTTTTGATAAGGTTGGTAGCATAGTATCGTAGCATCATGTAGTCTAGCCCATAGGCCTATATGTTTTGATAAGGTTGGTAGCATAGTATCGTATCATCATGTAGTCAGCCCATAGGCCTATATGTTCTGATAAGGTTGGTAGCATAGTATCGTAGCATCATGTAGTCAGCCCATAGGCCTATATGTTTTGATAAGGTTGGTATCATAGTATCGTAGCATCATGTAGTCAGCCCATAGGCCTATATGTTCTGATAAGGTTGGTAGCATAGTATCGTAGCATCATGTAGTCTAGCCCATAGGCCTATATGTTCTGATAAGGTTGGTATCATAGTATCGTAGCATCATGTAGTCAGCCCATAGGCCTATATGTTTTGATAATGTTGGTATCATAGTATCGTATCATCATGTAGTCAGCCCAAAGGCCTATATGTTCTGATAAGGTTGGTATCATAGTATCATAGCATCATGTAGTCAGCCCATAGGCCTATATGTTTTGATAAGGTTGGTAGCATAGTATCGTAGCATCATGTAGTCAGCCCATAGGCCTATATGTTCTGATAAGGTTGGTATCATAGTATCATGTAGTCTAGCCCATAGGCCTATATGTTCTGATAAGGTTGGTATCATAGTATCGTAGCATCATGTAGTCTAGCCCATAGGCCTATATGTTCTGATAAGGTTGGTATCATAGTATCGTAGCATCATGTAGTCTAGCCCATAGGCCTATATGTTCTGATAAGGTTGGTAGCATAGTATCATGTAGTCTAGCCCATAGGCCTATATGTTCTGATAAGGTTGGTAGCATAGTATCGTAGCATCATGTATTGTAGCCCATAGGCCTATATGCTCTGATAAGGTTGGTAGCATAGTATCGTAGCATCATGTATTGTAGCCCATAGGCCTATATGTTTTGATAAGGTTGGTAGCGTAGTATCGTAGCATCATGTAGTGTAGCCCATATGCCTATATGTTTTGATAAGGTTGGTATCATAGTATCGTAGCATCATGTAGTCAGCCCATAGGCCTATATGTTCTGATAAGGTTGGTAGCATAGTATCGTAGCATCATGTAGTGTAGCCCATAGGCCTATATGTTCTGATAAGGTTGGTAGCATAGTATCGTAGCATCATGTAGTCTAGCCCATAGGCCTATATGTTCTGATAAGGTTGGTATCATAGTGTCATGTAGTCTAGCCAATAGGCCTATATGTTCTGATAAGGTTGGTATCATAGTATCATGTAGTCTAGCCCATAGGCCTATATGTTCTGATAAGGTTGGTATCATAGTATCATGTAGTCTAGCCCATAGGCCTATATGTTCTGATAAGGTTGGTATCGTAGTATCATGTAGTCAGCCCATAGGCCTATATGTTTTGATAAGGTTGGTATCATAGTATCGTAGCATCATGTAGTCAGCCCATAGGCCTATATGTTCTGATAAGGTTGGTATCATAGTATTGTAGCATCATGTAGTGTAGCCCATAGGCCTATATGTTTTGATAAGGTTGGTATCATAGTATCGTAGCATCATGTAGTCAGCCCATAGGCCTATATGTTTCGATAAGGTTGGTATCATAGTATCGTAGCATCATGTAGTCAGCCCATAGGCCTATATGTTCTGATAAGGTTGGTATCATAGTATCATGTAGTCTAGCCCATAGGCCTATATGTTCTGATAAGGTTGGTATCATAGTATCGTAGCATCATGTAGTCTAGCCCATAGGCCTATATGTTTTGATAAGGTTGGTATCATAGTATCGTAGCATCATGTAGTCTAGCCCATAGGCCTATATGTTCTGATAAGGTTGGTAGCATAGTATCATGTAGTCTAGCCCATAGGCCTATATGTTCTGATAAGGTTGGTAGCATAGTATCGTAGCATCATGTATTGTA
This sequence comes from Brachymystax lenok tsinlingensis, assembly GCA_030435695.1. Lineage (NCBI taxonomy): Eukaryota > Metazoa > Chordata > Actinopteri > Salmoniformes > Salmonidae > Brachymystax > Brachymystax lenok. Next base: position 2,139,093 of record CM059781.1, on the reverse strand, counting down.
GCCTATAGGCCTATATGCTCTGATAAGGTTGGTAGCATAGTATCGTAGCATCATGTATTGTAGCCCATAGGCCTATATGTTTTGATAAGGTTGGTAGCGTAGTATCGTAGCATCATGTAGTGTAGCCCATAGGCCTATATGTTTTGATAAGGTTGGTATCATAGTATCGTAGCATCATGTAGTCAGCCCATAGGCCTATATGTTCTGATAAGGTTGGTAGCATAGTATCGTAGCATCATGTAGTGTAGCCCATAGGCCTATATGTTCTGATAAGGTTGGTAGCATAGTATCGTAGCATCATGTAGTCTAGCCCATAGGCCTATATGTTCTGATAAGGTTGGTATCATAGTGTCATGTAGTCTAGCCAATAGGCCTATATGTTCTGATAAGGTTGGTATCATAGTATCATGTAGTCTAGCCCATAGGCCTATATGTTCTGATAAGGTTGGTATCATAGTATCATGTAGTCTAGCCCATAGGCCTATATGTTCTGATAAGGTTGGTATCGTAGTATCATGTAGTCAGCCCATAGGCCTATATGTTTTGATAAGGTTGGTAGCATAGTATCGTAGCATCATGTAGTCAGCCCATAGGCCTATATGTTCTGATAAGGTTGGTATCATAGTATCGTAGCATCATGTAGTCAGCCCATAGGCCTATATGTTCTGATAAGGTTGGTATCATAGTATCGTAGCATCATGTAGTGTAGCCCATAGGCCTATATGTTTTGATAAGGTTGGTATCATAGTATCGTAGCATCATGTAGTCAGCCCATAGGCCTATATGTTTCGATAAGGTTGGTATCATAGTATCGTAGCATCATGTAGTCTAGCCCATAGGCCTATATGTTCTGATAAGGTTGGTAGCATAGTATCGTAGCATCATGTAGTCTAGCCCATAGGCCTATATGTTCTGATAAGGTTGGTATCACAACTTAAGTATCCAAATAACTTCTTAAAATGAAGCATATTAATCCGCTTTACAAGGGGTGTAGAGCCTAACTGGCATATATAAGCACATTAATCCGCTTTACAAGGGGTGTAGAGCCTAACTGGCATATATAAGCAGCACGTTAGTTTCAAGTTTGGGGAAGATCATTTTCTCCATAAAAATTCACCTTCATAATAAAATCATTACTTGCATAATCACATTTGTGGTCACTTTTGATAAGGTTGTTTTCCCGCTAATGGAACATTCACGCTTATAGCCTACTGCCGTGTGGCAGCATTAAATGCTACTGCCGTGTGGCAGCATTATATCCTACTGCCGTGTGGCAGCATTATATCCTACTGCCGTGTGGCAGCATTATAGCCTACTGCCGTGTGGCAGCATTATATCCTACTGCTTTGTGGCAGCATTATATCCTACTGCCGTGTGCCAGCATTATATCCTACTGCCGTGTGGCAGCATTATATCCTACTGCCGTGTGCCAGCATTATAGCCTACTGCCGTGTGGCAGCATTATATGCTACTGCCGTGTGCCAGCATTATATCCTACTGCCATGTGGCAGCATTATATCCTACTGCCGTGTGCGCATTGCTGCCTTATGTGAAGAAATAGCCTAACAGTTGATCAACATGGTCACCCCCAAAGCCAACACCTCTTTTGGCCGCCTTTCCTTCCAGTTCTCTGCTGCCAATGAACTACAAAAATCGTTGAAACTGGAGACACTTATCTCCCTCACTAGTTTTAAGCATCAGCTGTCAGAGCAGCTCACAGATCACTGCACCTGTACATAGACCAACCAACTACCTCATCCCTTACCATAGTCATTTATTTATCTTGCTCTTTTGCACCCCAGTATTTTTACTTTGCACATTCATCTACTGCACATTTACCATTCCAGTGTTAAATTGCTATACTGTAGTTACTTTGCCACCATGGCCTATTTATTACCTTATGTTCCTTATCCTACCTCATTTGCACACATTGTATATAGATTTGTTTTTTCCTACTGTATTATTGACTGTATGTTTGTTTTACTCCAATGTGTAACTAAGTGTTGTTGTATGTGTCGAACTGCTTTTGCTTTATCTTGGTCCAGGTCGCAGTTGTAAATGAGAACTTGTTCTCAACTTGCCTACCTGGTTAAATAAAGGGGAAATAAAATAATTAAAAATAAAAAACATTTTAAGCTAAACATTCTGATCTGTTGCATCAGGCTTATTTGCTTAAAACAGTTTTTTTTATGCTGGTGGTGTGGGATCTATTGTATCCCACAACTGTCCCAGACTATGTTTGGAATACGTAATTCTTGCACAGAATAGAATAGGTTGACTTTTGTACTATGGGGAATAGTAGATTGACATAGGCTAGTGCTTTTGCTGTTCGTTAGGCCTACTCATCTTGTTGGCTGACGAAAAGTAAATATGGAAATTTTCTTCCAATAGCTTCAATATGCACCTCGGAATTGGATAAGGATGTGCGCAGTTGCGTGTCCGATGTGTCGGTCTTCAGTTGTAGCCTGTGAGAAAAGACCTGATCACATGATGTGAGTGAGAGGTGCTTCGGGAGCGTGCAGCATTCAGGGAGAAGGCTATTTTACTTAGGGTGCATTACGACCACACAAAGGGGATGCCGCTGTGAAGTGTGTACAGCCTGCGCAGAGAACACAGCGGAGTTCAATGCCTTTCAAACAACTGTTTTGCAGCTAACAATGTATTAAAAATCAAAACATATAGCCGAACTGTTTGTAGAACAACTAAAGTTACATAAATAACTCTACATTAAGCATATAGGAATACCTATTATGATACTCCCTGTATTATGATACTCCCTGTATTATGATACTCCATGTATTCCCTGTATAATGATACTCCCTGTATTATGATACTCCCTGTATTCCCTGTATTATGATACTCCCTGTATTATGATACTCCCTGTATTCCCTGTATTATGATACTCCCTGTATTATGATACTCCATGTATTCCCTGTATTATGATACTCCCTGTATTATGATACTCCCTGTATACCCTGTATTATGATACTCCCTGTATTATGATACTCCCTGTATTATGATACTCCCTGTATTCCCTGTATTATGATACTCCATGTATTCCCTGTATTATGATACTCCCTGTATTATGATACTCCCTGTATACCCTGTATTATGATACTCCCTGTATTATGATACACCCTGTATTCCCTGTATTATGATACTCCCTGTATTCCCTGTGTTATGATACTCCCTGTATTATGATACTCCCTGTATACCCTGTATTATGATACTCCCTGTATTATGATACTCCCTGTATTCCCTGTATTATGATACTCCCTGTGTTCCCTGTATTTTGATACTCCCTGTATTCCCTGTATTATGATACTCCCTGTATTATGATACTCCCTGTATTATGATACTCCCTGTATTCCCTGTATTATGATACTCCCTGTATTATGAAACTCCCTGTATTCCCTGTATTATGATACTCCCTGTATTATGATACTCCCTGTATTCCCTGTATTATGATACTCCCTGTATTATGATACTCCCTGTATTATGATACTCCCTGTATTCCCTGTATTATGATACTCCCTGTATTATGATACTCCCTGTATTATGATACTCCCTGTATTGTGATACTCCCTGTATTCCCTGTATTATGATACTCCCTGTATTATGATACTCCCTGTATTATGACACTCCCTGTATTCCCTGTATTATGATACTCCCTGTATTATGATACTCCCTGTATTCCCTGTATTATGATACTCCCTGTATAATGATACTCCCTGTGTTATGATACTCCCTGTATTCCCTGTATTATGATACTCCCTGTATTATGATACTCCCTGTATTCTCTGTATTATGATACTCCCTGTATTATGTTACTCCCTGTATTCCCTGTATTATGATACTCCCTGTATTATGATACTCCCTGTATTATGATACTCCCTGTATTCCCTGTATTATGATACTCCCTGTATTATGATACTCCCTGTTTTATGATACCCCCTGTATTATGATACTCCCTGTATTCCCTGTATTATGATACTCCCTGTATTAAAATACTCCCTGTATTATGATACTCCCTGTATTCCCTGTATTATGATACTCCCTGTATTCCCTGTATTATGATACTCCCTGTTTTATGATACTCCCTGTATTCCCTGTATTATGATACTCCCTGTATTATGATACTCCCTGTATTCCCTGTATTATGATACTCCCTGTTTTATGATACTCCCTGTATTCCCTGTATTATGATACTCCCTGTATTATGATACTCCCTGTATTCCCTGTATTATGATACTCCCTGTATTATGATACTCCCTGTATTATGATACTCCCTGTATTCCCTGTATTATGATACTCCCTGTATTATGATACTCCCCGAATTATAATACTCCCTGTATTCCCTGTATTATGATACTCCCTGTATTATGATACTCCCTGAATTATGATACTCCCTGTATTCCCTGTATTATGATACTCCCTGTATTATGATACTCCCCGAATTATGATACTCCCTGTATTCCCTGTATTATGATACTCCCTGTATTATGATACTCCCTGAATTATGACACTCCCTGTATTCCCTGTATTATGATACTCCCTGTATTATGATACTCCCTGTATTATGATACTCCCTGTATTATGATACTCCCCGTATTATGATACTCCCTGTATTCCCTGTATTATGATACTCCCTGTATTATGATACTCCCTGTATTCCCTGTATTATGATACTCCCTGTGTTATGATACTCCCTGTATTATGATACTCCCTGTATTCCCTGTATTATGATACTCCCTGTATTATGATACTCCCTGTATTATAATACTCCCTGTATTATGATACTCCCTGTATTCCCTGTATTATGATACTCCCTGTATTATGATACTCCCTGTATTATGATACTCCCTGTATTATGATACTCCCTGTATTCCCTGTATTATGATACTCCCTGTATTATGATACTCCCTGTACTCCCTGTATTATGATACTCCCTGTATTATGATACTCCCTGTATTATGATACTCCCTGTATTCCCTGTATTATGATACTCCCTGTGTTATGATACTCCCTGTATTATGATACTCCCTGTATTCCCTGTATTATGATACTCCCTGTATTATGATACTCCCTGTATTCCCTGTATTATGATACTCCCTGTATTATAATACTCCCTGTATTATGATACTCCCTGTATTCCCTGTATTATGATACTCCCTGTATTATGATACTCCCCGAATTATGATACTCCCTGTATTCCCTGTATTATGATACTCCCTGTATTATGATACTCCCTGAATTATGATACTCCCTGTATTCCCTGTATTATGATACTCCCTGTATTATGATACTCCCTGTATTATGATACTCCCTGAATTATGATACTCCCTGTATTCCCTGTATTATGATACTCCCTGTATTATGATACTCCCCGAATTATGATACTCCCTGTATTCCCTGTATTATGATACTCCCTGTATTATGATACTCCCTGTATTATGATACTCCCTGTATTATGATACTCCCCGTATTATGATACTCCCTGTATTCCCTGTATTATGATACTCCCTGTATTATGATACTCCCTGTATTCCCTGTATTATGATACTCCCTGTGTTATGATACTCCCTGTATTATGATACTCCCTGTATTCCCTGTATTATGATACTCCCTGTATTATGATACTCCCTGTATTATAATACTCCCTGTATTATGATACTCCCTGTATTCCCTGTATTATGATACTCCCTGTATTATGATACTCCCTGTATTATGATACTCCCTGTATTATGATACTCCCTGTATTCCCTGTATTATGATACTCCCTGTATTATGATACTCCCTGTACTCCCTGTATTATGATACTCCCTGTATTATGATACTCCCTGTATTATGATACTCCCTGTATTCCCTGTATTATGATACTCCCTGTGTTATGATACTCCCTGTATTATGATACTCCCTGTATTCCCTGTATTATGATACTCCCTGTATTATGATACTCCCTGTACTCCCTGTATTATGATACTCCCTGTATTATGATACTCCCTGTATTATGATACTCCCTGTATTCCCTGTTTTAGTATACTCCATGTATTATGATACTTCCTGTATTATGATACTCCGTGTTTTCCCTGTATTATGATACTCCCTGTATTATGATACTCCCTGTATTATGATACTCCCTGTATTCCCTGTATTGTGATACTCCCTGTATTCCCTGTATTATGATACTCCCTGTATTATGATACTCCCTGTATTCCCTGTATTATGATACTCCCTGTATTATTATACTCTCTGTATTATGATATTCCTGTATTCCCTGTATTATGATACTCCCTGTATTCCCTGTATTATGATACTCCCTGTATTCCCTGTATTGTGATACTCCCTGTATTCCCTGTATTATGATACTCCCTGTATTATGATACTCCCTGTATTTTGATACTCCCTGTATTCCCTGTATTATGATACTCCCTGTATTATGATACTCCCTGTATTATGATACTCCCTGTATTCCCTGTATTATGATACTCCCTGTATTCCCTGTATTATGATACTCCCTGTATTCCCTGTATTATGATGCTCCCTGTATTATGATACTCCCTGTATTATGATACTCCCTGTATTCCCTGTATTATCATACTCCCTGTATTATGATACTCCCTGTATTATGATACTCCCTGTATTCCCTGTATTATGATACTCCCTGTATTCCCTGTATTATCATACTCCCTGTATTATGATACTCCCTGTATTATGATACTCCCTGTATTCCCTGTATTATCATACTCCCTGTATTATGATACTCCCTGTATTCCCTGTATTATGATACTCCCTGTATTATGATGCTCCCTGTATTATGATACTCCCTGTATTCCCTGTATTATGATGCTCCCTGTATTATGATACTCCCTGTTTTATGATACTCCCTGTATTCCCTGTATTGTGATACTCCCTGTATTCCCTGTATTATGATACTCCCTGTATTATGATACTCCCTGTATTCCCTGTATTATGATACTCCCTGTATTATGATACTCCCTGTATTCCCTGTATTATGACACTCCCTGTATTATGATACTCCCTGTATTCCCTGTATTATGATACTCCCTGTATTCCCTGTATTATCATACTCCCTGTATTATGATACTCCCTGTATTATGATACTCCCTGTATTCCCTGTATTATCATACTCCCTGTATTATGATACTCCCTGTATTATGATACTCCCTGTATTCCCTGTATTATGATACTCCCTGTATTCCCTGTATTATGATACTCCCTGTATTATGATACTCCCTGTATTCCCTGTATTATCATACTCCCTGTATTATGATACTCCCTGTATGCCCTGTATTATGATACTCCCTGTATTATGATGCTCCCTGTATTATGATACTCCCTGTATTCCCTGTATTATGATACTCCCTGTATTCCCTGTATTATGATACTCCCTGTATTATGATACTCCCTGTATTATGATACTCCCTGTATTCCCTGTATTGTGATACTCCCTGTATTCCCTGTATTATTATACTCCCTGTATTATGATACTCCCTGTATTCCCTGTATTATGATACTCCCTGTATTCCCTGTATTATGATGCTCCCTGTATTATGATACTCCCTGTATTATGATACTCCCTGTATTCCCTGTATTATGATACTCCCTGTATTATGATACTCCCTGTTTTATGATACTCCCTGTATTATGATACTCCCTGTATTATGATACTCCCTGTATTCCCTGTATTGTGATACTCCCTGTATTCCCTGTATTATTATACTCCCTGTATTATGATACTCCCTGTATTCCCTGTATTATGATACTCCCTGTATTCCCTGTATTATGATGCTCCTGTATTATGATACTCCCTGTATTATGATACTCCCTGTATTCCCTGTATTATCATACTCCCTGTATTATGATACTCCCTGTATTATGATACTCCCTGTATTCCCTGTACTATGATACTCCCTGTATTCCCTGTATTATCATACTCCCTGTATTAGGATACTCCCTGTATTCCCTGTATTATGATACTCCCTGTATTCCCTGTATTATGATGCTCCCTGTATTATGATACTCCCTGTATTATGATACTCCCTGTATTCCCTGTATTATGATACTCCCTGTATTATGATACTCCCTGTTTTATGATACTCCTGTATTATGATACTCCCTGTATTATGATACTCCCTGTATTCCCTGTATTGTGATACTCCCTGTATTCCCTGTATTATGATACTCCCTGTATTCCCTGTATTATGATGCTCCCTGTATTATGATACTCCCTGTATTATGATACTCCCTGTATTCCCTGTATTATCATACTCCCTGTATTATGATACTCCCTGTATTATGATACTCCCTGTATTCCCTGTATTATGATACTCCCTGTATTCCCTGTATTATCATACTCCCTGTATTATGATACTCCCTGTATTATGATACTCCCTGTATTCCCTGTATTATCATACTCCCTGTATTATGATACTCCCTGTATTCCCTGTATTATGATACTCCCTGTATTATGATGCTCCCTGTATTATGATACTCCCTGTATTCCCTGTATTATGATGCTCCCTGTATTATGATACTCCCTGTATTCCCTGTACTATGATACTCCCTGTATTCCCTGTATTATCATACTCCCTGTATTAGGATACTCCCTGTATTCCCTGTATTATGATACTCCCTGTATTCCCTGTATTATGATGCTCCCTGTATTATGATACTCCCTGTATTATGATACTCCCTGTATTCCCTGTATTATGATACTCCCTGTATTATGATACTCCCTGTTTTATGATACTCCCTGTATTATCATACTCCCTGTATTATGATACTCCCTGTATTCCCTGTATTGTGATACTCCCTGTATTCCCTGTATTATGATACTCCCTGTATTCCCTGTATTATGATGCTCCCTGTATTATGATACTCCCTGTATTATGATACTCCCTGTATTCCCTGTATTATCATACTCCCTGTATTATGATACTCCCTGTATTATGATACTCCCTGTATTCCCTGTATTATGATACTCCCTGTATTCCCTGTATTATCATACTCCCTGTATTATGATACTCCCTGTATTATGATACTCCCTGTATTCCCTGTATTATCATACTCCCTGTATTATGATACTCCCTGTATTCCCTGTATTATGATACTCCCTGTATTATGATGCTCCCTGTATTATGATACTCCCTGTATTCCCTGTATTATGATGCTCCCTGTATAATGATACTCCCTGTTTTATGATACTCCCTGTATTCCCTGTATTATCATACTCCCTGTATTATGATACTCCCTGTATTATGATACTCCCTGTACTCCCTGTATTATCATACTCCCTGTATTATGATACTCCCTGTATTATGATACTCCCTGTATTCCCTGTATTATGATACTCCCTGTATTCCCTGTATTATGATACTCCCTGTATTATGATACTCCCTGTATTATGATACTCCCTGTATTCCCTGTATTATGATACTCCCTGTATTATGATACTCCCTGTATTCCCTGTATTATGACACTCCCTGTATTATGATACTCCCTGTATTCCCTGTATTATCATACTCCCTGTATTATGATACTCCCTGTATTATGATACTCCATGTATTCCCTGTATTATCATACTCCCTGTATTATGATACTCCCTGTATTATGATACTCCCTGTATTCCCTGTATTATGATACTCCCTGTATTCCCTGTATTATGATACTCCTGTATTATGATACTCCTGTATTCCCTGTATTATTATACTCCTGTATTATGATACTCCCTGTATTCCTGTATTATGATACTCCTGTATTATGATGCTCCCTGTATTATGATACTCCCTGTATTCCCTGTATTATGATACTCCCTGTATTCCCTGTATTATGATACTCCCTGTATTATGATACTCCCTGTATTCCCTGTATTATGATACTCCCTGTATTATGATGCTCCCTGTATTATGATACTCCCTGTATTCCCTGTATTATGATACTCCCTGTATTCCCTGTATTATGATACTCCCTGTATTCCCTGTATTATGATACTCCCTGTATTATGATACTCCCTGTATTATGATACTCCCTGTATTCCCTGTATTATGATACTCCCTGTATTATGATACTCCCTGTATTATGATACTCCCTGTATTCCCTGTATTATGATACTCCCTGTATTGTGATACTCCCTGTATTATGATACTCCCTGTATTCCCTGTACTATGATACTCCCTGTATTATGATACTCCCTGTATTTCCTTTATTATGATACTCCCTGTATTGTGATACTCCTTGTATTATGTCCACACACAAGCTATCCGTATAGAACAGGACCTTGAGATTTAACTGGTCACTATTTTACCACGCTCTTGCTGCATCTGAAATTGCAGTGCATTCCCTATTTATTTACCCCAGTCAGTTGACTGAGAACACATTCTCATGTACAGCAACAACCTGGGGAATAGTTACAGGGGACAGGAGAGAGCCAATTGGAAGCTGGGGATGATTAGGTGGCCATGATGGAATGAGGGCCAGATTAAGAATTCAGCCAGAGCACCTAGAATAGCTTGAGTGACCACAGAGTGTCAGGACACCCGTTTAACGTAATATCCAAAAGACGGCACCCAACACAGGACAGTGCCCCCTATTGGACCTCCAACACCACTTCCAGCAGCATCTGGTCTCCCATCCAGGGACTGACCAGGACCAACCTTGCTTAGCTTCAGAGCCAAGCCAGCAATGGGATGCAGGGTAGCATTTAGTAGTGAAGGAGCTACCTCTCACAGAGCAGAGACAGAGCTCCATGTTGACTTAGTTTTGGAGGAGGAGGACGAGGAGGGAGAGAGAGAGAGAGGCTGCTTTTACCAGGTGATCTGCACCACGTCCTCATACTACTGCTGTCCCCCAAGGCCTTGGGGGACGGCAGGTAGGCTGGTGGTTAGAGCGTTGGACTTGTAACCGGAGGGTTGCAAGTTCGAATCCCTGAGCTGACAAGGTGAAAATCTGTCGTTCTGCCCCTGAACAAGGCAGTTAACCCACTGTTCCCCGCCCGCCGAAGACGTGGATGTCGATTAAGGCACCTCTCTGATTCAGAGGGGTTGGGTTAAATGCGGAAGACACATTTCGGTTGAAGGCATTCGGTTGTACAACTGACTAATAATGGTGTCTTTGTCTTTGACTTTGACTTTGTCCTCTCTATACACCAAGTCATTCAGCTCTGTCATATCCTCACATGGTCTCTCCTATCACTGCTATGAGGATGGACCTCTCCTCTCCTCTCTATAGACCAAGTCACTCATCTCTGTCATGTCCTCACATGGTCTCTCCTATCACTGCTATGAGGATGGACCTCTTCTCTCTATAGACCAAGTCACTCAGCTCGGTCATATCCTCACATGGTCTCTCCTATCACTGCTATGAGGATGGACCTCTTCTCTCTATAGACCAAGTCACTCAGCTCGGTCATATCCTCACATGGTCTCTCCTATCACTGCTATTAGGATGGACCTCTTCTCTCTATAGACCAGGTCACTCAGCTCTGTCATATCCTCACATGGTCTCTCCTATCACTGCTATTAGGATGGACCTCTTCTCTCTATAGACCAAGTCACTCAGCTCTGTCATATCCTCACATGGTCTCTCCTATCACTGCTATGAGGATGGACCTCTCCTCTTCTCTCTATAGACCAAGTCACTCAGCTCTGTCATATCCTCACATGGTCTCTCCTATCACTGCTATGAGGATGGACCTCTCCTCTCCTCTCTATAGACCAAGTCACTCATCTCTGTCATGTCCTCACATGGTCTCTCCTATCACTGCTATGAGGATGGACCTCTTCTCTCTATAGACCAAGTCACTCAGCTCGGTCATATCCTCACATGGTCTCTCCTATCACTGCTATTAGGATGGACCTCTTCTCTCTATAGACCAAGTCACTCAGCTCTGTCATATCCTCACATGGTCTCTCCTATCACTGCTATTAGGATGGACCTCTTCTCTCTATAGACCAGGTCACTCAGCTCTGTCATATCCTCACATGGTCTCTCCTATCACTGCTATTAGGATGGACCTCTTCTCTCTATAGACCAAGTCACTCAGCTCTGTCATATCCTCACATGGTCTCTCCTATCACTGCTATGAGGATGGACCTCTCCTCTTCTCTCTATAGACCAAGTCACTCAGCTCTGTCATATCCTCACATGGTCTCTCCTATCACTGCTATGAGGATGGACCTCTCCTCTCCTCTCTATAGACCAAGTCACTCATCTCTGTCATGTCCTCACATGGTCTCTCCCTATCACTGCTATGAGGATGGACCTCTTCTCTCTATAGACCAAGTCACTCAGCTCGGTCATATCCTCACATGGTCTCTCCTATCACTGCTATTAGGATGGACCTCTTCTCTCTATAGACCAAGTCACTCAGCTCTGTCATATCCTCACATGGTCTCTCCTATCACTGCTATTAGGATGGACCTCTTCTCTCTATAGACCAAGTCACTCAGCTCTGTCATATCCTCACATGGTCTCTCCTATCACTGCTATGAGGATGGACCTCTCCTCTTCTCTCTATAGACCAAGTCACTCAGCTCTGTCATATCCTCACATGGTCTCTCCTATCACTGCTATGAGGATGGACCTCTCCTCTCCTCTCTATAGACCAAGTCACTCATCTCTGTCATGTCCTCACATGGTCTCTCCTATCACTGCTATGAGGATGGACCTCTTCTCTCTATAGACCAAGTCACTCAGCTCTGTCATATCCTCACATGGTCTCTCCTATCACTGCTATTAGGATGGACCTCTTCTCTCTATAGACCAAGTCACTCAGCTCTGTCATATCCTCACATGGTCTCTCCTATCACTGCTATGAGGATGGACCTCTCCTCTTCTCTCTATAGACCAAGTCACTCAGCTCGGTCATATCCTCACATGGTCTCTCCTATCACTGCTATTAGGATGGACCTCTTCTCTCTATAGACCAAGTCACTCAGCTCTGTCATATCCTCACATGGTCTCTCCTATCACTGCTATGAGGATGGACCTCTACTCTTCTCTCTATAGACCAAGTCACTCAGCTCTGTCATATCCTCACATGGTCTCTCCTATCACTGCTATGAGGATGGACCTCTCCTCTCCTCTCTATAGACCAAGTCACTCAGCTCTGTCATATCCTCACATGGTCTCTCCTATCACTGCTATGAGGATGGACCTCTCCTCTCCTCTCTATAGACCAAGTCACTCATCTCTGTCATGTCCTCACATGGTCTCTCCTATCACTGCTATGAGGATGGACCTCTCCTCTCCTCTCTATAGACCAAGTCACTCAGCTCTGTCATATCCTCACATGGTCTCTCCTATCACTGCTATGAGGATGGACCTCTCCTCTTCTCTCTATAGACCAAGTCACTCAGCTCTGTCATATCCTCACATGGTCTCTCCTATCACTGCTATGAGGATGGACCTCTCCTCTTCTCTCTATAGACCAAGTCACTCAGCTCTGTCATATCCTCACATGGTCTCTCCTATCACTGCTATGAGGATGGACCTCTCCTCTTCTCTCTATAGACCAAGTCACTCAGCTCTGTCATATCCTCACATGGTCTCTCCTATCACTGCTATTAGGATGGACCTCTTCTCTCTATAGACCAAGTCACTCAGCTCTGTCATATCCTCACATGGTCTCTCCTATCACTGCTATGAGGATGGACCTCTCCTCTTCTCTCTATAGACCAAGTCACTCAGCTCTGTCATATCCTCACATGGTCTCTCCTATCACTGCTATGAGGATGGACCTCTCCTCTTCTCTCTATAGACCAAGTCACTCAGCTCTGTCATATCCTCACATGGTCTCTCCTATCACTGCTATGAGGATGGACCTCTCCTCTTCTCTCTATAGACCAAGTCACTCAGCTCTGTCATATCCTCACATGGTCTCTCCTATCACTGCTATGAGGATGGACCTCTCCTCTTCTCTCTATAGACCAAGTCACTCAGCTCTGTCATATCCTCACATGGTCTCTCCTATCACTGCTATGAGGATGGACCTCTCCTCTTCTCTCTATAGACCAAGTCACTCAGCTCTGTCATATCCTCACATGGTCTCTCCTATCACTGCTATTAGGATGGACCTCTTCTCTCTATAGACCAAGTCACTCAGCTCTGTCATATCCTCACATGGTCTCTCCTATCACTGCTATGAGGATGGACCTCTCCTCTTCTCTCTATAGACCAAGTCACTCAGCTCTGTCATATCCTCACATGGTCTCTCCTATCACTGCTATGAGGATGGACCTCTCCTCTTCTCTCTATAGACCAAGTCACTCAGCTCTGTCATATCCTCACATGGTCTCTCCTATCACTGCTATGAGGATGGACCTCTCCTCTTCTCTCTATAGACCAAGTCACTCAGCTCTGTCATATCCTCACATGGTCTCTCCTATCACTGCTATGAGGATGGACCTCTCCTCTTCTCTCTATAGACCAAGTCACTCAGCTCTGTCATATCCTCACATGGTCTCTCCTATCACTGCTATTAGGATGGACCTCTCCTCTCCTCTCTATAGACCAAGTCACTCAGCTCTGTCATATCCCTCACATGGTCTCTCCTATCACTGCTATGAGGATGGACCTCTCCTCTTCTCTCTATAGACCAAGTCACTCAGCTCTGTCATATCCTCACATGGTCTCTCCTATCACTGCTATTAGGATGGACCTCTTCTCTCTATAGACCAAGTCACTCAGCTCTGTCATATCCTCACATGGTCTCTCCTATCACTGCTATTAGGATGGACCTCTTCTCTCTATAGACCAAGTCACTCAGCTCTGTCATATCCTCACATGGTCTCTCCTATCACTGCTATTAGGATGGACCTCTTCTCTCTATAGACCAAGTCACTCAGCTCTGTCATATCCTCACATGGTCTCTCCTATCACTGCTATGAGGATGGACCTCTCCTCTTCTCTCTATAGACCAAGTCACTCAGCTCTGTCATATCCTCACATGGTCTCTCCTATCACTGCTATGAGGATGGACCTCTCCTCTTCTCTCTATAGACCAAGTCACTCAGCTCTGTCATATCCCTCACATGGTCTCTCCTATCACTGCTATGAGGATGGACCTCTCCTCTTCTCTCTATAGACCAAGTCACTCAGCTCTGTCATATCCTCACATGGTCTCTCCTATCACTGCTATGAGGATGGACCTCTCCTCTTCTCTCTATAGACCAAGTCACTCAGCTCTGTCATATCCTCACATGGTCTCTCCTATCACTGCTATTAGGATGGACCTCTCTTCTCTCTATAGACCAAGTCACTCAGCTCTGTCATATCCTCACATGGTCTCTCCTATCACTGCTATGAGGATGGACCTCTCCTCTTCTCTCTATAGACCAAGTCACTCAGCTCTGTCATATCCTCACATGGTCTCTCCTATCACTGCTATGAGGATGGACCTCTCCTCTTCTCTCTATAGACCAAGTCACTCAGCTCTGTCATATCCTCACATGGTCTCTCCTATCACTGCTATGAGGATGGACCTCTCCTCTTCTCTCTATAGACCAAGTCACTCAGCTCTGTCATATCCTCACATGGTCTCTCCTATCACTGCTATGAGGATGGACCTCTCCTCTTCTCTCTATAGACCAAGTCACTCAGCTCTGTCATATCCTCACATGGTCTCTCCTATCACTGCTATTAGGATGGACCTCTCCTCTCCTCTCTATAGACCAAGTCACTCAGCTCTGTCATATCCTCACATGGTCTCTCCTATCACTGCTATGAGGATGGACCTCTCCTCTTCTCTCTATAGACCAAGTCACTCAGCTCTGTCATATCCTCACATGGTCTCTCCTATCACTGCTATTAGGATGGACCTCCTCTTCTCTCTATAGACCAAGTCACTCAGCTCTGTCATATCCTCACATGGTCTCTCCTATCACTGCTATGAGGATGGACCTCTTCTCTCTATAGACCAAGTCACTCAGCTCTGTCATATCCCTCACATGGTCTCTCCTATCACTGCTATTAGGATGGACCTCTTCTCTCTATAGACCAAGTCACTCAGCTCTGTCATATCCCTCACATGGTCTCTCCTATCACTGCTATTAGGATGGACCTCTTCTCTCTATAGACCAAGTCACTCAGCTCTGTCATATCCTCACATGGTCTCTCCTATCACTGCTATTAGGATGGACCTCTCCTCTTCTCTCTATAGACCAAGTCACTCAGCTCTGTCATATCCTCACATGGTCTCTCCTATCACTGCTATGAGGATGGACCTCTTCTCTCTATAGACCAAGTCACTCAGCTCTGTCATATCCTCACATGGTCTCTCCTATCACTGCTATTAGGATGGACCTCTTCTCTCTATAGACCAAGTCACTCAGCTCTGTCATATCCTCACATGGTCTCTCCTATCACTGCTATGAGGATGGACCTCTCCTCTTCTCTCTATAGACCAAGTCACTCAGCTCTGTCATATCCTCACATGGTCTCTCCTATCACTGCTATGAGGATGGACCTCTTCTCTCTATAGACCAAGTCACTCAGCTCTGTCATATCCTCACATGGTCTCTCCTATCACTGCTATGAGGATGGACCTCTCCTCTTCTCTCTATAGACCAAGTCACTCAGCTCGGTCATATCCTCACATGGTCTCTCCTATCACTGCTATGAGGATGGACCTCTCCTCTTCTCTCTATAGACCAAGTCACTCAGCTCGGTCATATCCTCACATGGTCTCTCCTATCACTGCTATTAGGATGGACCTCTCCTCTTCTCTCTATAGACCAAGTCACTCAGCTCTGTCATATCCTCACATGGTCTCTCCTATCACTGCTATTAGGATGGACCTCTTCTCTCTATAGACCAAGTCACTCAGCTCTGTCATATCCTCACATGGTCTCTCCTATCACTGCTATTAGGATGGACCTCTCCTCTTCTCTCTATAGACCAAGTCACTCAGCTCTGTCATATCCTCACATGGTCTCTCCTATCACTGCTATGAGGATGGACCTCTTCTCTCTATAGACCAAGTCACTCAGCTCTGTCATATCCTCACATGGTCTCTCCTATCACTGCTATTAGGATGGACCTCTTCTCTCTATAGACCAAGTCACTCAGCTCTGTCATATCCTCACATGGTCTCTCCTATCACTGCTATGAGGATGGACCTCTCCTCTTCTCTCTATAGACCAAGTCACTCAGCTCTGTCATATCCTCACATGGTCTCTCCTATCACTGCTATGAGGATGGACCTCTTCTCTCTATAGACCAAGTCACTCAGCTCTGTCATATCCTCACATGGTCTCTCCTATCACTGCTATGAGGATGGACCTCTCCTCTTCTCTCTATAGACCAAGTCACTCAGCTCTGTCATATCCTCACATGGTCTCTCCTATCACTGCTATGAGGATGGACCTCTCCTCTTCTCTCTATAGACCAAGTCACTCAGCTCTGTCATATCCTCACATGGTCTCTCCTATCACTGCTATGAGGATGGACCTCTCCTCTCCTCTCTATAGACCAAGTCACTCAGCTCTGTCATATCCTCACATGGTCTCTCCTATCACTGCTATGAGGATGGACCTCTCCTCTCCTCTCTATAGACCAAGTCACTCAGCTCTGTCATATCCTCACATGGTCTCTCCTATCACTGCTATGAGGATGGACCTCTTCTCTCTATAGACCAAGTCACTCAGCTCTGTCATATCCTCACATGGTCTCTCCTATCACTGCTATGAGGATGGACCTCTTCTCTCTATAGACCAAGTCACTCAGCTCTGTCATATCCTCACATGGTCTCTCCTATCACTGCTATGAGGATGGACCTCTTCTCTCTATAGACCAAGTCACTCAGCTCTGTCATATCCTCACATGGTCTCTCCTATCACTGCTATGAGGATGGACCTCTCCTCTTCTCTCTATAGACCAAGTCACTCAGCTCTGTCATATCCTCACATGGTCTCTCCTATCACTGCTATGAGGATGGACCTCTCTCTTCTCTCTATAGACCAAGTCACTCAGCTCTGTCATATCCTCACATGGTCTCTCCTATCACTGCTATGAGGATGGACCTCTCCTCTTCTCTCTATAGACCAAGTCACTCAGCTCTGTCATATCCCTCACATGGTCTCTCCTATCACTGCTATGAGGATGGACCTCTCTCTCTCTCTATAGACCAAGTCACTCAGCTCTGTCATATCCTCACATGGTCTCTCCTATCACTGCTATGAGGATGGACCTCCTCTCTCTCTATAGACCAAGTCACTCAGCTCTGTCATATCCTCACATGGTCTCTCCTATCACTGCTATGAGGATGGACCTCTTCTCTCTATAGACCAAGTCACTCAGCTCTGTCATATCCTCACATGGTCTCTCCTATCACTGCTATGAGGATGGACCTCTCTCTCTCTATAGACCAAGTCACTCAGCTCTGTCATATCCTCACATGGTCTCTCCTATCACTGCTATGAGGATGGACCTCTTCTCTCTATAGACCAAGTCACTCAGCTCTGTCATATCCTCACATGGTCTCTCCTATCACTGCTATGAGGATGGACCTCTTCTCTCTATAGACCAAGTCACTCAGCTCTGTCATATCCTCACATGGTCTCTCCTATCACTGCTATGAGGATGGACCTCTTCTCTCTATAGACCAAGTCACTCAGCTCTGTCATATCCTCACATGGTCTCTCCTATCACTGCTATGAGGATGGACCTCTTCTCTCTATAGACCAAGTCACTCAGCTCTGTCATATCCTCACATGGTCTCTCCTATCACTGCTATGAGGATGGACCTCTCCTCTTCTCTCTATAGACCAAGTCACTCAGCTCTGTCATATCCTCACATGGTCTCTCCTATCACTGCTATGAGGATGGACCTCTCTCTTTCTCTCTATAGACCAAGTCACTCAGCTCTGTCATATCCTCACATGGTCTCTCCTATCACTGCTATGAGGATGGACCTCTCCTCTCCTCTCTATAGACCAAGTCACTCAGCTCTGTCATATCCTCACATGGTCTCTCCTATCACTGCTATGAGGATGACACTCAACAAATGTTCTCCTTCCCCCTTTCTGACACCCACGTGGTGACAGCGTCTCTGTGTGACTGGCAGATATCTCAACTTAGATGAAGGGCCCACCACCTCAAGCTCAACCTCAACAAGACAGAGCTGCTCTTCCTCCCGGGGAAAGTCTGCCCGCTCAAAGACCTCTTCGTCACGGTTGACAACTCCACGGTGTCTGCAAACATCAAAGCAGCGACTCGCTCCTGCAGGTTCATGCTCTACAACATCCGTAGAGTACGACCCTACCTCACACAGGAAGCGACCCTACCTCACACAGGAAGCGAACCTACCTCACACAGGAAGCGACCCTACCTCACACAGGAAGCGACCCTACCTCACACAGGAAGCGTCCCTACCTCACACAGGAAGCGACCCTACCTCACACAGGAAGCGGCACAGGTCCTAACCCAGGCACTTGTCCTCTCCTGTCTGGACTACTGCAACTCTCTGTTGGCTGGGCTCTCCGCTTGTGCCATCAAACCCCTGCTACTTATCCATGCTGGTGTTCAACCTTGTCACCCCGCTCCTGAGAACACTGCACAGTTGAAGCGTGTGGGTGTGTGGGTGCGTCCGTGCGTGTTGGTGTGTGAGAGAAAGCGTTCCTCTGAAAGGCCGTATTCTGACGTGACCGGGGGAAAAGTCTGTGTGCAGATGTGATCCCTCCCCCTCCTCTCCTCTCTCCTCTCTCCTCCTTACCCCCTCCTCCACACCTCCTCACCACCTCCACACCCCCTCCTCCTCATCCCTCCTCTCCCAACCCTCCTGGTGTATGTTAATTGCCATTCACACATTCACTCTTTTCAGGAGCAAACATTTCTCACACCTGTCGTACCCTTCAAGGTTCTCAGCAGACTGGTAGTCTGGGTAAAAGAGAAGCCACAGTTTACTTCAGCCATGTACATACTGAATGAGAGAAAGCTGTGGGGTTTCAACGGCCTGTCAGACTACTACGAAATCTAAATTCACATTTGACGGTACTTAGTCGGCCCACATGTCCCCAATGTAATTCTACCTTAGGCTCACCGTGAGCGAACATCCAATGCTTTCCCCGATCCACCAACCTCCAACTTAGATAAATTTGATCTACATCATAGATATCTTAGAAAAAGACTCCCATCGCAATGTTAAACCATAGCAGCTAACAGCTAAACCGTAGCTGGTAGCCAACATCTATGGTTAATTCCCAATGTAATTACAGTTTACATGCAGCCTGAGACTGTTAGACTTAGGCCCCTGTCTCTCCCTATCTATCTATATATCTCTCTCTCTTTCTCTCTTTCTCTCTCTCTCGCTCTCTGTGTCTTTCTCTGTCTCTCTCTCTGGCTCTCACAATTCAATTCAAGGGGCTTTATTGGCATGGGAAACATATATGTTAACGTTGCCAAGGCAAGTGATGTGGATAAACAAAAGTGAAATAAACAATACAAATTAACAGTAAACATTACAATCACAGAAGTTCCAAAAGGATAAAGACATTTCAAATGTCATATTATGTTTAT
This sequence comes from Brachymystax lenok tsinlingensis, assembly GCA_030435695.1. Taxonomy (NCBI): domain Eukaryota; kingdom Metazoa; phylum Chordata; class Actinopteri; order Salmoniformes; family Salmonidae; genus Brachymystax; species Brachymystax lenok. Next base: position 2,118,558 of record CM059781.1, on the reverse strand, counting down.
ATGTCACCCCCTCTCTCTCTCTCTCTCTCTCTCTCTCTCTCTCTCTCTCTCTCTCTCTCTCTCTCACCCCGTCTCTCTCTCTCTCTCTCACCCCGTCTCTCTCTCTCTCTCTATCTCTCTCTCTCTCACCCCGCTCTCTCTCTCTCTCTCTCTCTCTCTCTCTCTCTCTCTCTCTCACCCGTCTCTCTCTCTCTCTCTCTATCCCCGTCTCTCTCCCTGTCTCTCCCCGTCTCGCTCCCTGTATCTCTCTCTCTCTCTCTCTCTTGCTCACCCGTCTCTCTCTCTCACCCGTCTCTCTCTCTCTCTCTCTCTCTCTCTCTCTCTCTCACCCCGTCTCTCTCTCTCTCTCACCCGTCTCTCTCTCTCTCTATCCCCGTCTCTCACCCCGTATCTCCCTGTCTCTCCCCGTCTCGCTCCCTGTATCTCTCTCTCTCTCTCTCTCTTGCTCACCCGTCTCTCTCTCTCACCCCGTCTCTCTCTCTCTCTCTCTCTCTCTCTCTCTCTCTCTCACCCCGTCTCTCTCTCTCTCACCCGTCTCTCTCTCTCTCTATCCCCGTCTCTCACCCCGTATCTCCCTGTCTCTCCCCGTCTCGCTCCCTGTAACTCTCTCTCTCTCTCTCACCCCGTCTCTCTCTCTCTCTCTCTCACCCCGTCTCTCTCTCTCTCTCTCTCTCACCCGTCTCTCTCTCTCTCTATCCCCGTCTCTCACCCCGTATCTCCCTGTCTCTCCCCGTCTCTCTACCTGTATCGCTCTCTCTCTCTCTCTCTTGCTCCCCCGTCTCTCTATATCGCTCTGTCTCTCCCCGTCTCTCTCTCCCCCCTGTATCTCCCAGGTCCCCAGTGTCCGTTCTAGAGCGTGAAGTCACAATCTCTGCAGGTCTGCTACTGCATAGTAACCTAGCAGTGCCAAAACCCTGATCTGCCCTAGAAAGCCTACAGTGACAAGAAAAAGTATGTGAGCCCTTTGGAATTACCTGGACTTCTGCAATAAATTGGTCATAAAATTTGATCTGATCTTCATCTAGGTCACAACAATAGACAAACACAGTCTGCTTAAACTAATAACACACAAACAATTATACGTTTTCATGTCTTTATTGAACACACTGTGTAAACATTAACAGTGCAGGGTGGAAAAAGTATGTTAACCCTTGGTTTTAATAACTGGTTTACACTACTTTGGCAGCAATAACCTCAACCAAACGTTTTCTGTAGTTGCGGATCAGACCTGCACAACGGTCAGGAGGAATTCTGGACCATTCCTCTTTACAAAACTGTTTCAGTTCAGCAATATTCTTGGGATGTCTGGTGTGAACTGCTCTCGAGGTCACGCCACAGCATCTCAATCGGGTTGAGGTCAGGATTCTTCTGTTGAAGCCATTCCGTTGTTGATTTACTTCTGTGTTTTGGGTCGTTGTCCTGTTGCATCACCCAACTTCTGTTGAGCTTCAATTGGCGGACAGATAGCTTAACATTCTCCTGCAAAATGTCTTGATAAACTTGGTAATTCATTTTTCCGTCGATGATAGCAAGCTGTCCAGGCCCTGAGCCAGCAAAGCAGCCCCAAACCATGATGCTCCCTCCACCATACTTTACAGTTGGGATGAGGTTTTGATGTTGGTGTGCTGTGCTTTTCTTTCTCCACACATAGTGTTGTGTGTTCCTTCCAAACAACTCAACTGTAGTTTCATCTGTCCACAGAATATTTTGCCAGAAGCGCTGTGGAACATCCAGGTGCTCTTTTGCGAACTTGAGACGTGCAGCAATGTTTCTCTGGACAGCAGTGGCTTCTTCCGTGGTGTCCTCCCATGAACACCATTCTTGTTTAGTGTTTTACGTATCGTAGACTCGTCAACAGAGATGTTAGTACGTTCCAGAGATTTCTGTAAGTCTTTAGCTGACACTCCAGGATTCTTCTTAACCTCATTGAGCATTCTGCACTGCGCTCTCTTTTGTTCGAGGCATGGTTCACATCAGGCAATGCTTCTTGTGAATAGCAAACAAACATTTTGTGAGTGTTTTTTATAGGGCAGGGCAGCTCTAACCAACATCTCCAATCTCGTCTCATTGATTGGACTCCAGGTTAGCTGACTCCTGACTCCAATTAGCTTTTGGAGAAGTCATTAGCCCAAGGGTTCACATACTTTTCCCAACCTACACTGGAAATGTTTAAATGATGTATTCAATATAGACAAGAAAAATACAATAATTTGTGTGTTATTAGTTTAAGCAGACTATGTTTGTCTATTGTTGTGACATGGATGAAGATCAGATCAAATGTTATGACCAATTTATGCAGAAATCCAGATGATACCAAAGGGTTCACATTATTTTTCTTGACATTATTTTTCTTGCCACCAAACAGGTGGGGTTTTAGGAGGGGTTCTGAAAGACACTCATGGTGTTGTCCACTGAAAGTTGAATAGCAACAACAACTAGAACCTCAATTTACCAAGAAGAGGCAAACAAAAGAAAAACCCCTCACCAAACTTAAAGACAGGAAGCAAACTAAAAAAGTGTAGCAAAACAAAAACAGGGAAGATCAGATAAAGTTTAAAGAAATAAATGTTTTTATCAAATATCAAGAGTCAAGTAAAAATGTTGACAACTGGAGCGCTGGGCCAGCCACTCTTAAATATCACCCGGGCCAGCCACTCTTAAATATCACCCGGGCCAGCCACTCTTAAATATCACCCGGGCCAGCCACTCTTAAATATCACCCGGGCCAGCCACTCTTAAATATCACCCGGGCCAGCCACTCTTAAATATCACCCGGGCCAGCCACTCTTAAATATCACCCGGGCCAGCCACTCTTAAATATCACCCGGGCCAGCACAGGTGAAACACCTTCCCACTAACGGGATGGCAACCAGCACAGGTGTAACACATACTGACTAACGAGGTGACACCAAAACGTGAGCCCCAACGTCCAACCTCAAAATATAAATGGAAAAACCAAAGCCTGTGGATATTCATGCTTTGTTTGTAGTTTTCCTCTGGACATGTAGGAGAATCTTACAGAACTCAGCATGCAGGGTTTCAATGGGGTGTTTGTCCCATTGGGTGAAATCTTGTTTTGCAAGTGGACCCCACACCTTGCTGCCATACAGTGCAATTGGAACAATGACACATTCAATTAGTTTTAGCCAAATGTTAATTGGTATTTCAATTTTAATTTGTTTTATTGATGGTGTAGAATGCCCTGCGTGCTTTCTCTCTCAGTGCTTTCTCTCTAAAGTGTCCAGTTGAGCTTATTTTTAAACCTCAGTAGTTGTAGTGTGTGCAGTACTCTATATATTTAAACCTCAGTAATTGTAGTGTGTGTAGTACTCTATATATTTAAACCTCAGTAATTGTAGTGTGTGCAGTACTCTATATATTTTGTACCAATTGAGAACTTTGGTCTAATTCCCTGAGACCTGGATCTTCTCTGGAAAATCATTATTTTTGTGTTTTTGGGGTTTACTTCCAGGGCCCAGGTCTGGCAGTACTGCTCTAGCAGGTCCAGGCTCTGCTGTAGGCCATGTGCTTAGGTGACAGCAGGCATAGGTCATCTGCGAAGAGCAGGCATTTAACCTCTGATTTGTGGAGACTAACACCAGGTGCTGAGGATTTTTCTAGAATAGTGGCCAATTCGTTGATGTAAATATTGAAGAGTGCAGGGCTCAGATTGCAACCCTGGCGAAGGCCCCACCCCTGGGTAAAGAATTATGTTATTTTCTTACCAATTTTTACGCTGCACGTATTGCCTGTATATATTGATTTAATTATGTTAAATGTTTTACCCCCTACACCACTTTCAATAACTTAGTAGAACAGTCCTGTATGCCGAATAGAATCAAATGCTTTTTGGAAGTCAATAAAGCAAGCCTATATTTTGGTATTATTTTGGTGGACATGTTTATCTATCAGGGTGTGTAGGGTGTAAATATGATCGGTCGTGCGATGTTTTGGTATAAATCCAATTTGGCTTTTACTCAAGACATTGTGCTTATTAAGGAAGTTTAGAACTCTTACATTTATAATACTACAGAAAACCTTCCCCAGGTTACTGTTCACACAAATGCCTCTGTAATTGTTAGGGTCAAATTTGTCTCCGTTCTTAAAGATTGGGGTTATGAGTCGTTGATTCCAGATGTCAGGGAAATAACCTACACTCAGGATCAAATTAAACAGTTTTAATATAGCCAATTGACATTTTGCACTAGTGAATTCGAGCATCTCGTTTAGGATGCCATCAGGTCTGAATTTGAGGGCCTGAAGTTTTTTATAGAGCTCCTGGTTAGTAATTGCGGAGTCCAATGGATTTTGATTGTCCTTTATAGCTTTTTCTAATCCATTCAACTTCTCATGAATTAGGCATTGTTCTGTGTTTGTGTCAATTTGAACGGTGTTGTAGAGTGTTTTATAATGTGTTGTCCATATGTCACCATTTTGTATAGCTATATCCTCTTGTTTAGATTTATGGGGGGCTTTTCCAACTTTGCCAGAAGTTGTTTGTGTTTATGGACTCCTCAATTAGTGTCAGCTGCTTGCTGTTGTGCTGTGCTTTCTTGGTTCTGAGTGTACATTTATAGAGTTTTAAAGTCTCACAGTAATGAAGGGGTAATTCACCATTATTTCGGTCTCTGGTGCTTTTGGTTTGATAGTGTTCTAAGTTTTTCCTTATAATTTTACAATCTGCATCAAATCAGTTGTCATCTGTGGTCTTTTTTGTTTTGTTTTTTATCAATTTCAATTGTGCTTCTTTTGCCGTTTGCCAGAATACATAGTTGATGTTTTTTACTGCTAGATTGATGCCTTCTATACTGTGAGTGAACGTGGTATCCAGAAAGTTATCTAAGTGTTTGGATATTTTGGTTACAGGTTGCTTTCTGGTATTCTTCTGTGCTGTTTTGGGCCCATCTGTATGAATTTCTGATGTTGTACAGCTTACTGGGCTGTGAATGTGTGGTTGTTTCCATGTCTGTTCTTTTGAGGAACAACGTAATTTTGCTGTGATCAGACAGAGGTGTTAGTGGCTTGACAGTGAATGAGCTGAGAGAGGAAGGGTCAATGTCTGTAATCATGTCGTCTACTGTGCTGTGACCAAGAGGTGAGCAACAGGTGAATCTCCCCAAAGAGTCCTCCCCGTAACCTGCTATTGACAAAGTACAGACCCAGGCTTCTACAGAGCTGCAACAGATCCCTTCCGTTTTTGTTGACGGTGCTGTCACTGTTGTTTCTATGGGGGAGATGAAGGCAGTTAGAAACAGTATGGCCTGTAATAAAGCTGTCCCCTCGTGTGGTCGTTAGATCAGGTAGTGTTCCTGTGCGCGCATTTGTGTCCCCACAGATGAGCACATTTCCCCTGGGCCTGGAAATGGCACGTCTCTTCCTCGAGGGTGGGAGATTATTCCTCTACTCTCCTCTGAGTAATATAGGGATTCTGAGGTGGGATAAACAGTTAAGGTCGGAGGTTTACATACACTTAGGTTGGAGTCATTAAAACTCGTTTTTCAACCACTCCACAAATAACAAACTATAGTTTTGGAAAGTCGGTTAGGACATCTACTTTGTGCATGACAAGTAATTTTTCACTTATAATTCACTGTATCACAATTCCAGTGGGTCAGAAGTTTACATACACTAAGTTGACTGGGCCTTTAAACAGCTTGGAAAATTCCAGAAAATGATGTCATGGCTTTAGAAGCTTCTGAAATCAGCCAAGACCTCAGAAAAAAAATTGTATACCTCCACAAGTCTGGTTCATCCTTGGGAGCAATTTCCAAATGCCTGAAGGTACCACGTTCATCTGTCATAGTATCACGTTCATCAAGCAATAGTACGCAAGTATAAACACCATGGGACCACGCATCAGGAAGGAGACGCGTTCTGTCTCCTAGAGATGAATGTACTTTGGTGTGAAAAGTGCAAATCAATCCCAAAACAACAGCAAAGGACCCTGTGAAGATGCTGGAGGAAACAGGTACAAAAGTATCTATATCCACAGTAAAACGAGTCCTATATCGACACCAATCCGCAAGGAAGAAGCTACTGCTCCAAAACGGCCATAAAAAAGCCAGGCTACGGTTTGCAACTGCACATGGGGACAAAGATCGTACTTTTTGGAGAAATGTCCTCTGGTCTGATGAAACAAAATTATAACTGTTTGGCCACAATGACCATCGTTATGTTTGGAGGAAAAAGGGGGAGGCTTGCAAGCCAAAGAACACCATCCCAACCGTGAAGCACGGGGGTGGCAGCATCATGTTGTTGGGGGTGCTTTGCTGCAGGAGGGACTGGTGCACTTCACAAAATAGATGGAATCATGTGGAAGGAAAATGATGTGGATATATTGAAGAAACATCTCAAGACATCAGTCAGGAAGTTAAAGCTTGGTCGCAAATGGGTCTTCCAAATGGACAATGACCCCAAGCATACTTCCAAAGTTGTGGCAAAATCCCCAAAAACTAATTAAGCAGTACTTTAAAGTATTTTTACGTAAGTACTTTACACCCCTGGTGAGGAGGGGGGTGGGTGGAGAGGTGCGGAGAAAGGGAGGGGAGGACACCTGTCTGTGTCCGTCAGAGAGAGGGGGCTGAGATAGGTGTCAGGTTCTCTCCTTCACCCCCGCATTCCTCTACCTGACATGGGGCCACCAGTTATGTGTCCCGCAGAGGGAGAGGGAGAGAGAGAGAGAGAGAGAGAGAGAGAGAGAGAGAGAGAGAGAGAGAGAGAGAGAGAGAGAGAGAGAGAGAGAGAGAGAGAGAGAGAGAGAGAGAGAGAGAGAGAGAGAGAGAGAGAGAGAGAGAGAGAGAGAGAGAGAGAGAGAGGAGGAAAAACATCTGTCACAGCTTCATCCTGTGCACATCATCTTCATCCTGAGCACAGCAGTAACATGTTATAGTTTTAGGAGGAGGAGGAGGAGGAGGAGGAACACCAGTAAATATCTTGAACCTCAAACACAGGCTTTTGCTGCAAAACATGTTGAAGTTATCACGGGGCTTGTGAGAAACATGTTGAAGTTATCACGGGGCTTGTGAGAAACATGTTGAAGCTATCACTGGGCTTGTGAGAAACATGTTGAAGCTATCACTGGGCTTGTGAGAAACATGTTGAAGCTATCACTGGAGTAGAGTAGCAGGTGTGAACCTGCACATGTTAGACAACTTGTTTACCTCCTGCCCTGTTCCCTGTGCCCTGTGACACCTGTTCCCTGTTCCCTGTGCCCTGTGCCCTGTGCCCTGTGCCCTGTGCCCTGTGACCCCTGTACCCTGTGCCCTGTGACCCCTGTACCCTGTGCCCTGTGCCCTGTGCCCTGTGACCCCTGTGCCCTGTGACCCCTGTGCCCTGTGCCCTGTTCCCTGTTCCCTGTGCCCTGTGACCCCTGTGCCCTGTGCCCTGTGACCCCTGTACCCTGTGCCCTGTTCCCTGTGCCCTGTGACCCCTGTGCCCTGTGACCCCTGTGCCCTGTGACCCCTGTGCCCTGTGCCCTGTGCCCTGTTCCCTGTTCCCTGTGCCCTGTGACCCTTGTGCCCTGTGCCCTGTGACCCCTGTGCCCTGTGCCCTGTGACCCCTGTACCCTGTGCCCTGTTCCCTGTGCCCTGTGACCCCTGTACCCTGTGCCCTGTGACCCCTGTGCCCTGTGACCCCTGTGCCCTGTTCCCTGTTCCCTGTGCCCTGTTCCCTGTGCCCTGTGCCCTGTTCCCTGTTCCCTGTTCCCTGTGCCCTGTGCCCTGTGCCCTGTGCCCTGTGACCCCTGTGCCCTGTGCCCTGTGACCCCTGTGCCTTGTGCCCTGTGCCCTGTGACCCCTGTACCCTGTGCCCTGTGCCCTGTGCCCTGTTCCCTGTGCCCTGTGCCCTGTGCCCTGTGACCCCTGTACCCTGTGCCCTGTGCCCTGTGACCCCTGTGCCCTGTGACCCCTGTGCCCTGTGCCCTGTTCCCTGTGCCCTGTGACCCCTGTGCCCTGTGCCCTGTGACCCCTGTACCCTGTGCCCTGTGACCCCTGTGCCCTGTGACCCCTGTGCCCTGTGCCCTGTTCCCTGTTCCCTGTGCCCTGTTCCCTGTGCCCTGTGACCCCTGTGCCCTGTGCCCTGTGACCCCTGTGCCCTGTGCCCTGTGACCCCTGTACCCTGTGCCCTGTTCCCTGTGCCCTGTGACCCCTGTACCCTGTGCCCTGTGCCCTGTGACCCCTGTGCCCTGTGCCCTGTGCCCTGTTCCCTGTTCCCTGTGCCCTGTGACCCCTGTGCCCTGTGCCCTGTGCCCTGTGCCCTGTGCCCTGTGCCCTGTGCCCTGTGACCCCTGTACCCTGTGCCCTGTGCCCTGTGCCCTGTTCCCTGTGCCCTGTGCCCTGTGCCCTGTGCCCTGTGCCCTGTTCCCTGTGCCCTGTGACCCCTGTACCCTGTGCCCTGTGCCCTGTGACCCCTGTGCCCTGTGCCCTGTGCCCTGTGCCCTGTGCCCTGTTCCCTGTTCCCTGTTCCCTGTGCCCTGTGCCCTGTGCCCCCTGTGCCCTGTGCCCTGTGCCCTGTTCCCTGTGCCCTGTGCCCTGTTCCCTGTGCCCTGTGCCCTGTGCCCTGTGCCCTGTTCCCTGTGCCCTGTGCCCTGTGCCCTGTGCCCTGTTCCCTGTGCCCTGTGCCCTGTTCCCTGTGCCCTGTTCCCTGTGCCCTGTGCCCTGTGCCCTGTGCCCTGTGCCCTGCCTGTCAGGATGTCTGTGTGACTTCCACCTCAGCTCCACACACAACTAAGGCTTCTCCCATTCTAGTAAAACATCTTTATGACACCTTGCACACTCAGAACAGGGGACAGAGCAGGCATCGGGGACAACTTGCTATGATACCATGGTACATTACCCATGGTACATTACCCATGGTACATTACCCATGGTACTTTGTGGAGTGTGGAAAAGGAATCCATAGTTTTACACTGAAATGTGAAGTTTCTCATAAATTAGAAAGTAGTATGGAATATATGATATGTTTAGCCCCTTAACATTCAGCAGTCTATCTACCCCTTTACCCTATAACCTGCCATATAACCTACTGTATAACCTGCCATATAACCTACTGTATAACCTGCCATATATCCTACTGTATAACCTGCCATATAACCTACTGTATAACCTGCCATATAACCTACTGTATAACCTGCCATATAACCTACTGTATAACCTGCCATATAAACTACTGTATAACCTGCCATATAACCTACTGTAAAACCTGCCATATAACCTACTGTATAACCTGCCATATAACCTACTGTATAACCTGCCATATAACCTACTGTATAACCTGCCATATAACCTACTGTACAACCTGCCATATAACCTACTGTACAACCTGCCATATAACCTACCCTATAACCTGCCATATAACCTACTGTATAACCTGCCATATAACCTACTGTATAACCTGCCATATAACCTACCGTATAACCTGCCATATAACCTACCCTATAACCTGCCATATAACCTACTGTAAAACCTGCCATATAAACTACTGTATAACCTGCCATATAACCTACTGTAAAACCTGCCATATAACCTACTGTATAACCTGCCATATAACCTACTGTATAACCTGCCATATAACCTACTGTATAACCTGCCATATAACCTACTGTACAACCTGCCATATAACCTACTGTACAACCTGCCATATAACCTACTGTATAACCTGCCATATAACCTACCCTATAACCTGCCATATAACCTACTGTATAACCTGCCATATAACCTACTGTATAACCTGCCATATAACCTACCGTATAACCTGCCATATAACCTACCCTATAACCTGCCATATAACCTACCCTATAACCTGCCATATAACCTACCCTATAACCTGCAATATAACCTACCCTATAACCTGCCATATAACCTACCCTATAACCTGCCATATAACCTACTGTATAACCTGCCATATAACCTACTGTATAACCTGCCATATAACCTACTGTATAACCTGCCATATAACCTACTGTACAACCTGCCATATAACCTACTGTACAACCTGCCATATAACCTACCCTATAACCTGCCATATAACCTACTGTATAACCTGCCATATAACCTACTGTATAACCTGCCATATAACCTACTGTATAACCTGCCATATAACCTACCCTATAACCTGCCATATAACCTACCCTATAACCTGCCATATAACCTACTGTATAACCTGCCATATAACCTACTGTATAACCTGCCATATAACCTACTGTATAACCTGCCATATAACCTACCCTATAACCTGCCATATAACCTACCCTATAACCTGCCATATAACCTACTGTATAACCTGCCATATAACCTACTGTATAACCTGCCATATAACCTACTGTATAACCTGCCATATAACCTACTGTATAACCTGCCATATAACCTACCCTATAACCTGCCATATAACCTACCCTATAACCTGCCATATAACCTACTGTATAACCTGCCATATAACCTACTGTATAACCTGCCATATAACCTACTGTATAACCTGCCATATAACCTACTGTATAACCTGCCATATAACCTACCCTATAACCTGCCATATAACCTACTGTATAACCTGCCATATAACCTACTGTATAACCTGCCATATAACCTACTGTATAACCTGCCATATAACCTACTGTATAACCTGCCATATAACCTACTGTATAACCTGCCATATAACCTACTGTATAACCTGCCATATAACCTACTGTATAACCTGCCATATAACCTACTGTATAACCTGCCATATAACCTACTGTATAACCTGCCATATAACCTACTGTATAACCTGCCATATAACCTACTGTATAACCTGCCATATAACCTACTGTATAACCTGCCATATAACCTACTGTATAACCTGCCATATAACCTACTGTATAACCTGCCATATAACCTACTGTATAACCTGCCATATAACCTACCCTATAATATAACCTGCCATATAACCTACTGTATAACCTGCCATATAACCTACCCTATAACCTGCCATATAACCTACTGTATAACCTGCCATATAACCTACTGTATAACCTGCCATATAACCTACTGTATAACCTGCCATATAACCTACTGTATAACCTGCCATATAACCTACTGTATAACCTGCCATATAACCTACTGTATAACCTGCCATATAACCTACCCTATAACCTGCCATATAACCTACTGTATAACCTGCCATATAACCTACTGTATAACCTGCCATATAACCTACTGTATAACCTGCCATATAACCTACCCTATAACCTGCCATATAACCTACTGTATAACCTGCCATATAACCTACCCTATAACCTGCCATATAACCTACTGTATAACCTGCCATATAACCTACCCTATAACCTGCCATATAACCTACCCTATAACCTGCCATATAACCTACTGTATAACCTGCCATATAACCTACTGTATAACCTGCCATATAACCTACTGTATAACCTGCCATATAACCTACCCTATAACCTGCCATATAACCTACTGTATAACCTGCCATATAACCTACTGTATAACCTGCCATATAACCTACTGTATAACCTGCCATATAACCTACTGTATAACCTGCCATATAACCTACTGTATAACCTGCCATATAACCTACTGTATAACCTGCCATATAACCTACTGTATAACCTGCCATATAACCTACTGTATAACCTGCCATATAACCTACTGTATAACCTGCCATATAACCTACTGTATAACCTGCCATATAACCTACTGTATAACCTGCCATATAACCTGTATAACCTGCCATATAACCTGCCATATAACCTACTGTATAACCTGCCATATAACCTACTGTATAACCTGCCATATAACCTACTGTATAACCTGCCATATAACCTACTGTATAACCTGCCATATAACCTACTGTATAACCTGCCATATAACCTACTGTATAACCTGCCATATAACCTACTGTATAACCTGCCATATAACCTACTGTATAACCTGCCATATAACCTACTGTATAACCTGCCATATAACCTACTGTATAACCTGCCATATAACCTACTGTATAACCTGCCATATAACCTACTGTATAACCTGCCATATAACCTACCCTATAACCTGCCATATAACCTACTGTATAACCTGCCATATATCCTACTGTATAACCTGCCATATAACCTACTGTATAACCTGCCATATAACCTGTATAACCTATATAACCTGCCATATAACCTATAACCTGCCATATAACCTACTGTATAACCTGCCATATAACCTACTGTAAAACCTGCCATATAAACTACTGTATAACCTGCCATATAACCTACTGTGTAACCTGCCATATAACCTACTGTATAACCTGCCATATAACCTACTGTATAACCTGCCATATAACCTACCCTATAACCTGCCATATAACCTACTGTACAACGTGCCATATAACCTACTGTATAACCTGCCATATAACCTACCCTATAACCTGCCATATAACCTACTGTACAACCTGCCATATAACCTACCCTATAACCTGCCATATAACCTACTGTATAACCTGCCATATAACCTACTGTATAACCTGCCATATAACCTACTGTATAACCTGCCATATAACCTACCGTATAACCTGCCATTTAACCTACCCTATAACCTGCCATATAACCTACTGTATAACCTGCCATATAACCTACTGTATAACCTGCCATATAACCTACTGTATAACCTGCCATATAACCTACTGTATAACCTGCCATATAACCTACTGTATAACCTGCCATATAACCTACCATATAACCTGCCATATAACCTACTGTATAACCTGCCATATAACCTACCGTATAACCTGCCATATAACCTACCCTATAACCTGCCATATAACCTACTGTATAACCTGCCATATATCCTACCGTATAACCTGCCATATAACCTACTGTATAACCTGCCATATAACCTACTGTATAACCTGCCATATAACCTACCGTATAACCTGCCATATAACCTACCCTATAACCTGCCATATAACCTACTGTATAACCTGCCATATAACCTACTGTAAAACCTGCCATATAACCTACTGTATAACCTGCCATATAACCTACTGTATAACCTGCCATTTAACCTACTGTATAACCTGCCATATAAACTACTGTATAACCTGCCATATAACCTACTGTGTAACCTGCCATATAACCTACTGTATAACCTGCCATATAACCTACTGTATAACCTGCCATATAACCTACCATATAACCTGCCATATAACCTACTGTATAACCTGCCATATAACCTACCGTATAACCTGCCATATAACCTACCCTATAACCTGCCATATAACCTACTGTATAACCTGCCATATAACCTACTGTAAAACCTGCCATATAAACTACTGTATAACCTGCCATATAACCTACTGTGTAACCTGCCATATAACCTACTGTATAACCTGCCATATAACCTACTGTATAACCTGCCATATAACCTACCCTATAACCTGCCATATAACCTACTGTATAACCTGCCATATAACCTACTGTATAACCTGCCATATAACCTACTGTAAAACCTGCCATATAAACTACTGTATAACCTGCCATATAACCTACTGTGTAACCTGCCATATAACCTACTGTATAACCTGCCATATAACCTACTGTATAACCTGCCATATAACCTACCCTATAACCTGCCATATAACCTACTGTACAACCTGCCATATAACCTACTGTATAACCTGCCATATAACCTACCCTATAACCTGTCATATAACCTACTGTACAACCTGCCATATAACCTACCCTATAACCTGCCATATAACCTACTGTAAAACCTGCCATATAACCTACTGTATAACCTGCCATATAACCTACTGTATAACCTGCCATATAACCTACTGTACAACCTGCCATATAACCTACTGTACAACCTGCCATATAACCTACCCTATAACCTGCCATATAACCTACTGTATAACCTGCCATATAACCTACTGTATAACCTGCCATATAACCTACCGTATAACCTGCCATATAACCTACCCTATAACCTGCCATATAACCTACCCTATAACCTGCCATATAACCTACCCTATAACCTGCAATATAACCTACCCTATAACCTGCCATATAACCTACCCTATAACCTGCCATATAACCTACTGTATAACCTGCCATATAACCTACTGTATAACCTGCCATATAACCTACTGTATAACCTGCCATATAACCTACTGTACAACCTGCCATATAACCTACTGTACAACCTGCCATATAACCTACCCTATAACCTGCCATATAACCTACTGTATAACCTGCCATATAACCTACTGTATAACCTGCCATATAACCTACCGTATAACCTGCCATATAACCTACCCTATAACCTGCCATATAACCTACCCTATAACCTGCCATATAACCTACTGTATAACCTGCCATATAACCTACTGTATAACCTGCCATATAACCTACTGTATAACCTGCCATATAACCTACCCTATAACCTGCCATATAACCTACCCTATAACCTGCCATATAACCTACTGTATAACCTGCCATATAACCTACTGTATAACCTGCCATATAACCTACCGTATAACCTGCCATATAACCTACCGTATAACCTGCCATATAACCTACCCTATAACCTGCCATATAACCTACCCTATAACCTGCCATATAACCTACTGTATAACCTGCCATATAACCTACTGTATAACCTGCCATATAACCTACTGTATAACCTGCCATATAACCTACCGTATAATCTGCCATATAACCTACCCTATAACCTGCCATATAAACTACTGTATAACCTGCCATATAACCTACTGTGTAACCTGCCATATAACCTACTGTATAACCTGCCATATAACCTACTGTATAACCTGCCATATAACCTACCCTATAACCTGCCATATAACCTACTGTACAACCTGCCATATAACCTACTGTATAACCTGCCATATAACCTACCCTATAACCTGCCATATAACCTACTGTACAACCTGCCATATAACCTACCCTATAACCTGCCATATAACCTACTGTAAAACCTGCCATATAACCTACTGTATAACCTGCCATATAACCTACATGTGTCACCTCTCTGCCCCACTACCCTACTGTCTGTTGATCTGTCACCTCTCTGCCCCACTACCCTACTGTCTGTTGATCTGTCACCTCTCTGCCCCACTACCCTACTGTCTGTTGATCTGTCATCTCTCTGCCCCACTACCCTACTGTCTGTTGATCTGTCACCTCTCTGCCCCACTACCCTACGGTCTGTTGATCTGTCATCTCTCTGCCCCACTACCCTACTGTCTGTTGATCTGTCACCTCTCTGCCCCACTACCCTACGGTCTGTTGATCTGTCACCTCTCAATAGCCTTGATACTGCCGGTCATTGTCTCTGTGATTAAAACAGCTTTGATACTGCCGGTCATTGTCTCCATGTTTAAAACAGCTTTGATACTGCCGGTCATTGTCTCCATGTTTAAAACAGCTTTGATACTGCCGGTCATTGTCTCCATGTTTAAAACAGCTTTGATACTGCCGGTCATTGTCTCCATGTTTAAAACAGCTTTTATTCTGTTTCAAGGATACAGAGATAAACACAGCTGCAGCATCTCACTCTGAATATAGAGAATTTATGCTTACCCACACACACACACACACACACACACACACACACACACACACACACACACACACACACACACACACACACACACACACACAACAACAACAACTACAACAGGCCTGCTCCTAGTACCTCAGTCGAATAACCAGAGATCTCCATAAACTATTACAGACCCAGCTGTAATCCTGTTCCCCTACTGGGGAGTCGTGGTGCTGGCACCTTTAGCTGTGTGGCCTGGGATCATTAGACCTTATCAGCACAGCCGTACTGCACTGGACATTTCATTACAATAGGAGGACACTGGGGTCTGGAGTTATTCTTGGCAGTCTTGCTCCCACTGTCAGACAACACTACTTTATTTCTGCACTGATTGACAGATCAAGGGATTTCACCACAGCCTTACTCTACTGCCCTGTCTGTATTAACATAAAACAACTAATATACTGCCCTGTCTATATTACCATAAAACAACTAATATACTGCCCTGTGTCTGTATTACCATAAAACAACTAATATACTGCCCTGTCTATATTACCATAAAACAACTAATATACTGCCCTGTGTCTGTATTACCATAAAACAACTAATATACTACCATGTGTCTGTATTACCATAACACAACAGGACGTGGGGTGCCTAGGATTGCAGTCTCTCTCCCGTTGTCTTTCCTTAGATCGTACGACTTTAGTCCACTCTGATTAGTCAGTGCTAGAACGGCATAGCAGTGACCCCACCTGAGTGACCCCACCTGTCGGAACTCTGAAGACAGACAATAGTCTCCCTCCTGGAGAAATTCTATTGTTGTATGGAGTGCTTCCCAATCAGTCTGGTTCCAAAGGGTTTCTTATGGACGAGGATCCTGTTACTAATGCTCAGGAAACGGACAAGTAGGAATCTGGTAACTAATATACTGCCCTGTCTATATTACCATAAAACAACTAATATACTGCCATGTCTGTATTACCATAAAACAACTAATATACTGCCCTGTGTCTGTATTACCAAAAAACTACTAATATACTGCCCTGTGTCTGTATTACCATAAAACAACTAATATACTGCCCTGTGTCTGTATTACCATAAAACAACTAATATACTGCCCTGTCTATATTACCATAAAACAACTAATATACTGCCCTGTCTGTATTAACATTAAACAACTAATATACTGCCATGTCTATATTACCATAAAACAACTAATATACTGCCCTGTCTGTATTACCATAAAACAACTAATACACTCCCCTGTCTGTACTACCAAAAAACAACTAATATACTGCCCTGTCTGTATTACCATAAAACAACTAATATAATGCCCTGTGTCTGTATTACCATAGAACAACTAATAAACTCCCCTTTATATATTACCATAAAACAACTAATATAATCCCCTGTCTATATTACCATAAAATAACTAATATACTGCCCTGTCTATATTATCATAAAACAACCCATAAACTGCCTTGTCTATATTACCATAAAACAACTAATGTACTGCCCTGTCTATATTACCATAAGACAACTAATATACTGCCATGTCTATATTACCATAAAACAACAAATATACTGCCTTGTGTCTGTATTACCATAAAACAACTAATATACTTCCATGTCTATATTACCATAAAACAACTAATATAACCCCCTGTCTATATTAACATAAAACAACTAATATACGGCCCTGTGTCTATATTACCAAAAAACAGCTAATATACTACCCTGTCTACATTACCGTAAAACAACTACTATACTGCCCTGTCTATATTACCATAAGACAACTACTATACTGCCCTGTCTATATTACCATAAGACAACTACTATACTGCCCTGTCTATATTACCATAAGACAACTACTATACTCCCCTGTCCATATTACCATAAAACAACTACTATACTGCCCTGTCTATATTACCATAAGACAACTACTATACTGCCCTGTCTATATTACCATAAGACAACTACTATACTGCCCTTTCTATATTACCATAAAACAACTAATATACTGCCCTGTCTGTATTACCATAAAACAACTAATATACTGCCATGTCTATATTACCATAACACATCTACTATACTTCCCTGTCTACATTACCATAACACAACAGGACGTTTGGTGCCTAGGATTGCAGTCTCTCTCCCGTTGTCTTTCCTTAGATCGTACGACTTTAGTCCACTCTGCTTAGTCAGTGCTAGAACGGCATAGCAGTGACCCCACCTGAGTGACCCCACCTGTCGGAACTCTGAAGACAGACAATAGTCTCCCTCCTGGAGAAATTCTATTGTTGTATGGAGTGCTTCCCAATCAGTCTGGTTCCAAAGGGTTTCTTATGGACGAGGATCCTGTTACTAATGCTCAGGAAACGGACAAGTAGGAATCTGTTTTTTTAGAGAAAGATTAGAGCAGGTCACTAAAGGTCAAAGACCTGAGAAGAATGGAGACTAGCTGGAGTGACACACAATACTGTGCGTCTGAATAGAGACTACACTCTATATACAGTAAACATAGTGCACTACTTAGATCAGGGCCCATAGGGCTAAGTGATGCATTATATTAGGGAATAGGGTGCCATTTGGGACACACTGATGAAACCCCATGTCACGACTGTTTCTTGGATAACACTGCTTGGACTTCAATAGCAAGTGTGATTATACATTCTCCGTGTTTTTATTTTTCTTCTTTCCTGTCGGAAGACACGTTTTTTTTCTCCTCGTTTTTCTTGGACCAATATTAAACATGTTTGTGTCTCTCCATGTGTTTCTTCACAGATACGACTACGTAGAGATCCGTGACGGGAACAGTGAGAACGCAGACCTTTTGGGTAAACACTGCAGTAACATCGCCCCTCCAGCCGTCATATCCTCGGGCCCTGTTCTCCTCATCAGGTTCGTCTCTGACTACGCTCACCAGGGGGCTGGCTTCTCACTGCGATATGAGATCTTCAAGACTGGTGAGTTCTGATATACACAATGGCAAAGCGTACATACAACTAGACAAATACATTGGGACAAATCAACTCTGTCAAGCGTAGAGACACAACTATGGGTGATATAAACATTTAGGACCAGTTTTGCGGTCGTGGATTAAGCCTAGTCTTGGAGTAAAAAGTAACTTTCAATGGAGTTATTACCAGTATGTTGGGACGTATTGCATTTTCTATTAATAGCTATCCTCTAAGGAGTATGTCACATCCATCACCCATTTTGTTTTTAAACGTTGTTTAAAGGTTCACAGTCAAACATTTATTTTATGAAAATATAAAAAAAACGATTGATTAATCTCTAATTGTAACCGGTGTGAAATGGCTAGCTAGTTTGCATGATGCGAGCGAATAGCATTTATAAATCGGTTACGTCACTCGCTCTGAGACCTTGTTCTGCAAGGGAAACAACTGGAAGCATTGTTACCTATCATGGAGCGATGGGTAACGATGCTTGGTGGGAGCCAGTTGTTGATGTGTGCAGAGGGTCCCTGGTTCGAGCCCAGGTAGGGGTGAGGAGAGGGACGGAAGCTACACTGTTACATACGGAGGAATATATCACATCATTATCTCTAAGGAGGAATGTGTCACATAATTATCCCTATGGAAAATATCACATTATTATCTCTACGGAATATATCACATCATTATCTCTACGGAATATATCACATCATTATCTCTACGGAATATATCACATCATTATCTCTACGGAATATATCACATCATTATCTCTACGGAATATATCACATCATTATATCTACGGAATATATCACATCATTATCTTTAAGGAGGAATGTATCACATCATTATCTCTATGGAATATATCACATTATTATCTCTACGGAATATATCATATCATTATCTCTACGGAATATATCACATCATTATCTCTAAGGAATATATCACATCGTTATCTCTAGGGAATATATTGCATCATTATCTCTAAGGAGAAATATATCACATAATTATCTCTACGGAAAATATCACATCATCATCTATAAGGAATATATCACATCATTATCTCTAAGGAGGAATGTATCACATCATTATCTCTATGGAATATATCACATTATTATCTCTACGGAATATATCATATCATTATCTCTACGGAATATATCACATCTTTATCTCTAAGGAATATATCACATCGTTATCTCTACGGAATATATCACATCATTATCTCTACGGAGGAATATATCACATCATTATCTCCAAGGAGGAATATATCACATCATTATCTCCAAGGAGGAATATATCACATATTTATCTCTAAGGAATATATCACATTAGTATCTCTATGGAATATATCATCTCATTATCTCTAAGGAATATATCATATCATTATCTCTAAGGAATATATCATCTCATTATCTCTAAGGAATATATCACATCATTATCTCTAAGCAATATATCACATTAGTATCTCTATGGAATATATCACATCATTATCTCTATGGAATATATCACATCGTTATCTCTAAGGAATATATCACCTCATTATCTCTAAGGAATATATCACATCATTATCTCTATGGAATATATCACATCGTTATCTCTTAGGAAGAAATTATCACACCATTTTCTCTAAGGAATATATCACCTCATTATCTCTAAGGAGGAATATACCACATAGTTATCTATGAGGAATATATCACATCATTATCTCTAAGGAGGAATATATCACCATCATTATCTATGAGGAATATATCACATCATGGTGTACCTGGTAGAAGCCTGGGGTCCTGGTAGAGGCCTGGGGGGCCCTGGCATATCTCTCCTTCATGGTGCTGCCTGTTGGACACACCTTTCTTCTTTAAGGAGAAAGGAAAGACAATAAACGGCGGCCATTCGTCTTCTGTTCCATCCTACATCTCTTGTCCCTGGGGGTAGAGGAGGAGAGGAGGGAGGAGAGGAGGAGAGGAGGGAGGAGAGGAGGGAGGAGAGGAGGGGAGAAGGGGGCGAGAGGAGGGAGGAGAGGAGGAGAGGAGGGAGGAGAGGACGGGAAGGGAGGAGGAGGAGAGGAGGAGAGGAGGAGAGGACGGGAGGGGAGAAGGGGGAGAAGGGGGTGAGAGGAGGGGGTAGAGGAGGAGAGGATGGAGGAGAGGACGGGAGGGGAGAAGGGAGCGAGAGGAGGGGGTAGAGGAGGAGAGGAGGGAGGAGAGGAAGGGAGGGGAGAGGGGGGCGAGAGGAGGGAGGAGAGGACGGGAGGGGAGAGGGTGATGGAGTTACTAACACAACACATATGGTGATCTGGTGTAGTCTGATTCAATGACACAGGCCTACTGGGACTGGGGGAAGCTCATGTGTGTGGTTTGACAGAACCCACCCGGCGGACTCAAACACAAAATGACCGTTAGTGTTAACACCCCCAGACCCTCAGAGACACAGAGAGAGAGAGAGATGACAATAAAGTCCTCGAATTGAGATATATATATCCGGCTGTGATTGGGAGTCCCGGAAGGGTGGCGCACAATTGGCCCAGCGTTGCCGGGGTAGGCCTTCATTGTAAATAATAATTTGTTCTTAAACAGACTTGCATAGTTAAATAAAGGTTACAGGTAAAAAAAAATTAAAAAAAAATACATTTGTGATGTTTTATTGATAACGACCTATTAGAGAATCATGAGAAAACAAATGATGAGAAAACCAAAAAAATAATTACTTGACACATTGGAAAGAATTAATAAAAAAAACAGAGCAAACTAGAATGCTATTTGGCCCACAGTGGCAGAATACCTGACCACTGTGACTGACACAAAATGAAGGAAAGCTTTGACTATGTACAGACTCAGTGAGCAGGCAGACCTTGCTCTCAACAGAAGACAGGATATGTGGACAAAATGAGGTGGAAACTGAGCTGTACTTTCTAACCTTCTCAACCTCCTGCCAAATATATAACCACATTGGGGACACATATTCCCCTCAGATTACATAGACCCACACAAACCCCTGATTTTGATAAACTCCCATATCTACTGGGTGAAATAATGACCTGTTGCCACAAGAAAAGGGCAACCAGTGAAGAACAAACACCATTGGAAATGCAACCTATATTAATCTGTCTATTTCTTTTCCCTTCAACTATTTGCACATTGTTATAAAGTTGTTAATAGCCATAATATAACACTTGAAATGTCTCTATTATTTTGAAACTTTTATGAGTGTAATGTTTACTATTCATTTCTGATTGTTTATTTAAAACCTCTTAAGGATTAGCCCCTTTTTTCCCCCCCAATTTTCTCCTAAAATGACTGACTGTAGCTCAGACCCTGTAACGTCTGCTTCCGGCTCACACTCTCAAACACGTAGATCCCCTGAACGCAGCTCACTCTCCACATCCCCATCACCTGAATTCTGATCACCTGTTCACACACCTGTATGTCATTATCACACACTCTCAAACACGTAGATCCCCTGAACGCAGCTCACTCTCCACATCCCCATCACCTGAATTCTGATCACCTGTTCACACACCTGTATGTCATTATCACACACTCTCAAACACGTAGATCCCCTGAACGCAGCTCACTCTCCACATCCCCATCACCTGAATTCTGATCACCTGTTCACACACCTGTATGTCATTATCACACACTATTTAGTTCGGTTCTTTGCGTCCCGTCACCGTGAGGTAATTGTTTGTTTTGTGACACACTTCCAGTCGTAGTGCTGTTTTTCCCCGTAATTTAATCCTCCCGTGGATGATCGTTTTTGCCTATTCCCTGCCTGTACTTTAGCCTATCGGATTTCCTGTTATCAACCTATTGCCTGGTCTCCCGGACTACATTACTAGCCTTTCCCTGCCTGTACTGACCTTCTGCCTGCCCCTGGACCCAACTACCTACCTCCTCCTATGTATGACCTTCTGCCTTCGGTCTATTAATACATTTTCAAGTTCATAACTGTGAACTCTCCTCAAACAATAGCATGGTATTATTTCACTGTAATAGCTACTGTAAATTGGACAGTGCAGTTAGATTAACAAGAATTTAAGCTTTCTGCCAATATCAGATATGTGTATGTCTTGAGAAATGTCCTTGTTACTTACAACCTCATGCTAATCCTTTCTTCTCATCTTTTCTTCTTCTCTCTGGCAGGAAATCACTGCCTTCTCTCCCCATTTATTCACATGCACACGGACACACACGCGCACGTTTGGTTCCGTTGTGCCACAGAATATCTCTCTGTAGGAACGTTGTGTTTCTGCCACTTGGCCAGAAGTCCATGGTAATGTTGTGTTTCTGCCACTTGGCCAGAAGTTCCATGATAACGTTGTGTTTCTGCCACTTGGCCAGAAGTCCATGATAATGTTGTGTTTCTGCCACTTGGCCAGAAGTCCATGATAACGTTATGTTTCTGCCACTTGGCCAGAAGTCCATGATAATGTTGTGTTTCTGCCACTTGGCCAGAAGTCCATGGTAATGTTGTGTTTCTGCCACTTGGCCAGAAGTTCCATGATAACGTTGTGTTTCTGCCACTTGGCCAGAAGTCCATGATAATGTTGTGTTTCTGCCACTTGGCCAGAAGTCCATGATAACGTTGTGTTTCTGCCACTTGGCCAGAAGTCCATGATAATGTTGTGTTTCTGCCACTTGGCCAGAAGTCCATGGTAATGTTGTGTTTCTGCCACTTGGCCAGAAGTCCATGATAATGTTGTGTTTCTGCCACTTGGCCAGAAGTCCATGGTAATGTTGTGTTTCTGCCTACTTGGCCAGAAGTTCCATGATAATTTTGTGTTTCTGCCACTTGGCCAGAAGTCCATGGTAATGTTGTGTTTCTGCCACTTGGCCAGAAGTCCATGGTAATGTTGTGTTTCTGCCACTTGGCCAGAAGTCCATGGTAATGTTGTGTTTCTGCCACTTGGCCAGAAGTCCATGGTAATGTTGTGTTTCTGCCACTTGGCCAGAAGTCCATGGTAATGTTGTGTTTCTGCCACTTGGCCAGAAGTCCATGGTAATGTTGTGTTTCTGCCACTTGGCCAGAAGTTCCATGATAACGTTGTGTTTCTGCCACTTGGCCAGAAGTCCATGGTAATGTTGTGTTTCTGCCACTTGGCCAGAAGTCCATGATAATGTTGTGTTTCTGCCACTTTGCCAGAAGTCCATGGTAATGTTGTGTTTCTGCCACTTGGCCAGAAGTCCATGGTAATGTTGTGTTTCTGCCACTTGGCCAGAAGTCCATGGTAATGTTGTGTTTCTGCCACTTGGCCAGAAGTCCATGGTAACGTTGTGTTTCTGCCACTTGGCCAGAAGTCCGCGATAATGTTGTGTTTCTGCACTTGGCCAGAAGTCCATGATAATGTTGTGTTTCTGCCACTTGGCCAGAAGTCCATGGTAATGTTGTGTTTCTGCCACTTGGCCAGAAGTCCGCGATAATGTTGTGTTTCTGCTGATAAGCTGTCAGATGACTTTTCTCCTGACCTCAGTTCGTCTCTTCCGTCTTCTCTCCTGTCCACTTTTCTCCTAGCTGGAGAAGAATATGTGAGGAATCCATCAAATTAAAAGATAGGTAGATAGACAGACATTAGTATTGAAATAGGAGGATGAACAGTATTGAAATTGGCTGAGTGTTCTGAACACTTGTTGGACTTGGCTGTTGGTAAAGACAAACATCCTTTGGGTTGTTGTGATGGCTTGACGGAGGAGTGAGAGCAGGCCATTCAACCCCTCTTCTCTTTCCCTCTCTCCCATGTTGTTTTGTTTTGAGCCTAGTCTGCCCCTGAGGAGGGGTAAATTAAGGCCCCATGCCCCCCTGCAGAGGTAGAGAGGAGGTCTGTGTGTACCCAACTCCCCATTACCCGTCCGAGCCCCTCTGTTTTTTTAATCAGGCCAGAGCTGAACCCCCAGACAGACAGACATCTTCTCAACCCTCACAAACATGGCGTACAGTAGCCTGATGTTGCTACGGTTACAATAGGAAGACTTCCTGAAAAGTTTAACCCAGTGTCCTAACTGCCGGCCAGCTGTTGTTGTACCACATAAAACATGCCTTTACACTGGATTATAGAGGTTCACCCCGGTGGCCATAACAAGCCTCTACACTGGATTATAGAGGTTCACCCTGGTGGCCATAACAAGCCTCTACACTGGATTATAGAGGTTCACCCTGGTGGCCATAACAAGCCTCTACACTGGATTATAGAGGTTCACCCTGGTGGCCATAACATGCCTCTACACTGGATTATAGAGGTTCACCCTGGTGGCCATAACATGCCTCTACACTGGATTATAGAGGTTCACCCTGGTGGCCATAACATGCCTCTACACTGGATTATAGAGGTTCACCCTGGTGGCCATAACATGCCTCTACACTGGATTATAGAGGTTCACCCTGGTGGCCATAACATGCCTCTACACTGGATTATAGAGGTTCACCCTGGTGGCCATAACAAGCCTCTACACTGGATTATAGAGGTTCACCCTGGTGGCCATAACAAGCCTCTACACTGGATTATAGAGGTTCACCCTGGTGGCCATAACAAGCCTCTACACTGGATTATAGAGGTTCACCCTGGTGGCCATAACAAGCCTCTACACTGGATTATAGAGGTTCACCCTGGTGGCCATAACAAGCCTCTACACTGGATTATAGAGGTTCATCCTGGTGGCCATAACAAGCCTCTACACTGGATTATAGAGGTTCACCCTGGTGGCCATAACAAGCCTCTACACTGGATTATAGAGGTTCACCCTGGTGGCCATAACAAGCCTCTACACTGGATTATAGAGGTTCACCCTGGTGGCCATAACAAGCCTCTACACTGGATTATAGAGGTTCACCCTGGTGGCCATAACAAGCCTCTACACTGGATTATAGAGGTTCACCCTGGTGGCCATAACAAGCCTCTACACTGGATTATAGAGGTTCACCCTGGTGGCCATAACAAGCCTCTACACTGGATTATAGAGGTTCACCCTGGTGGCCATAACAAGCCTCTACACTGGATTATAGAGGTTCACCCTGGTGGCCATAACAAGCCTCTACACTGGATTATAGAGGTTCACCCTGGTGGCCATAACAAGCCTCTACACTGGATTATAGAGGTTCACCCTGGTGGCCATAACAAGCCTCTACACTGGATTATAGAGGTTCACCCTGGTGGCCATAACAAGCCTCTACACTGGATTATAGAGGTTCACCCTGGTGGCCATAACAAGCCTCTACACTGGATTATAGAGGTTCACCCTGGTGGCCATAACAAGCCTCTACACTGGATTATAGAGGTTCACCCTGGTGGCCATAACAAGCCTCTACACTGGATTATAGAGGTTCACCCTGGTGGCCATAACAAGCCTCTACACTGGATTATAGAGGTTCACCCTGGTGGCCATAACAAGCCTCTACACTGGATTATAGAGGTTCACCCTGGTGGCCATAACAAGCCTCTACACTGGATTATAGAGGTTCACCCTGGTGGCCATAACATGCCTCTACACTGGATTATAGAGGTTCACCCTGGTGGCCATAACATGCCTCTACACTGGATTATAGAGGTTCACCCTGGTGGCCATAACATGCCTCTACACTGGATTATAGAGGTTCACCCTGGTGGCCATAACAAGCCTCTACACTGGATTATAGAGGTTCACCCTGGTGGCCATAACAAGCCTCTACACTGGATTATAGAGGTTCACCCTGGTGGCCATAACAAGCCTCTACACTGGATCATAGAGGTTCACCCTGGTGGCCATAACAAGCCTCTACACTGGATTATAGAGGTTCACCCTGGTGGCCATAACATGCCTCTACACTGGATTATAGAGGTTCACCCTGGTGGCCATAACAAGCCTCTACACTGGATTATAGAGGTTCACCCTGGTGGCCATAACAAGCCTCTACGCTGGATTATAGAGGTTCACCCTGGTGGCCATAACAAGCCTCTACGCTGGATTATAGAGGTTCACCCTGGTGGCCATAACAAGCCTCTACGCTGGATTATAGAGGTTCACCCTGGTGGCCATAACATGCCTCTACACTGGATTATTGAGGTTCACCCTGGTGGCCATAACAAGCCTCTACACTGGATTATAGAGGTTCACCCTGGTGGCCATAACATGCCTCTACACTGGATTATAGAGGTTCACCCTGGTGGCCATAACAAGCCTCTACACTGGATTATAGAGGTTCACCCTGGTGGCCATAACAAGCCTCTACACTGGATTATAGAGGTTCACCCTGGTGGCCATAACATGCCTCTACACTGGATTATAGAGGTTCACCCTGGTGGCCATAACATGCCTCTACACTGGATTATAGAGGTTCACCCTGGTGGCCATAACAAGCCTCTACACTGGATTATAGAGGTTCACCCTGGTGGCCATAACATGCCTCTACACTGGATTATAGATGGAGGGTGGGCTGGTTGTTGTCCAGGAGCAGCTCTCCCACTATCATGAAGCCGCCGGGCTGTTTTGGGCTTTTTTCCTTTCCTTTGACGTCTCTCAGAAATGAACTTGCCCAGGTGTTTTGCTTGTGTACCGAGACACACCAACCAGTTACCATAGTGACCATATGGAACAGGGAGTGCCAGAGAGAAACACTAAGAAGAGAAAGGATAGAAGGGCACACATGCTTACAGTCACACACAGTCACACACAGTCACTCACAGTCACACACAGTCACACACAGTCACTCACAGTCACACACAGTCATTCACAGACACACACCCTTTCCCACCTGGACAAAAGGAACACCTACGTGAGAATGCTATTCATTGACTACAGCTCAGTGTTCAACACCATAGTGCCCACAAAGCTCATCACTAAGCTAAGGACCCTGGGACCAAACACCTCCCTCTGCAACTGGATCCTGGACTTCCTGACAGGTCGCCCCCAGGTAGTAAGTTAGATAAAAAGAGGCCCCTCAGGGGTGCATGCTCAGTCCCCTCCTGTACTCCCTGTTCACCCACGACTGCATGGCCAGGCACGACTCCAACACCATCATTAAATTTGATGATGACACAACAGCGGTAGGCCTGATCACTGACAACGACGAGACAGCATATAGGGAGGAGGTCAGAGACCTGGCCGGGTGGTGCCAGGACAACAACCTCTCCCTCAACGTGATCAAGACAAAGGAGGTGATTGTGGACTACAGGAAAAGGAGGACCGAGCACGCCCCCGTTCTCATCTACGGGGCTGCAGTGGAGCAGGTTGAGAGCTTCAAGTTCCTTGGTGTCCACATCACCAACAAACTACCATGGTCCAAACACACCAAGACAGTCATGAAGAGGGCACGACAAAGCCTATTCCACCTCAGGAGACTGAAAAGATTTGGCATGGGCCCCCAGATCCTCAAAAGGTTCTACAGCTGCACCATCGAGAGCATCCTGATCGGTTGCATCACCGCCTGGTACGGCAACTGCTCGGACTCCGACCGCAAGGCACTACAGCGGGTAGTGTGTACGGCCCAGTACATGACTGGGGCTAAGCTGCCTACCATCCAGGACCTCTATACCAGGCGGTGTCAGAGGAAGGCCCTAAAAATTGTCATAGACTCCAGTCACCCAAGTCATAGACTGTTCTCTCTGCTACCGCACGGCAAGCGGTACTGGAGCGCCAAGTCTAGGACCAAGAGGCTTCTAAACAGCTTTTACCCCCAAGCCATACGACTGCTGAACATCATGTCAAATGGCTACCCAGACTATTTGCATTGCCCCCTTCTACACCGCTGCTACTCTGTTGTTATCATCTATGCATAGTCACTTTAATAACTCAACCTACATGTACATATTACCTCAACTAACCGGTGCTCCCGCACATTGACTCTGTACCATTATCCCCTGTATATAGCCTCCACATTGACTCTGTACCAGTACCCCCCTGTATATAGCCTCCACATTGACTCTGTACCAGTACCCCCTGTATATAGCCTCCACATTGACTCTGTACCAGTACCCCCTGTATATAGCCTCCACATTGACTCTGTACCAGT
Organism: Brachymystax lenok tsinlingensis; assembly: GCA_030435695.1. Lineage (NCBI taxonomy): Eukaryota > Metazoa > Chordata > Actinopteri > Salmoniformes > Salmonidae > Brachymystax > Brachymystax lenok. Next base: position 2,090,087 of record CM059781.1, on the reverse strand, counting down.
ACCCCCTGTATATAGCCTCCACATTGACTCTGTACCAGTACCCCCTGTATATAGCCTCCACATTGACTCTGTACCAGTACCCCCTGTATATAGCCTCCACATTGACTCTGTACCAGTACCCCCTGTATATAGCCTCCACATTGACTCTGTACGGTACCCCTTGTACATAGCCTCCACATTGACTCTGTACCAGTACCCCCTGTATATAGCCTCCACATTGACTCTGTACCAGTATCCCTGTATATAGTCTCCACATTGACTCTGTACCAGTACCCCCTGTATATAGCCTCCACATTGACTCTGTACAGTACCCCCTGTATATACTCTCCACATTGACTCTGTGCAGTACCCCCTGTATATAGCCTCCACATTGACTCTGTGCAGTACCCCCTGTATATAGCCTCCACATTGACTCTGTGCAGGTACCCCCTGTATATAGCCTCCACATTGACTCTGTACAGTACCCCCTGTATATAGCCTCCACATTGACTCTGTGCAGTACCCCCTGTATATAGCCTCCACATTGACTCTGTACAGGTACCCTGTATATAGCCTCCACATTGACTCTGTACAGTACCCCCTGTATATAGTCTCCACATTGACTCTGTGCAGTACCCTGTATATAGCCTCCACATTGACTCTGTGCAGTACCCCCTGTATATAGTCTCCACATTGACTCTGTACCGTTACCCCCTGTATATAGCCTCCACATTGACTCTGTGCAGTACCCCCTGTATATAGTCTCCACATTGACTCTGTACCGTTACCCCCTGTATATAGCCTCCACATTGACTCTGTACCGGTACCCCCTGTATATAGTCTCCACATTGATTCTGTGCAGTACCCCCTGTATATAGCCTCCACATTGACTCTGTACCGGTACCCCCTGTATATAGTCTCCACATTGACTCTGTACCAGTACCCCCTGTTTATAGCCTCCACATTGACTCTGTGCAGTACCCCCTGTATATAGCCTCCACATTGACTCTGTACAGTAACCCCTGTATATAGCCTCCACATTGACTCTGTACCAGTACCCCCTGTATATAGCCTCCACATTGACTCTGTGCAGTACCCCCTGTATATAGCCTCCACATTGACTCTGTGCAGGTACCCCCTGTATATAGCCTCCACATTGACTCTGTACAGTACCCCCTGTATATAGCCTCCACATTGACTCTGTGCAGTACCCCCTGTATATAGCCTCCACATTGACTCTGTACAGTAACCCCTGTATATAGCCTCCACATTGACTCTGTACCAGTACCCCCTGTATATAGCCTCCACATTGACTCTTTACCGGTACCCCCTGTATATAGCCTCCACATTGACTCTGTGCAGTACCCCCTGTATATAGCCTCCACATTGACTCTGTACAGGTACCCCTGTATATAGTCTCCACATTGACTCTGTACCGGTACCTCCTGTATATAGTCTCCACATTGACTCTGTGCAGTACCCCCTGTATATAGCCTCCACATTGACTCTGTGCAGTACCCCCTGTATATAGCCTCCACATTGACTCTGTACCGGTACCCCCTGTATAAAGCCTCCACATTGACTCTGTACCGGTACCCCCTGTATATAGCCCTGCTATTGTTATTTTACTGCTGCTCTTTAATTACTTGTTACTTTCATTTCTTATTCAGGGTTTTTTAAACTGCATTGTTGGTTAAGAGCTTGTAAGTAAGCATTTCACTGTAAGGTCTACACCTGTTGTATTCAGCATTTCACTGTAAGGTCTACACCTGTTGTATTCAGCATTTCACTGTAAGGTCTACTACACCTGTTGTATTCAGCATTTCACTGTAAGGTCTACACCTGTTGTATTCAGCATTTCACTGTGAGGTCTACACCTGTTGTATTCGGCATTTCACTGTAAGGTCTACACCCTGTTGTATTCAGCATTTCACTGTAAGGTCTACACCTGTTGTATTCAGCATTTCACTGTAAGGTCTACACCTGTTGTATTCAGCATTTCACTGTGAGGTCTACACCTGTTGTATTCAGCATTTCACTGTAAGGTCTACTACACCTGTTGTATTCAGCATTTCACTGTAAGGTCTACACCTGTTGTATTCAGCATTTCACTGTAAGGTCTACACCTGTTGTATTCGGCACATGTAACTAATACCATTTGATTTGATTTGACACACTGTCACTCACAGTCACAAAGCACCAACATTTCTTTCCTCTTATTAATACACAATGATGTTCCCAAAGGCCTGCTCTATTTGGAGTGCACACAAGCACACACACACACACAAGGGATAGAGGGGACAGAGAGAGAGAGACCGAGGGGGCTGTTGTTGACAGGCTGAAGGGGAGGTGTGCAGGAGGAGGGAGGGGGGCAGAAATATCAATGGATCAAAGAACTAACACAGAGTAATCTGCAGCTCTTAACTCTTAAATAACTGTGATACCTTACCTATTAATAATCCATCACACCAGCTGCGACCCTGCTGGCTGGGTACACACACACACACAGACACACACACACACACACACACACACACACACACACATTTATGAGCGGAGCCTGTACAGTGTTTTGTTCCTCATTCCTATGCAGTGGTAGTACCCACAAACATGGTCTGAGACAAGGGTTGTTTCTATAAGAGGCTTAGGCTGGTGGGCAGGGAACTGTCTGGTAGGGCAGGGAACAGTCTGGTAGGGCAGGGAACAGTCTGGTAGGGCAGGGAACTGTCTGGTGGGCAGGGAACAGTCTGGTGGGCAGGGAACAGTCTGGTAGGGCAGGGAACAGTCTGGTAGGGCAGGGAACTGTCTGGTGGGCAGGGAACAGTCTAGTAGGGCAGGGAACTGTCTGGTGGGCAGGGAACAGTCTGGTAGGGCAGGGAACAGTCTGGTAGGGCAGGGAACAGTCTGGTAGGGCAGGGAACAGTCTGGTAGGGCAGGGAACTGTCTGGTAGGGCAGGGAACAGTCTGGTGGGCAGGGAACAGTCTGGTGGGCAGGGAACAGTCTGTTGGGCAGGGAACAGTCTGTTGGGCAGGGAACAGTCTGGTAGGGCAGGGAACTGTCTGGTAGGGCAGGGAACAGTCTGGTAGGGCAGGGAACTGTCTGGTGGGCAGGGAACAGTCTGGTAGGGCAGGGAACAGTCTGGTAGGGCAGGGAACAGTCTGGTAGGGCAGGGAACAGTCTGGTAGGGCAGGGAACTGTCTGGTAGGGCAGGGAACAGTCTGGTAGGGCAGGGAACTGTCTGGTGGGCAGGGAACTGTCTGGTAGGGCAGGGAACTGTCTGGTAGGGCAGGGAACTGTCTAGTAGGGCAGGGAACTGTCTGCTGGGCAGGGAACTGTCTGGTAGGGCAGGGAACTGTCTGGTAGGGCAGGGAACTGTCTAGTAGGGCAGGGAACTGTCTGGTGGGCAGGGAACTGTCTGGTAGGGCAGGGAACTGTCTGGTAGGGCAGGGAACAGTCTGGTAGGGCAGGGAACTGTCTGGTAGGGCAGGGAACAGTCTGGTAGGGCAGGGAACTGTCTGGTAGGGCAGGGAACAGTCTGGTGGGCAGGGAACTGTCTGGTGGGCAGGGAACTGTCTGGTGGACAGGGAACTGTCTGGTGAGCAGGGAACTGTAAGGTCTGGGCACAAGATGAGGCAGGGGAGCTTTGAACCCCAACTGGACAAGCCCAGACATGCCTCTCACAGTGAGCTGAGAGACATGGGCCACTCCCCAGAGCTCACCATGCTGTGTGTGCCTGCGCTGCCTCTTCCAGTGACACATGGGCTGTCAGTAGGGGGCTAAACCCTCCTCTTTTATTGAGTTCCTTCTCACCCACGCCATCGATTGATCCAAGGAGGGCTGGAGGGAGTCAAGGGAGACGGGGGAGAACGGGGAGACAGAGGAGACGGGGGAGGATCTTGTTGAGATGACCGAGCATAATCAACCCACCGTGGAAAGAGGCGGAGGGGAGAAGGGGAGACAGTGAAGAGAGGCGGGAGACAGTGAGGGAGAAGGGGGAGACAGTGAGAGAGAGAGGGGAGACAGTGAGGGAGGTGATGGGGGGAGACCGTGAGAGAGGGGAGACAGTGAGGTAGAGGGGGGAGACACAGAGAGAGGGGAGACAGTGAGAGAGAGAGGGGGGAGACAGTGAGGGAGGTGACAGGGAGAGAGGGGGGAGACAGCGAGGGAGAGGGGGGGAGACAGTGAGAGAGAGGGGGAGACAGCGAGGGGGAGACAGGGAGAGAGGGGGGAGACAGCGAGGGCGAGGAGGTTCTGTTCCTGACAGAGATACATCCACAATGCTGAGCTGTCACATTTTCCAGAGACACGGCTCACACATTCATTCACTCACAATAGGACGCTCACACAGGCCTGAAGGTCTCACTTTGAACTGACTGTCAAGGATCTCTCTCTAACGTACTGTAGCTTACAAGCTGTACTGAAGGCAATGTGTGGGGTTAGACAGATTGATCTACAAATGGTGTATTTTGTTTGGAAATGTCATTCATGTTTGTTGTCAGTGATGGTACGTGTACACCAGTATGTGGACACCCCTTCAAATGAGTGGATTCATCTATTTCAGCCTCACCTGTTGCTGACAGGTGTATACAATCGAGCACACCGCCATGCAATCTCCATAGACAAACATTGGCAGTAGAATGGCCCGTACTGAAGAGCTCAGTGACTTTTCAACGTGGCACCGTCAGAGGATGCCACCCTTTCCAACCAACAAGTCAGTTCGTCAAAATTTCTTCCCTGCTAGAGCTTCCCCGGTCGACTGTCTAGGAGCAACAACGGCTCAGCCGCGAAGTGGTAGGCCACACAAACTCACAGAACGGGACCCGCCGAGTGCTGAAGCGCGTAAAAATCGTCTGTCCTCGGTTGCAACACACACAACTGAGTTCCAAACAGTCTTTGGAAGCAGCGTCAGCACAAGAACTGTTCATCGGGAGCTTCAAGAAATGGGTTTCCATAGCAAATCAAATCAAAGTTTATTTGTCACTTGTGCCGAATACAACAGGGTGTAGACCTTACAGTGAAATGCTGAACACAACAGGTGTAGACCTTACAGTGAAATGCTGAACACAACAGGTGTAGACCTCACAGTGAAATGCTGAATACAACAGGTGTAGACCTTACAGTGAAATGCTGAATACAACAGGTGTAGACCTCACTGTGAAATGCTGAATACAACAGGTGTAGACCTCACTGTGAAATGCTGAATACAACAGGTGTAGACCTCACAGTGAAATGCTGAATACAACAGGTGTAGACCTTACAGTGAAATGCTGAACACAACAGGGTGTAGACCTTACAGTGAAATGCTGAATACAACAGGTGTAGACCTTACAGTGGAATGCTGAATACAACAGGTGTAGACCTTACAGTGAAATGCTGAATACAACAGGTGTAGACCTTACAGTGAAATGCTGAATACAACAGGTGTAGACCTTACAGTGAAATGCTGAATACAACAGGTGTAGACCTCACAGTGAAATGCTGAATACAACAGGACCTTACAGTGAAAAGCCGAATACAACAGGACCTCACAGTGAAATGCTGAATACAACAGGACCTTACAGTGAAATGCTGACTTACAGGCTCTAACCAACAGTGCAAAAAATGTATTAGGTGAACAATAGGTAAGGAAAGAAATAAAAACAACAGTAAAAAGACAGTGAAAATAACAGTAGCGAAGCTATATACAGTAGAGAGGCTATAAACAGTAGAGGGGCTATATACAGTAGAGAGGTTATATACAGTAGAGGGGCTATATACAGTAGAGGGGCTATATACAGTAGAGAGGTTATATACAGTAGAGAGGCTATATACAGTAGAGGGGCTATATACAGTAGAGAGGCTATATACAGTAGAGGGGCTATATACAGTAGAGAGGCTATATACAGTAGAGAGGCTATATACAGTAGAGGGGCTATATACAGTAGAGGGGCTATATACAGTAGAGGGGCTATATACAGTAGAGAGGCTATATACAGTAGAGGGGCTATATACAGTAGAGAGGTTATATACAGTAGAGGGGCTATATACAGTAGAGGGGCTATATACAGTAGAGGGGCTATATACAGTAGAGAGGTTATATACATTAGAGGGGCTATATACAGTAGAGGGGCTATATACAGTAGAGGGGCTATATACAGTAGAGAGGCTATATACAGTAGAGGGGCTATATACAGTAGAGAGGTTATATACAGTAGAGGGGCTATATACAGTAGAGAGGCTATATACAGTAGAGGGGCTATATACAGTAGAGAGGTTATATACAGTAGAGGGGCTATATACAGTAGAGAGGCTATATACAGTAGAGGGGCTATATACAGTAGAGGGGCTATATACAGTAGAGAGGCTATAACAGTAGCGAGGCTATATACAGTAGAGAGGCTATAACAGTAGAGAGGCTATATACAGTAGAGGGGCTATATACAGTAGAGAGGCTACTGCGACAGGTAGCCTAGTGGTTAGAGCGTTGGACTTATAACCGGAGGGTTGCAAGTTCGAATCCCCGAGCTGACAAGGTAAAAATCTGTCGTTCTGCCCCTGAACAAGGCAGTTAACCCACTGTTCCCCGGGCGCCCAAGACGTGGATGTCGATTAAGGCAGCCCCCCGCACCTGTGGGTCTAGGGTTTCTGGGATAATGGTGTTGATGTGAGCCATTACCAGCCTTTCAAAGCATTCCAAAGCATACATACAGGCACTGGTTAGTCTGGCTGATTGAGGTAGTATGTAGTTATGGTTAAAGTGTTGGCTACAGACGTGAGTACTACGGGTCTGTAGTCATTTAGGCAGGTTGCCCTTGTGTTCTTAGGCACAGGGACTATGGTTGTCTGCTTGAAACATGTTAGTATTACAGACTCAATCAGGGACATGTTGAAAATGTCAGTGAAGACACCTGCCAGTTGGTCAGCTTATGCTCGTAGTACACGTCCTGGTAATCCGTCTGGCCCTGCGGCCTTGTGAATGTTGACCTGTTTAAAGGTCTTACTTACGTCGGCTACTGAGAGCGTGATCACACAGTCGTCTGGAACAGCTGATGCTCTCATGCATGCTTCAGTGTTACTTGCCTCGAAGGCCCTTTCCTCTTGACTGAATAGAAGCAAGTCCCTGCAGCAATGTTCCAACATCTAGTGGAAAGCCTTTCCAGAAGAGTGGAGGCTGTAATAGCAGCAATGTTCCAACATCTAGTGGAAAGCCTTTCCAGAAGAGTGGAGGCTGTAATAGCAGCAATGTTCCAACATCTAGTGGAAAGCCTTTCCAGAAGAGTGGATGCTGTTATAGCAGCAATGTTCCAACATCTAGTGGAAAGCCTTCCCAGAAGAGTGGAGGCTGTAATAGCAGCAATGTTCCAACATCTAGTGGAAAGCCTTTCCAGAAGAGTGGAAACTGTTATAGCAGCAATGTTCCAACATCTAGTGGAAAGCCTTCCCAGAAGAGTGGAGGCTGTAATAGCAGCCATGTTCCAACATCTAGTGGAAAGCCTTTCCAGAAGAGTGGAGGCTGTAATAGCAGCAATGTTCCAACATCTAGTGGAAAGCCTTTCCAGAAGAGTGGAGGCTGTTATAGCAGCAATGTTCCAACATCTAGTGGAAAGCCTTCCCAGAAGAGTGGAGGCTGTTATAGCAGCAATGTTCCAACATCTAGTGGAAAGCCTTTCCAGAAGAGTGGAGGCTGTTATAGCAGCAATGTTCCAACATCTAGTGGAAAGCCTTCCCAGAAGAGTGGAGGCTGTTATAGCAGCAATGTTCCAACATCTAGTGGAAAGCCTTCCCAGAAGAGTGGAGGCTGTTATAGCAGCAATGTTCCAACATCTAGTGGAAAGCCTTCCCAGAAGAGTGGAGGCTGTTATAGCAGCAATGTTCCAACATCTAGTGGAAAGCCTTCCCAGAAGAGTGGAGGCTGTTATAGCAGCAATGTTCCAACATCTAGTGGAAAGCCTTCCCAGAAGAGTGGAGGCTGTTATAGCAGCAATGTTCCAACATCTAGTGGAAAGCCTTCCCAGAAGAGTGGAGGCTGTTATAGCAGCAATGTTCCAACATCTAGTGGAAAGCCTTCCCAGAAGAGTGGAGGCTGTTATAGCAGCAATGTTCCAACATCTAGTGGAAAGCCTTCCCAGAAGAGTGGAGGCTGTTATAGCAGTAATGTTCCAACATCTAGTGGAAAGCCTTCCCAGAAGAGTGGAGGCTGTTATAGCAGTAATGTCCCAACATCTAGTGGAAAGCCTTCCCAGAAGAGTGGAGGCTGTTATAGCAGCAATGTTCCAACATCTAGTGGAAAGCCTTCCCAGAAGAGTGGAGGCTGTTATAGCAGTAATGTTCCAACATCTAGTGGAAAGCCTTCCCAGAAGAGTGGAGGCTGTTATAGCAGTAATGTCCCAACATCTAGTGGAAAGCCTTCCCAGAAGAGTGGAGGCTGTTATAGCAGCAATGTTCCAACATCTAGTGGAAAGCCTTCCCAGAAGAGTGGAGGCTGTTATAGCAGCAATGTTCCAACATCTAGTGGAAAGCCTTCCCAGAAGAGTGGAGGCTGTTATAGCAGCAAAGGGGGCAAACTCCATAAATAACACCCATGATTTTGGAATGAGATGTTCAACGAGCAGCCGTCCACATACTTTTACAGTACCTGTAAAGAGCATTCATTTTTAGATGGCAGAAATGAGCCAGCTTAGAGCTTAATTCACCAGTGCGCTGTTGGTCTGTTTATCTCACTCAGTGATACCCAGTAGTAGTTGGTCCTATGGGTCCATTTAACCCTGTGCTCTGGTCATTAGTAGCAACAACTAGACAACAAGGCCTTCGGTCCTAACGTCTACGTCACAGAACAGGATCAGATCAATGGATGAGCTACCAGAGAATCCCCTCAGGCCACCAGCTTGTCTCCTCAGTACTACACACAGACAGGAGAGATACTACAGTCCCTTAAGGACACAATAGAATAGTCATTAGACAGACTGACTTCTATTGTATTTTGCATCAATGTTTTTAAAGACGAATGTCTCTGATCACTTCTATCATGGAACACTTCTGTCATCATGAAGTGTTTTGAGAGGCAAGTTAAGGATCATATCACCTTTTCCTTACCTGACACCCTGGTGGAGCCACTTCAATTTAACGCCCCAATAGATCCGTAGACGATGCAATCGCCATCGCACTGCACACTGCCCTAACCCGTCTGGACAAGAGGAATACCTACAGTACGTAGGAATGCTGTTCATTGACTACAGCTCAGCATTTAATACCAGAGTACCCTCCAAGCTCATCATTAAGCTCAGGGCCCTGGGCCTGAACCCCGCCCTGTGCAACAGAGTCCTGGACTTCCCAACCATCCGCCCCCAGGTTGTGAAGGTAGGACACAACACCTCCACTTCGCTGATCCTCAACACAGGAGCCCCACAAGGGTGCATGCTCAGCACCCTCCTGTTCTCCCTGTTCACCCACACCTCCAACTCAATCATGAAGTTTGCAGACGACTCAACAGTTGTAGGCCTGATTACCAACAATGACGAGACAGCCTACAGGCAGGAGGTGAGGGCCCTGGCGTAGTGGAAACAGCAGAGGGAGCACCCCCCTATCCACATCGAAGGGACAGCAGTGGAGAAGGTGGAAATGGTCAAGTTCCTCGGCGTACACATCACTGACAAACTGAAATGGTCCACCCACACAGACAGTGTGGTGAAGAAGGCCGCAACAGCGCCTCTTCAACCTCAAGAGGCTGAAGAAATTCGGCTTGGACCCTAAGACCCTCACAAACTTTTACAGATGTACAATTGAGAGCATCCTGTCGGGCATCCTGTATCACGCCTGGTACGGCACTGCCCACAACCGCAGGGCTCTCCAGAGGGTGGTGCGGTCTGCCCAACGCATCACCGGGGGCACACTGCCAGCCCTCCAGGACACCTACACCACCCGATGTCACAGGAAGGCCAAAAAGATCATCAAGGACAACAACCACCCGAGCCACGGCCTGTTCACCCCGCTATCATCCAGAAGGCGAGGTCAGTACAGGTGCATCAATGCTGGGACCGGGAGACTGAAAAACAGCTTCTATCTCAAGGCCATCGGACTGTTAAATAGCCATCACTAGTCGGCTACCACCCGGTTATTCTACCCTGCACCTTAGAGGCTGCTGCCCTATAGACATAGACATGGAATCACTGGTCACTTTAATAATGGAACACTGGTCACTTTAATAATGGAACACTGGTCACTTTACAGTTTTTTACAGTCGCTAGGACACATTTCTCAATACTTAGGTCACTTTTTCAAAACTCTTCACACAGTGAGCACAACAGAAGTATATGTGGGCTAAACTGTGGATCATTTATCATTGCTTTGGCACAAAATGCATTCAATGACTACATCTTTCAAATTACATTAACTCTTTTCTCACTTCGACACAACAACCGCCAAAACTCTGTGTACCTACAGGCCAATTTGCACATGCTTATATACTGTTTTCAAAACTGTTAAACTTATGTTCAAAACAATAACATAATACAAAACTGAATAAGACAGCAATTTGCTACATTTCTACAGTAATATTTTAATGAAATATATTTTAAATCTTAAAATTAAATGCTATAAAAACAATTGGACAATTGGACCAACCACAGCTGATTCTCATTGTAGATGAACATCTACACAGGTGTTACTCTTTCAATTTCATTACAAAAGGAGACAACTGCTGAATAGTTTTGTATTGTGATGTAAACATGGACCCAGCCAGAAATAGAGAAGTGGCTGAAAGAGGAAGAAGAGTGGCTGGGAGGGGGCGAGGAATACGTATGCGTGGTGGAAGAAGAATAAGAGGAAGATCAAGAGCTGTAGTCTCAGATGAGATCAGAGCTACTGTAATTGATCATGTAGTAAATCATGGTCTCTCAATGAGAGAAGCTGGTCAGAGAGTGCAGCCAAATTTGCAACGCTCAACAGTGGCATCTATTGTTAGTTTTCCGGCAAACCAACAGGTAACTTGTATTCTGCAAGGGCATATGACTGAGTTGCACATTACAGAAGTAAATAGACTTGTGTGTAATTGCTTTTGCATTTCTGCTTAGGACTCAACGGTTTACCTCACACAGGTGGGAGAGGAAGGATGCTCACTGATGTGCAGGAAACTGCCATTGTTGATATGGTCATCAGAAACAATGGCATAAAACTCACTGAGATTCGAGACAGAGTCTTGGCAGACAACGTTACTTTTGCAAATATTCACAGTGTAAGCATAACAACTATTTCTAGAGTCCTGAAAAAACATCAGGTCAGGATGAAACAGTTGTACACTGTGCCTTTTGAGAGGAACTCTGAACATGTCAAGCAACTCAGGAACCAATATGTCCAGGTAAGATCACAATAAAATACAGAACTGTTTTTAAACAAAACCAAACACACACAAAGACATATTTTTAGGTAATGTTTACTACTGTAACAGCTTATGTTGCCTTGTGGATTTATTTTAGAGAGTCATGGAGATTGAAGGCAGGCAAACACCCCACATTTTCATCTTTGTGGATGAGGCGGGTTTCAACTTGGCCAAAACACGGCGACGAGGGAGGAATGTGATTGGGAAGAGAGCCACAGTGGATGTCCCGGGCCAGAGGGGTGCCAACATCACAATGTGCGCAGCAATATCCACTGATGGACTGCTGTTACACAAACCACTAATTGGGCCATACAACACTGAACGTCTCCTTGCGTTCCTGCATGATCTCCATGGAAGGGTTGTGCTAGGTGAGGAAAGGGATGCAGAGAGAAGAAATCAGCCAACATTTATAATTGTATGGGACAATGTGGCATTTCACCACTCCCGTGCAGTCACTGAGTGGTTTGCAGCCCATCCCAGAATGGTGTCACTTTTCCTCCCACCTTACTCTCCATTCCTCAACCCCATAGAGGAATTATTTTCCTCATGGAGGTGGAAGGTTTATGACCACCATCCACATGATCAAATGTCCCTCCTGGATGCAATGAATGCTGGATGCCTGGACATATCAGCAGAAGATTGCCAGGGATGGATCAGGCATGCCAGAAGATTCTTTCCTAGGTGTATTGCCCTAGATGACATAAGATGTGATGTGGATGAGAACCTGTGGCCAAATGGAGAAGATCGAGTAGATTAGCATTACTATTGTATCTGTATCAGTTGATGGTGTGTATACAACCTCTTGTATTTTGGAATTACTCACTGCAAAAAATAAAATAAAAGACATAAAATATATTGAAGCATTCTGCATCATGTCTGATTCATTCCAGTAACATATATTGCTGTGAATTATAAACAGAGATGTGTCCTTGTTTTACACAAGAAAACATTGTATAATGCTACATGTTGTTAGTGTTTTTTAGGTCATTGTTTTGTGGGTGACAAAGTGTGTTTGTTGGCTGTCAACCTTTGCTAGTGTTGTGGAAGAATGTGTTGATTTGAGACATGTATGAAGTGATTTGGTAGTTTTAGTGCATTTTGAATGTGAAATGAACTGCTGTGCCAAGCTGAAAGTTGGTTAGGAGAACTGTGTGAAGAGTTTTGAAAAAGTGACTTAAGTATTGAGAAATGTGTCCTAGCGACTGTAAAAAACTGTAATAATGGAACACTGGCCACTTTAATAATGGAACACTGGCCACTATAATAATGGAACACTGGCCACTTTAATAATGGAACACTGGTCACTCTAATAATGGAACACTGGCCACTTTAATAATGGAACACTGGCCACTATAATAATGGAACACTGGCCACTTTAATAATGGAACACTGGTCACTCTAATAATGGAACACTGGCCACTTTAATAATGGAACACTGGCCACTTTAATAATGGAACACTGGCCACTTTAATAATGGAACCCTGGCCACTTTAATAATGGAACACTGGTCACTTTAATAATGGAACACTGGCCACTTTAATAATGGAACACTGGCCACTTTAATAATGGAACACTAGTGACATTAATAATGGAACACTAGCCACTTTAATAATGGAACACTGGTCACTATAATAATGGAACACTGGCCACTTTAATAATGGAACACTGGCCACTTTAATAATGGAACACTGGCCACTTTAATAATGGAACACTGGACACTTTAATAATGGAACACTAGTGACATTAATAATGGAACACTAGCCACTTTAATAATGGAACACTGGCCACTTTAATAATGGAACACTGGCAGCTTTAATAATGGAACACTGGCCACTTTAATAATGGAACACTGGCCACTTTAATAATGGAACACTGGTCACTCTTATAATGGAACACTGGCCACTTTAATAATGGAACACTGGCCACTTTAATAATGGAACACTGGCCACTTTAATAATGGAACACTGGCCACTTTAATAATGGAACACTGGTCACTTTAATAATGGAACACTGGCCACTTTAATAATGGAACACTGGCCACTTTAATAATGGAACACTAGTGACATTAATAATGGAACACTAGCCACTTTAATAATGGAACACTGGTCACTATAATAATGGAACACTGGCCACTTTAATAATGGAACACTGGCCACTTTAATAATGGAACACTGGCCACTTTAATAATGGAACACTGGCCACTTTAATAATGGAACACTAGTGACATTAATAATGGAACACTAGCCACTTTAATAATGGAACACTGGCCACTTTAATAATGGAACACTGGTCACTTTAATAATGGAACACTGGCCACTTTAATAATGGAACACTGGCCACTTTAATAATGGAACACTGGCCACTTTAATAATGGAACACTGGTCACTTTAATAATGGAACACTGGCCACTTTAATAATGGAACACTGGCCACTTTAATAATGGAACACTGGCCACTTTAATAATGGAACACTGGCCACTTTAATAATGGAACACTGGCCACTTTAATAATGGAACACTGGCCACTTGAATAATGGAACACTGGCCACTTTAATAATGGAACACTAGTGACATTAATAATGGAACACTGGCCACTTTAATAATGGAACACTGGCCACTTTAATAATGGAACACTGGTGACATCAATAATGGAACACCGGCCACTTTAATAATGGAACACTGGCCACTTTAATAATGGAACACTAGTGACATTAATAATGGAACACTGGCCACTTTAATAATGGAACACTGGCCACTTTAATAATGGAACACTGGCCACTTTAATAATGGAACACTGGCCACTTTAATAATGGAACACTGGTCACTTTAATAATGGAACACTGGTCACTTTAATAATGGAACACTGGTCACTTTAATAATGGAACACTGGCCACTTTAATAATGGAACACTGGCCACTTTAATAATGGAACACTGGCCACTTTAATAATGGAACACTGGTCACTTTAATAATGGAACACTGGCCACTTTAATAATGGAACACTGGCCACTTTAATAATGGAACACTAGTGACATTAATAATGGAACACTAGCCACTTTAATAATGGAACACTGGTCACTATAATAATGGAACACTGGCCACTTTAATAATGGAACACTGGCCACTTTAATAATGGAACACTGGCCACTTTAATAATGGAACACTGGCCACTTTAATAATGGAACACTAGTGACATTAATAATGGAACACTAGCCACTTTAATAATGGAACACTGGCCACTTTAATAATGGAACACTGGTCACTTTAATAATGGAACACTGGCCACTTTAATAATGGAACACTGGCCACTTTAATAATGGAACACTGGCCACTTTAATAATGGAACACTGGTCACTTTAATAATGGAACACTGGCCACTTTAATAATGGAACACTGGCCACTTTAATAATGGAACACTGGCCACTTTAATAATGGAACACTGGCCACTTTAATAATGGAACACTGGCCACTTTAATAATGGAACACTGGCCACTTTAATAATGGAACACTGGCCACTTTAATAATGGAACACTGGCCACTTGAATAATGGAACACTGGTCACTTTAATAATGGAACACTGGCCACTTTAATACTGGAACACTGGCCACTTTAATAATGGAACACTGGTGACATCAATAATGGAACACCGGCCACTTTAATAATGGAACACTGGCCACTTTAATAATGGAACACTGGCCACTTTAATAATGGAACACTAGTGACATTAATAATGGAACACTGGCCACTTTAATAATGGAACACTGGCCACTTTAATAATGGAACACTGGCCACTTTAATAATGGAACACTGGCCACTTTAATAATGGAACACTGGTCACTTTAATAATGGAACACTGGTCACTTTAATAATGGAACACTGGTCACTTTAATAATGGAACACTGGTCACTTTAATAATGGAACACTGGCCACTTTAATAATGGAACACTGGTCACTTTAATAATGGAACACTGGCCACTTTAATAATGGAACACTGGTCACTTTAATAATGGAACACTGGTCACTTTAATAATGGAACACTGGCCACTTTAATAATGGAACACTGGCCACTTTAATAATGGAACACTGGTCACTTTAATAATGGAACACTGGCCACTTTAATAATGGAACACTGGCCACTTTAATAATGGAACACTGGTCACTTTAATAATGGAACACTGGCCACTTTAATACTGGAACACTGGCCACTTTAATAATGGAACACTAGTGACATTAATAATGGAACACTGGCCACTTTAATAATGGAACACTGGCCACTTTAATAATGGAACACTGGTCACTTTAATAATGGAACACTGGCCACTTTAATACTGGAACACTGGCAACTTTAATAATGAAACACTAGTGACATTAATAATGGAACACTGGCCACTTTAATAATGGAACACTGGCCACTTTAATAATGGAACACTGGTCACTTTAATAATGTTTACATACTGCTTTACTCATCTCAAAATGTGTATACTGTATTCTATCCTACTGTATTTTAAACAATGCCACTATGACATTGCTCATCCTAATATTTATATATTTCTTAATTCCATAATTTTACTTTAGATTTGTGTGTATTGTTGTGAATTGTTAGATATTACTGCACTGTTGGAGATAGGAACACCAGCATTTCACTACACCCACAATAACATCTGCTAAATATGTGTATTTGACCAAATAAAATTTGATTTTACCCGGTAAATCCAGAAAAGGCCTGCTGGGTTCCTCTCTAGGTTTCTTCTTTATAGCGGGGTTTTCCTGGCCACTGTGCTTCTGCTTCGGTATCCATCCTGGAATTCTGTAAATCACTTTGTGAAAACTCTTGATGTGATTGATTGATTATTGAATGTCCTGTGTTGTGTGTTTCAGGTTCAGACTGCTCCCGGAACTTCACCAGTCAGAATGGGATCATTGAGTCTCCGGGGTTCCCTGATAAATACCCTCATAACCTGGAGTGCTCCTTTATTATCATCGTGCCCCCGGCTATGGACTTGACCCTCACTTTCCTGAGCTTTGACCTGGAGAACGACCCCCTGCCCGGGGGTGAGGGAGACTGCAAATACGACTGGCTAGAGGTCTGGGACGGTCTGCCACAAGGTGAGTTTACTGGACACACAATGCAGTACTCTCTCTTTAAACCATAGTTCCTTCAATTACTTCCGGGTTCTTCTTACTACATATCACCCGTGTTTATTGACAGCGCCATTATGATTCACCCTCGTGAGGAGTGAGCGTACACTACTCTCCACGCTTATTTCTAGAGTAATCACACACTTTTTTCATGATTACTATCAAAACAGGAAGGGAGTACTTCTATCTGGGTTGGCTGAGAGAGAGAGAGAGAGAGAGAGAGAGAGAGAGAGAGAGAGAGAGAGAGAGAGAGAGAGAGAGAGAGAGAGAGAGAGAGAGAGAGAGAGAGAGAGAGAAGGACTGTTGAATACAGTGAGAGTAACAGGCTTGATAGCCCAGTTCTTCATACTCCTGGGTTACAGATTAAATCTCCTAGCTGTATTATTCACACCCTATTAATCCTCTAGTGATAAAGGTTAACGCGGCTGCTCCCCCTCCAGGACTCTGTTGCACAGGGCGGGGTTCAGAGAGACAGAGACAGAGAGAGAGAGCAGGCGGCACTCGTCATGGCTTTCATCTTACAACGCTCCACTACTAAAATAGCTGTAACAAAAACCAGGCTGAATAGCATGGCAACCTTGCCTGGGCTTTGATGGGGAGACTGGTATGGTTAGCACTGGGCTGGTGAAGAGACTGCTATGGTTAGCACTGGGCTGGTGAAGAGACTGCTATGGTTGGCACAGGGCTGGTGAGGGGACTGGTATGGTTGGCACAAGGCTGGTGAGGGGACTGGTATGGTTGGCACTGGGCTGGTGAAGAGACTGCTATGGTTGGCACTGGGCTGGTGAGGGGACTGGTATGGTACTGGGCTGGTGAGGGGACTGCTATGGTTGGCACAGGGCTGGTGAGGGGACTGGTATGGTTGGCACAAGGCTGGTGAGGGGACTGGTATGGTTGGCACAGGGCTGGTGAGGAGACTGCTATGGTACTGGGTTGGTGAGGACACTGGTATGGTTGGCACAGGGCTGGTGAGGGGACTGCTGTGGTTGGCACAGGGCTGGTGAGGGGACTGGTGTGATACTCGGCTGGTGAGGAGACTGGTATGGTTGGCACAGGGCTGGTGAGGGGACTGGTATAATACTGGGTTGGTGAGGAGACTGGTATGGTTGGCACAGGGCTGGTGAGGAGACTGGTATGGTACTGGGTTGGTGAGGAGACTGGTATGGTTGGCACAGGGCTGGTGAGGGGACCGGTATGATACTGGGTTGGTGAGGAGACTGGTATGGTTGGCACAGGGCTGGTGAGGAGACTGGTATGGTACTGGGCTGGTGAGGAGACTAGTATGATACTGGGCTGGTATGGTATAATACTGGGCTGGTATGATACTGGGCTGGTATGGTATGATACTGGGCTGGTACGATATGATACTGGGCTGGTATGGTATGATACTGGGCTGGTACGATATGATACTGGGCTGGTATGGTATGATACTGGGCTGGTATGATATGATACTGGGCTGGTATGGTATGATACTGGGCTGGTACGATATGATACTGGGCTGGTATGGTATGATACTGGGCTGGTACGATATGATACTGGGCTGGTATGGTATGATACTGGGCTGGTACAGTATGATACTGGGCTGGTATGGTATGATACTGGGCTGGTACGGTATGATAGTGGGCTGGTATGGTATGATACTGGGCTGGTATGGTATGATACTGGGCTGGTATGGTATGATACTGGGCTGTTACGGAATGATACTGGGCTGGTATGGTATGATACTGGGCTGGTATGATACTGGGCTGGTACGGTGGGATACTGGGCTGGTATGGTATGATACAGGGCTGGTATGGTATGATACTGGGCTGGTACTGTATGATACTGGGCTGGTACTGTATGATACTGGGCTGGTATAGTATGATACTGGGCTGGTATGGTATGATACTGGGCTGGTATGGTATGATACTGGGCTGTTACGGTATGATAGTGGGCTGGTATGGTATGATACTGGGCTGGTACGGTATGATACTGGGCTGGTACGGTATGATACTGGGCTGTTACGGTATGATAGTGGGCTGGTACGGTATGATACTGGGCTGGTATGGTATGATACTGGGCTGGTATGGTATGATACTGGGCTGTTACGGAATGATACTGGGCTGGTATGGTATGATACTGGGCTGGTATGATACTGGGCTGGTACGGTGGGATACTGGGCTGGTATGGTATGATACTGGGCTGGTATGGTATGATACTGGGCTGGTACTGTATGATACTGGGCTGGTACTGTATGATACTGGGCTGGTATAGTATGATACTGGGCTGGTATGGTATGATACTGGGCTGGTATGGTATGATACTGGGCTGTTACGGTATGATAGTGGGCTGGTATGGTATGATACTGGGCTGGTACGATATGATACTGGGCTGGTATGGTATGATACTGGGCTGGTACGA
This sequence comes from Brachymystax lenok tsinlingensis, assembly GCA_030435695.1. Taxonomy (NCBI): domain Eukaryota; kingdom Metazoa; phylum Chordata; class Actinopteri; order Salmoniformes; family Salmonidae; genus Brachymystax; species Brachymystax lenok. Next base: position 2,071,218 of record CM059781.1, on the reverse strand, counting down.
TATGATACTGGGCTGGTATGGTATGATACTGGGCTGGTATGATATGATACTGGGCTGGTATGGTATGATACTGGGCTGGTACGATATGATACTGGGCTGGTATGGTATGATACTGGGCTGGTACGATATGATACTAGGCTGGTATGGTATGATACTGGGCTGGTACAGTATGATACTGGGCTGGTATGGTATGATACTGGGCTGGTACGGTATGATACTGGGCTGGTATGGTATGATACTGGGCTGGTATGGTATGATACTGGGCTGGTATGGTATGATACTGGGCTGGTACGGTATGATACTGGGCTGGTACGATATGATACTGGGCTGGTATGGTATGATACTGGGCTGTTACGGAATGATACTGGGCTGGTATGGTATGATACTGGGCTGGTATGATACTGGGCTGGTACGGTATGATACTGGGCTGTTACGGTATGATAGTGGGCTGGTACGGTATGATACTGGGCTGGTATGGTATGATACTGGGCTGGTACGGTATGATACTGGGCTGGTACGGTATGATACTGGGCTGGTATGGTATGATACTGGGCTGGTATGGTATGATACTGGGCTGGTATGGTATGATACTGGGCTGGTACTGTATGATACTGGGCTGGTATGGTATGATACTGGGCTGGTACGGTATGATACTGGGCTGGTACGGTATGATACTGGGCTGGTATGGTATGATACTGGGCTGGTACGGTATGATACTGGGCTGGTATGATACTGGGCTGGTACGGTGGGATACTGGGCTGGTATGGTATGATACTGGGCTGGTATGGTATGATACTGGGCTGGTACTGTATGATACTGGGCTGGTACTGTATGATACTGGGCTGGTATAGTATGATACTGGGCTGGTATGATACTGGGCTGGTATGGTATGATACTGGGCTGTTACGGTATGATAGTGGGCTGGTATGGTATGATACTGGGCTGGTATGGTATGATACTGGGCTGGTATGGTATGATACTGGGCTAGTATGGTATGATACTGGGCTGGTACTGTATGATACTGGGTTGGTATGGTATGATACTGGGCTGGTATGGTATGATACTGGGCTGGTACTGTATGATACTGGGCTGTTACCCGGCTACTCAAAGCAACGGCGGCGCCGGAGAAGAGGGAAACGCGCCGGTCTTTTGGTCAAGCTACGTCGACGGGCGCATCGTGCACCTCTCCCGAGTATTTTAATCGCCAATGTACAGTCTCTTGACAACAAAGTAGACGAAATCCGATCGAGGGTTGCCTTTCAGAGAGACATCCGAGACTGCAACGTTCTTTGTTTCACGGAAACATGGCTCACTCAGGACACGTTATCGGAGTCGGTACAGCCACCTGGTTTCTCCACGCATCGCGCCGACAGAAACTAACTTCTATCTGGTAAGAAGAAGGGTGGGGGTGTGTGTCTTATGATTAACGAGGCGTGGTGTGATCATAACAACATACAGGAACTCAAGTCCTTTTGTTCACCTGACATAGAATTCATTACAATCAAATGCAGACCGCATTATCTACCAAGAGAATTCTCCTCGATTATAATCACAGCCGTGTACATCCCCCCTCAAGCTGATACATCGACGGCACTGAAAGAAATTCATCGGACTCTATGTAAACTGGAAACCACATATCCTGAGGCTGCATTTATTGTGGCTGGGGATTTTAATAAGGCTAATTTAAGAACAAGGCTCCCGAAATTTTACCAGCATATCGAATGTGCCACCGGGCTGGTAAAATCCTGGATCACTGTTATTCCAACTTCCGTGATGCATACAAGGCTATTCTCCGCCCTCCTTTCGCAAGTCTGACCATGACTCCATTTTGTTGCTCCCAGCCTACAAACAGAAACTAAAACAGGAAACGCCCGTTCTCAGGTCTGTTCAACGCTGGTCCGACCAATCTGATTCCACGCTGCAAGATTGCTTCGAGCACGTGGACTGGGATATGTTCGGATAGCATCTGACAACAACATTGATGTATACGCTGATTCGGTGAGCGAGTTTATTAGCAAGTGCATTGGTGATGTTGTACCCATAGCAAATATTAAAACCTTCCCCAACCAGAAACCGTGGATTGATGGCAGCATTAGCGCAAGAAACTGAAAGCGCGAACCACTGCTTTTAACCAGGGTAAGGCTAAGCGGAAACATGACTGAATACAAACAGTGTAGCTATTCCCTCCGCAAGGCAATCAAACAAGCTAGCGTCAATATAGAGACAAAGTAGAGTCACAATTCAACGGCTCAGACACAAGAGGAATGTGGCAGGGTCTACAGTCAATCACAGACTACAAAAAGAAAACCAGCCCCGTCACGGACCATGACGTCCTGCTCCCAGACCAACCAAACAACTTCTTTGCTCGCTTTGAGGACAATGCAGTGCCACCGACACGGCCCGCTACCAAAACCTGCGGGCTCACCTTCACCGCAGCCAATGTGAGAAAAACATTTAAATGTGTTAACCCTCGCAAGGCTGCCGGCCCAGATGGCATCCTGGCCGTGTCCTCAGAGCATGCGCAGACCAGCTGGCTGGTGTGTTCACGGACATATTCAATCAGTCCCTATCCCAGTCTGCTGTTCCTACATGCTTCAAGAGGGCCACCATTGTTCCTGTTCCCAAGAAAGCTAAGGTGACTGAGCTAAATGACTATCGCCCCGTAGCACTCACTTCTGTCATCATGAAGTGCTTTGAGAGATTAGTCAAGGATCATATCACCTCCATCCTGCCAGACACCCTGGACCCACTCCAATTTGCTTACCGTCCCAATAGGTCCACAGACGACGCAATCGCAATCACACTGCATACTGCCCTAACCCATCTGGACAAGAGGAATACTTATGTAAGAATGCTGTTCATCGACTACAGCTCAGCATTTAACACCATAGTTCCCTCCAAGCTCGTCATTAAGCTCGAGACCCTGGGTCTCGACCCAGCCCTGTGCAACTGGGTCCTGGACTTCCTGACGGGCCGGTCCCAGGTGGTGAGGGTAGGAAACAACATCTCCACTCCGCTGATCCTCAACACTGGGGCCCCACAGGGGTGCGTTCTCAGCCCTCTCCTGTACTCCCTGTTTACCCATGACTGCGTGGCCAAGCACGCATCCAACTCAATCATCAAGTTTGCTGACGACACTACAGTGGTAGGCTTGATTACCAACAACGACGAGGCGGCCTACAGAGAGGAGGTGAGGGCCCTCGGAGTGTGGTGTCAGGAAAATAACCTCTCACTCAATGTCAGCAAAACAAAGGAGATGATCGTGGACTTCAGGAAACAGGAGAGGAGCACCCTATCCACATCGAGGGGACAGTAGTGGAGAGGGTGGAAAGTTTTAAGTTCCTCGGTGTACACATCACGGACAAACTGAATTGGTCCACCCACACAGACAGCGTGGTGAAGAAGGCGCAACAGCGCCTCTTCAACCTCAGGAGGCTGAAGAAATTCGGCTTGTCACCAAAATCACTCACAAACTTTTACAGATGCACTATCGAGAGCATCCTGTCGGGCTGTATCACCGCCTGGTACGGCAACTGCTCCGCCCACAACCGTAAGGCTCTCCAGAGGGTAGTGAGGACTGCACAGCGCATCACCGGGGGAAACCTACCTGCCCTCCAGGACACCTACACCACCCGATGTCACAGGAAGGCCAAAAGATCATCAAGGACAACAACCACCCGAGCCACTGCCTGTTCACCCCGCTATCATCCAGAAGGCGAGGTCAGTACAGGTGCATCAAAGCTGGGACCGAGAGACTGAAAAACAGCTTCTACCTCAAGGCCATCAGACTGTTAAACAGCCATCACTAACATTGAGTGGCTGTTGCCAACATACTGACTTAAATCTCTAGCCACTTTAAACATAGGAATTGGATGTAACAAATGTATCACTAGCCACTTTAAACAATTTTGTATATAATGTTTACGTATCCGACATACTCATATCAAATGTATACACTGTACTCTAAACCATCTACTGTATCTTGCCTATGCCGTTCGGCCATCGACCCAAATCTCTAGCCACTTTAATAATTATAACTGGATGAAATAATGTATCACTAGCCACTTTAAACAATGCCATTTATATAATGTTTACATATCCTACATTACTCATCTCATATATATATATGTGTATATACTGTACTCCATACCATCTACTGCATCTTGCCTATGCCGGTCAGCCATCGCTCATCCATATATTTATTTGTACATACTCGTATTCATTCCTTTACTCTTGTGTGTATAAGGTAGTTGTTGTGAATTTGTTAGATTACTTGTTAGATACTACTGCATGGTCGGAACTAGAAGCACAAGCATTTCGCTACACTCGCATTAACATCTGCTAACCATGTGTATGTGACAAATAAAATTTGATTTGATCTGATTTGATTTGGTACGGTATGATACTGGGCTGGTATGGTATGATACTGGGCTGGTGTGGTATGATACTGGGCTGGTATGGTATGATACTGGGCTGGTATGGTATGATACTGGGCTGTTACGGTATGATAGTAGGCTGGTATGGTATGATACTGGTCTGGTATGGTATGATATTGGGTTGGTATGGTATGATACTGGGCTGGTATGGTATGATACTGGGCTGGTACTGTATGATACTGGGCTGGTACGGTATGATACTGGGCTGGTATGGTATGATACTGGGCTGGTACTGTATGATACTGGGCTGGTACTGTATGATACTGGGCTGGTATGGTATGATACTGGGCTGGTATGGTATGATACTGGGCTGGTATGGTATGATACTGTGCTGGTACGGTATGATACTGGGCTGGTATGGTATGATACTGAGCTGGTATGGTATGATACTGGGCTGGTATGGTATGATACTGGGCTGGTATGGTATGATACTGGGCTGGTATGGTATGATACTGGGCTGGTACGGTATGATACTGGGCTGTTATGGTATGATACTGGGCTGGTATGGTATGATCCTGTGTTCTGGTACGGTATCATACAGTTCCTGGGAGTGAGTGAGAAAGAGAGAGAGGCTGTGAGCTGCTAGATGAATGTATTATCCCATAGACATGCCCCTTACAGCCAGAGTCCTAAATCACACACAACACAAAGTCCAGGAATTAAGAGGTGTTACAAAAGAGAATTAGAGTAGAGAAAGAAGAGAACGAAAAGGGGGATGATTTGGTCCTGGGATCAAGGGAACGGACGGAGTGAAAGAAAGCGTGTCTAAACTGGAGACGGAAGAGGGGGAGAGGAGTGGCAGAAAACGAGAGAACGGAGTGAGAAGGAACACCTCACCCCTCATTATAGAGAGATGGAAGTAGGATGAAGGCATTAGATTGAGAGATGGAAGTAGGATGAAGGCATTAGATAGAGAGATGGGAGTAGGATGAAGGCATTAGATAGAGAGATGGGAGTAGGATGAAGGCATTAGATAGAGAGATGGGAGTAGGATGAAGGCATTAGATAGAGAGATGGGAGTAGGATGAAGGCATTACATAGAGAGATGGGAGTAGGATGAAGGCATTAGATAGAGAGATGGGAGTAGGATGAAGGCATTAGATTGAGAGATGATAGTAGGACGAAGGCATTAGATAGAGAGATGGGAGTAGGATGAAGGCATTACATAGAGAGATGGGAGTAGGATGAAGGCATTAGATAGAGAGATGGGAGTAGGATGAAGGCATTAGATTGAGAGATGATAGTAGGACGAAGGCATTAGATAGAGAGATGGGAGTAGGATGAAGGCATTAGATAGAGAGATGGGAGTAGGATGAAGGCATTATATAGAGAGATGGGAGTAGGATAAAGGCATTAGATAGAGAGATGGGAGTAGGATGAAGGCATTAGATAGAGAGATGGGAGTAGGATGAAGGCATTACATAGAGAGATGGGAGTAGGATGAAGGCATTAGATTGAGAGATGGGAGTAGGATGAAGGCATTAGATAGAGAGATGGGAGTAGGATGAAGGCATTAGATAGAGAGATGGGAGTAGGATGAAGGCATTACATAGAGAGATGGGAGTAGGATAAAGGCATTAGATTGAGAGATGGGAGTAGGATGAAGGCATTAGATAGAGAGATGGGAGTAGGATGAAGGCATTAGATAGAGAGATGGTAGTAGGATGAAGGCATTAGATAGAGAGATGGAAGTAGGATGAAGGCATTAGATAGAGAGATGGGAGTAGGATGAAGGCATTAGATAGAGAGATGGTAGTAGGATGAAGGCATTAGATAGAGAGATGGAAGTAGGATGAAGGGATGGATGAGAAATGCAGCTGATACGTCCGTCCTTCCCCAGTGGGACCTATATAGCCTGCCCTGTCTTCTGAGAAATCCCAGGCCTAAGCTACGGCTCGCCTCTCTAGTCAATAAAACAGGATTTATCTTATTACTAACTAACTTCCTGGCTGAGAATTCCTCATGATTAATAGTTTGGCTGTTGTTTATGGGGTGCTGAGGCTAGGCAGGGTGCTACTGATGCTGGATAGTGTGTTATGTTCCGGTGAGCTATTTCATGATATTCTATGTTTGTATGCTATGCTTCTAACGGCCATCTCTTGGGGTTTGTTTGCAGTGGGGCCTCTGATAGGACGTTACTGTGGAACGAAGATCCCTCCGGAGATGACGTCATCCACAGGTATCCTGTCTCTGTCCTTCCACACAGACATGGCTGTGGCCAAAGACGGCTTCTCTGCTCGCTACAACATGACACACAAAGAAGTCAGCGACAGTGAGTACTGGACCAGTCAGTACCTGATCGCGATCTGGCTGTGTCTTTCTCGTTTCTCTAGGAACCCCTCAGTAAGGAGTGTCCTTATTCTGCAGTTTTATTTTCCTGATGTCCCCATTTTTCACATAAACAAGAAAGTGTGTGTTAGTGTGTGTTAGTGCGTGTTAGTGCATGTTAGTGAGTGTTAGTGTGTGTTAGTGTGTGTTAGTGAGTGTTAGTGTGTGTTAGTGAGTGTTAGTGCGTGTTACTGAGTGTTATTGAGTGTTAGTGCGTGTTAGTGAGTGTTAGTGAGTGTTAGTGCGTGTTAGTGAGTGTTAGTGAGTGTTAGTGAGTGTTAGTGCGTGTTAGTGAGTGATAGTGAGTGTTAGTGAGTGTTAGTGCGTGTTAGTGAGTGTTAGTGAGTGTTAGTGCGTGTTAGTGCGTGTTAGTGAGTGTTAGGGAGTGTTAGGGAGTGTTAGGGAGTGTTAGTGCGTGTTAGTGCGTGTTAGTGAGTGTTAGTGAGTGTTAGTGAGTGTTAGTGCGTGTTAGTGAGTGTTAGTGAGTGTTAGTGTGTGTTAGTGTGTGTTAGGGAGTGTTAGGGAGTGTTAGGGAGTGTTAGTGCGTGTTAGTGCGTGTTAGTGAGTGTTAGTGAGTGTTAGTGCGTGTTAGTGAGTGTTAGTGCGTGTTAGTGCGTGTTAGTGCGTGTTAGGGAGTGTTAGGGAGTGTTAGGGAGTGTTAGTGCGTGTTAGTGCGTGTTAGTGAGTGTTAGTGAGTGTTAGTGCGTGTTAGTGAGTGTTAGTGCGTGTTAGTGAGTGTTAGTGCGTGTTAGTGCGTGTTAGTGAGTGTTAGTGAGTGTTAGTGCGTGTTAGTGAGTGTTAGTGAGTGTTAGAGCGTGTTAGTGCGTGTTAGTGCGTGTTAGTGAGTGTTAGTGCGTGTTAGTGCGTGTTAGTGCGTGTTAGTGAGTGTTAGTGAGTGTTAGTGCGTGTTAGTGCGTGTTAGTGCGTGTTAGTGAGTGTTAGTGCGTGTTAGTGCGTGTTAGTGCGTGTTAGTGAGTGTTAGTGCGTGTTAGTGAGTGTTAGTGTGTGTTAGGGAGTGTTAGGGAGTGTTAGGGAGTGTTAGGGAGTGTTAGTGCGTGTTAGTGCGTGTTAGTGAGTGTTAGGGAGTGTTAGTGCGTGTTAGTGCGTGTTAGGGAGTGTTAGGGAGTGTTAGGGAGTGTTAGTGCGTGTTAGTGCGTGTTAGTGAGTGTTAGTGAGTGTTAGTGCGTGTTAGTGAGTGTTAGTGCGTGTTAGTGAGTGTTAGTGCGTGTTAGTGCGTGTTAGTGAGTGTTAGTGAGTGTTAGTGAGTGTTAGTGAGTGTTAGTGCGTGTTAGAGCGTGTTAGTGAGTGTTAGTGAGTGTTAGTGCGTGTTAGTGCGTGTTAGTGAGTGTTAGTGAGTGTTAGTGCGTGTTAGTGCGTGTTAGTGAGTGTTAGTGCGTGTTAGTGAGTGTTAGGGAGTGTTAGGGAGTGTTAGGGAGTGTTAGGGAGTGTTAGGGAGTGTTAGGGAGTGTTAGTGAGTTTTAGTGTGTGTTAGTGAGTGTTAGGGAGTGTTAGTGTGTGTTAGTGAGTGTTAGTGAGTGTTAGGGAGTGTTAGGGAGTGTTAGGGAGTGTTAGGGAGTGTTAGTGAGTGTTAGTGTGTGTTAGGGAGTGTTAGGGAGTGTTAGTGTGTGTTAGTGAGTGTTAGTGAGTGTTAGTGTGTGTTAGGGAGTGTTAGGGAGTGTTAGGGAGTGTTAGGGAGTGTTAGTGTGTGTTAGTGAGTGTTAGGGAGTGTTAGGGAGTGTTAGTGAGTGTTAGTGAGTGTTAGTGTGTGTTAGGGAGTGTTAGGGAGTGTTAGTGTGTGTTAGTGAGTGTTAGTGTGTGTTAGGGAGTGTTAGTGAGTGTTAGTGTGTGTTAGTGTGTGTTAGTGAGTGTTAGTGAGTGTTAGTGAGTGTTAGTGAGTGTTAGTGTGTGTTAGTGAGTGTTAGGGAGTGTTAGGGAGTGTTAGTGTGTGTTAGTGTGTGTTAGTGAGTGTTAGTGTGTGTTAGGGAGTGTTAGGGAGTGTTAGTGTGTGTTAGGGAGTGTTAGGGAGTGTTAGGGAGTGTTAGGGAGTGTTAGGGAGTGTTAGTGTGTGTTAGTGTGTGTTAGGGAGTGTTAGGGAGTGTTAGGGAGTGTTAGGGAGTGTTAGGGAGTGTTAGTGAGTGTTAGGGAGTGTTAGGGAGTGTTAGTGTGTGTTAGGGAGTGTTAGGGAGTGTTAGTGTGTGATAGGGAGTGTTAGGGAGTGTTAGGGAGTGTTAGGGAGTGTTAGGGAGTGTTAGGGAGTGTTAGTGTGTGTTAGGGAGTGTTAGGGAGTGTTAGTGTGTTAGGGAGTGTTAGGGAGTGTTAGGGAGTGTTAGGGAGTGTTAGTGTGTTAGGGAGTGTTAGGGAGTGTTAGGGAGTGTTAGGGAGTGTTAGGGAGTGTTAGGGAGTGTTAGGGAGTGTTAGTGTGTGTTAGGGAGTGTTAGGGAGTGTTAGTGTGTGTTAGGGAGTGTTAGGGAGTGTTAGTGTGTGTTAGTGAGTGTTAGGGAGTGTTAGGGAGTGTTAGGGAGTGTTAGTGAGTGTTAGGGAGTGTTAGTGTGTGTTAGGGAGTGTTAGGGAGTGTTAGGGAGTGTTAGTGTGTGTTAGGGAGTGTTAGTGTGTGTTAGGGAGTGTTAGGGAGTGTTAGGGAGTGTTAGTGTGTGTTAGGGAGTGTTAGGGAGTGTTAGGGAGTGTTAGTGTGTGTTAGGGAGTGTTAGGGAGTGTTAGTGTGTGTTAGTGTGTGTTAGTGTGTGTTAGGGAGTGTTAGGGAGTGTTAGTGTGTTAGGGAGTGTTACTGAGTGTTATTGAATGTTAGTGCGTGTTAGTGCATGTTAGTGAGTGTTAGTGAGTGTTAGTGAGTGTTAGGGAGTGTTAGTGTGTGTTAGTGAGTGTTAGGGAGTGTTAGGGAGTGTTAGGGAGTGTTAGTGAGTGTTAGTGAGTGTTAGTGTGTGTTAGTGAGTGTTAGTGAGTGTTAGGGAGTGTTAGGGAGTGTAAGTGTGTGTTAGTGAGTGTTAGTGTGTTAGTGTGTGTTAGGGAGTGTTAGTGAGTGTTAGTGTGTGTTAGTGAGTGTTAGTGAGTGTTAGTGTGTGTTAGTGAGTGTTAGTGAGCGTTAGTGAGTGTTAGGGAGTGTTAGTGTGTGTTAGTGTGTGTTAGTGAGTGTTAGTGTGTGTTAGTGTGTGTTAGGGAGTGTTAGGGAGTGTTAGTGTGTGTTAGGGAGTGTTAGGGAGTGTTAGGGAGTGTTAGGGAGTGTTAGTGTGTGTTAGGGAGTGTTAGGGAGTGTTAGGGAGTGTTAGTGTGTGTTAGGGAGTGTTAGGGAGTGTTAGGGAGTGTTAGGGAGTGTTAGTGTGTGTTAGTGTGTGTTAGGGAGTGTTAGGGAGTGTTAGGGAGTGTTAGTGTGTGTTAGGGAGTGTTAGGGAGTGTTAGGGAGTGTTAGGGAGTGTTAGTGAGTGTTAGGGAGTGTTAGGGAGTGTTAGTGTGTGTTAGGGAGTGTTAGGGAGTGTTAGGGAGTGTTAGTGTGTGATAGGGAGTGTTAGGGAGTGTTAGGGAGTGTTAGGGAGTGTTAGGGAGTGTTAGTGTGTGTTAGGGAGTGTTAGGGAGTGTTAGTGTGTTAGGGAGTGTTAGGGAGTGTTAGGGAGTGTTAGGGAGTGTTAGTGTGTTAGGGAGTGTTAGGGAGTGTTAGGGAGTGTTAGGGAGTGTTAGTGTGTGTTAGTGTGTGTTAGGGAGTGTTAGGGAGTGTTAGGGAGTGTTAGTGTGTGTTAGGGAGTGTTAGGGAGTGTTAGGGAGTGTTAGGGAGTGTTAGTGTGTGTTAGGGAGTGTTAGGGAGTGTTAGGGAGTGTTAGGGAGTGTTAGTGTGTGTTAGGGAGTGTTAGGGAGTGTTAGGGAGTGTTAGTGCGTGTTAGTGCGTGTTAGTGAGTGTTAGTGAGTGTTAGTGCGTGTTAGTGAGTGTTAGTGCGTGTTAGTGAGTGTTAGTGCGTGTTAGTGCGTGTTAGTGAGTGTTAGTGAGTGTTAGTGTGTGTTAGGGAGTGTTAGGGAGTGTTAGGGAGTGTTAGGGAGTGTTAGTGTGTGTTAGGGAGTGTTAGGGAGTGTTAGGGAGTGTTAGGGAGTGTTAGTGCGTGTTAGTGCGTGTTAGTGCGTGTTAGGGAGTGTTAGGGAGTGTTAGGGAGTGTTAGTGCGTGTTAGTGCGTGTTAGTGAGTGTTAGTGAGTGTTAGTGCGTGTTAGTGAGTGTTAGTGCGTGTTAGTGAGTGTTAGTGCGTGTTAGTGCGTGTTAGTGAGTGTTAGTGAGTGTTAGTGAGTGTTAGTGAGTGTTAGTGCGTGTTAGAGCGTGTTAGAGCGTGTTAGTGAGTGTTAGTGAGTGTTAGTGCGTGTTAGTGAGTGTTAGTGAGTGTTAGTGAGTGTTAGTGCGTGTTAGTGCGTGTTAGTGAGTGTTAGTGCGTGTTAGTGAGTGTTAGGGAGTGTTAGGGAGTGTTAGGGAGTGTTAGTGAGTGTTAGGGAGTGTTAGGGAGTGTTAGTGAGTTTTAGTGTGTGTTAGTGAGTGTTAGGGAGTGTTAGTGTGTGTTAGTGAGTGTTAGTGAGTGTTAGGGAGTGTTAGGGAGTGTTAGGGAGTGTTAGGGAGTGTTAGTGAGTGTTAGTGTGTGTTAGGGAGTGTTAGGGAGTGTTAGTGTGTGTTAGTGAGTGTTAGTGAGTGTTAGTGTGTGTTAGGGAGTGTTAGGGAGTGTTAGGGAGTGTTAGGGAGTGTTAGTGTGTGTTAGTGAGTGTTAGGGAGTGTTAGGGAGTGTTAGTGAGTGTTAGTGAGTGTTAGTGTGTGTTAGGGAGTGTTAGGGAGTGTTAGTGTGTGTTAGTGAGTGTTAGTGTGTGTTAGGGAGTGTTAGTGAGTGTTAGTGTGTGTTAGTGTGTGTTAGTGAGTGTTAGTGAGTGTTAGTGAGTGTTAGTGAGTGTTAGTGTGTGTTAGTGAGTGTTAGGGAGTGTTAGGGAGTGTTAGTGTGTGTTAGTGTGTGTTAGTGAGTGTTAGTGTGTGTTAGGGAGTGTTAGGGAGTGTTAGTGTGTGTTAGGGAGTGTTAGGGAGTGTTAGGGAGTGTTAGGGAGTGTTAGGGAGTGTTAGTGTGTGTTAGTGTGTGTTAGGGAGTGTTAGGGAGTGTTAGGGAGTGTTAGGGAGTGTTAGGGAGTGTTAGTGAGTGTTAGGGAGTGTTAGGGAGTGTTAGTGTGTGTTAGGGAGTGTTAGGGAGTGTTAGGGAGTGTTAGTGTGTGATAGGGAGTGTTAGGGAGTGTTAGGGAGTGTTAGGGAGTGTTAGAGAGTGTTAGGGAGTGTTAGTGTGTGTTAGGGAGTGTTAGGGAGTGTTAGTGTGTTAGGGAGTGTTAGGGAGTGTTAGGGAGTGTTAGGGAGTGTTAGTGTGTTAGGGAGTGTTAGGGAGTGTTAGGGAGTGTTAGGGAGTGTTAGGGAGTGTTAGGGAGTGTTAGGGAGTGTTAGTGTGTGTTAGGGAGTGTTAGGGAGTGTTAGTGTGTGTTAGGGAGTGTTAGGGAGTGTTAGTGTGTGTTAGTGAGTGTTAGGGAGTGTTAGGGAGTGTTAGGGAGTGTTAGTGAGTGTTAGGGAGTGTTAGTGTGTGTTAGGGAGTGTTAGGGAGTGTTAGGGAGTGTTAGTGTGTGTTAGGGAGTGTTGAGTGTGTGTTAGGGAGTGTTAGGGAGTGTTAGGGAGTGTTAGTGTGTGTTAGGGAGTGTTAGGGAGTGTTAGGGAGTGTTAGTGTGTGTTAGGGAGTGTTAGGGAGTGTTAGTGTGTGTTAGTGTGTGTTAGTGTGTGTTAGGGAGTGTTAGGGAGTGTTAGTGTGTTAGGGAGTGTTACTGAGTGTTATTGAATGTTAGTGCGTGTTAGTGCGTGTTAGTGAGTGTTAGTGAGTGTTAGTGAGTGTTAGGGAGTGTTAGTGTGTGTTAGTGAGTGTTAGGGAGTGTTAGGGAGTGTTAGGGAGTGTTAGTGAGTGTTAGTGAGTGTTAGTGAGTGTTAGTGTGTGTTAGTGAGTGTTAGTGAGTGTTAGGGAGTGTTAGGGAGTGTAAGTGTGTGTTAGTGAGTGTTAGTGTGTTAGTGTGTGTTAGGGAGTGTTAGTGAGTGTTAGTGTGTGTTAGTGAGTGTTAGTGAGTGTTAGTGAGTGTTAGTGAGTGTTAGTGGGTGTTAGTGTGTGTTAGTGAGTGTTAGTGAGCGTTAGTGAGTGTTAGGGAGTGTTAGGGAGTGTTAGTGTGTGTTAGTGTGTGTTAGTGAGTGTTAGTGTGTGTTAGTGTGTGTTAGGGAGTGTTAGGGAGTGTTAGTGTGTGTTAGGGAGTGTTAGGGAGTGTTAGGGAGTGTTAGGGAGTGTTAGTGTGTGTTAGGGAGTGTTAGGGAGTGTTAGGGAGTGTTAGTGTGTGTTAGGGAGTGTTAGGGAGTGTTAGGGAGTGTAAGGGAGTGTTAGTGTGTGTTAGTGTGTGTTAGGGAGTGTTAGGGAGTGTTAGGGAGTGTTAGTGTGTGTTAGGAGTGTTAGGGAGTGTTAGGGAGTGTTAGGGAGTGTTAGTGAGTGTTAGGGAGTGTTAGGGAGTGTTAGTGTGTGTTAGGAGTGTTAGGGAGTGTTAGGGAGTGTTAGTGTGTGATAGGGAGTGTTAGGGAGTGTTAGGGAGTGTTAGGGAGTGTTAGGGAGTGTTAGTGTGTGTTAGGGAGTGTTAGGGAGTGTTAGTGTGTTAGGGAGTGTTAGGGAGTGTTAGGGAGTGTTAGGGAGTGTTAGTGTGTTAGGGAGTGTTAGGGAGTGTTAGGGAGTGTTAGTGTGTGTTAGTGTGTGTTAGGGAGTGTTAGGGAGTGTTAGGGAGTGTTAGTGTGTGTTAGGGAGTGTTAGGGAGTGTTAGGGAGTGTTAGGGAGTGTTAGTGTGTGTTAGGGAGTGTTAGGGAGTGTTAGGGAGTGTTAGGGAGTGTTAGTGTGTGTTAGGGAGTGTTAGGGAGTGTTAGGGAGTGTTAGGGAGTGTTAGTGCGTGTTAGTGCGTGTTAGTGAGTGTTAGTGAGTGTTAGTGCGTGTTAGTGAGTGTTAGTGCGTGTTAGTGAGTGTTAGTGCGTGTTAGTGCGTGTTAGTGAGTGTTAGTGAGTGTTAGTGTGTGTTAGGGAGTGTTAGGGAGTGTTAGGGAGTGTTAGTGTGTGTTAGGGAGTGTTAGGGAGTGTTAGGGAGTGTTAGGGAGTGTTAGTGCGTGTTAGTGCGTGTTAGTGAGTGTTAGTGAGTGTTAGTGCGTGTTAGTGAGTGTTAGTGCGTGTTAGTGAGTGTTAGTGCGTGTTAGTGCGTGTTAGTGAGTGTTAGTGAGTGTTAGTGCGTGTTAGTGAGTGTTAGTGAGTGTTAGTGCGTGTTAGTGCGTGTTAGTGCGTGTTAGTGAGTGTTAGTGCGTGTTAGTGCGTGTTAGTGAGTGTTAGTGAGTGTTAGTGCGTGTTAGTGCGTGTTAGTGCGTGTTAGTGAGTGTTAGTGCGTGTTAGTGCGTGTTAGTGCGTGTTAGTGCGTGTTAGTGCGTGTTAGTGAGTGTTAGTGCGTGTTAGTGAGTGTTAGTGTGTGTTAGGGAGTGTTAGGGAGTGTTAGGGAGTGTTAGGGAGTGTTAGTGCGTGTTAGTGCGTGTTAGTGAGTGTTAGTGAGTGTTAGTGCGTGTTAGTGCGTGTTAGGGAGTGTTAGGGAGTGTTAGGGAGTGTTAGTGCGTGTTAGTGCGTGTTAGTGAGTGTTAGTGAGTGTTAGTGCGTGTTAGTGAGTGTTAGTGCGTGTTAGTGAGTGTTAGTGCGTGTTAGTGCGTGTTAGTGAGTGTTAGTGAGTGTTAGTGAGTGTTAGTGAGTGTTAGTGCGTGTTAGAGCGTGTTAGTGAGTGTTAGTGAGTGTTAGTGCGTGTTAGTGCGTGTTAGTGAGTGTTAGTGAGTGTTAGTGCGTGTTAGTGCGTGTTAGTGAGTGTTAGTGCGTGTTAGTGAGTGTTAGGGAGTGTTAGGGAGTGTTAGGGAGCGTTAGGGAGTGTTAGTGAGTGTTAGGGAGTGTTAGGGAGTGTTAGTGAGTGTTAGGGAGTGTTAGGGAGTGTTAGTGTGTGTTAGTGAGTGTTAGTGAGTGTTAGGGAGTGTTAGGGAGTGTTAGTGTGTGTTAGTGAGTGTTAGTGAGTGTTAGGGAGTGTTAGGGAGTGTTAGGGAGTGTTAGGGAGTGTTAGTGAGTGTTAGTGTGTGTTAGGGAGTGTTAGGGAGTGTTAGTGTGTGTTAGTGAGTGTTAGTGTGTGTTAGGGAGTGTTAGGGAGTGTTAGGGAGTGTTAGTGTGTGTTAGTGAGTGTTAGGGAGTGTTAGGGAGTGTTAGTGAGTGTTAGTGAGTGTTAGTGTGTGTTAGGGAGTGTTAGGGAGTGTTAGTGTGTGTTAGTGAGTGTTAGTGTGTGTTAGGGAGTGTTAGTGAGTGTTAGTGTGTGTTAGTGTGTGTTAGTGAGTGTTAGTGAGTGTTAGTGAGTGTTAGTGAGTGTTAGTGTGTGTTAGTGAGTGTTAGGGAGTGTTAGGGAGTGTTAGTGTGTGTTAGTGTGTGTTAGTGAGTGTTAGTGTGTGTTAGGGAGTGTTAGTGTGTGTTAGGGAGTGTTAGGGAGTGTTAGGGAGTGTTAGGGAGTGTTAGTGTGTGTTAGTGTGTGTTAGGGAGTGTTAGGGAGTGTTAGGGAGTGTTAGGGAGTGTTAGTGAGTGTTAGGGAGTGTTAGGGAGTGTTAGTGTGTGTTAGGGAGTGTTAGGGAGTG
The DNA here is from genome assembly GCA_030435695.1 of Brachymystax lenok tsinlingensis. Classification (NCBI taxonomy): domain Eukaryota; kingdom Metazoa; phylum Chordata; class Actinopteri; order Salmoniformes; family Salmonidae; genus Brachymystax; species Brachymystax lenok. Next base: position 2,055,741 of record CM059781.1, on the reverse strand, counting down.
TTAGTGTGTGATAGGGAGTGTTAGGGAGTGTTAGGGAGTGTTAGGGAGTGTTAGGGAGTGTTAGTGTGTGTTAGGGAGTGTTAGGGAGTGTTAGTGTGTTAGGGAGTGTTAGGGAGTGTTAGGGAGTGTTAGGGAGTGTTAGTGTGTTAGGGAGTGTTAGGGAGTGTTAGGGAGTGTTAGGGAGTGTTAGGGAGTGTTCGTGTGTGTTAGGGAGTGTTAGGGAGTGTTAGTGTGTGTTAGGGAGTGTTAGGGAGTGTTAGTGTGTGTTAGTGAGTGTTAGGGAGTGTTAGGGAGTGTTAGGGAGTGTTAGTGAGTGTTAGGGAGTGTTAGTGTGTGTTAGGGAGTGTTAGGGAGTGTTAGTGTGTGTTAGGGAGTGTTAGTGTGTGTTAGGGAGTGTTAGGGAGTGTTAGGGAGTGTTAGTGTGTGTTAGGGAGTGTTAGGGAGTGTTAGGGAGTGTTAGTGTGTGTTAGGGAGTGTTAGGGAGTGTTAGGGAGTGTTAGTGTGTGTTAGTGTGTGTTAGTGTGTGTTAGGGAGTGTTAGTGAGTGTTAGTGTGTTAGGGAGTGTTACTGAGTGTTATTGAATGTTAGTGCGTGTTAGTGCATGTTAGTGAGTGTTAGTGAGTGTTAGTGAGTGTTAGGGAGTGTTAGTGTGTGTTAGTGAGTGTTAGGGAGTGTTAGGGAGTGTTAGGGAGTGTTAGGGAGTGTTAGGGAGTGTTAGTGAGTGTTAGGGAGTGTTAGGGAGTGTTAGTGAGTGTTAGGGAGTGTTAGGGAGTGTTAGTGTGTGTTAGTGAGTGTTAGTGAGTGTTAGGGAGTGTTAGGGAGTGTTAGTGTGTGTTAGTGAGTGTTAGGGAGTGTTAGGGAGTGTTAGGGAGTGTTAGGGAGTGTTAGTGAGTGTTAGTGTGTGTTAGGGAGTGTTAGGGAGTGTTAGTGTGTGTTAGTGAGTGTTAGTGAGTGTTAGTGTGTGTTAGGGAGTGTTAGGGAGTGTTAGGGAGTGTTAGGGAGTGTTAGTGTGTGTTAGTGAGTGTTAGGGAGTGTTAGGGAGTGTTAGTGAGTGTTAGTGAGTGTTAGTGTGTGTTAGGGAGTGTTAGGGAGTGTTAGTGTGTGTTAGTGAGTGTTAGTGTGTGTTAGGGAGTGTTAGTGAGTGTTAGTGTGTGTTAGTGAGTGTTAGTGAGTGTTAGTGAGTGTTAGTGAGTGTTAGTGTGTGTTAGTGAGTGTTAGGGAGTGTTAGGGAGTGTTAGTGTGTGTTAGTGTGTGTTAGTGAGTGTTAGTGTGTGTTAGGGAGTGTTAGGGAGTGTTAGTGTGTGTTAGGGAGTGTTAGGGAGTGTTAGGGAGTGTTAGGGAGTGTTAGTGTGTGTTAGTGTGTGTTAGGGAGTGTTAGGGAGTGTTAGGGAGTGTTAGGGAGTGTTAGTGAGTGTTAGGGAGTGTTAGGGAGTGTTAGTGTGTGTTAGGGAGTGTTAGGGAGTGTTAGTGTGTGATAGGGAGTGTTAGGGAGTGTTAGGGAGTGTTAGGGAGTGTTAGGGAGTGTTAGGGAGTGTTAGTGTGTGTTAGGGAGTGTTAGGGAGTGTTAGTGTGTTAGGGAGTGTTAGGGAGTGTTAGGGAGTGTTAGGGAGTGTTAGGGAGTGTTAGGGAGTGTTAGGGAGTGTTAGGGAGTGTTAGTGTGTGTTAGGGAGTGTTAGGGAGTGTTAGTGTGTGTTAGGGAGTGTTTTGGAGTGTTAGTGTGTGTTAGTGAGTGTTAGGGAGTGTTAGGGAGTGTTAGGGAGTGTTAGGGAGTGTTAGTGAGTGTTAGGGAGTGTTAGTGTGTGTTAGGGAGTGTTAGGGAGTGTTAGTGTGTGTTAGGGAGTGTTAGTGTGTGTTAGGGAGTGTTAGGAGTGTTAGGGAGTGTTAGTGTGTGTTAGGGAGTGTTAGGGAGTGTTAGGGAGTGTTAGTGTGTGTTAGGGAGTGTTAGGGAGTGTTAGGGAGTGTTAGTGTGTGTTAGTGTGTGTTAGTGTGTGTTAGGGAGTGTTAGGGAGTGTTAGTGTGTTAGGGAGTGTTACTGAGTGTTATTGAATGTTAGTGCGTGTTAGTGCATGTTAGTGAGTGTTAGTGAGTGTTAGTGAGTGTTAGGGAGTGTTAGTGTGTGTTAGTGAGTGTTAGGGAGTGTTAGGGAGTGTTAGGGAGTGTTAGTGAGTGTTAGTGAGTGTTAGTGTGTGTTAGTGAGTGTTAGTGAGTGTTAGGGAGTGTTAGGGAGTGTAAGTGTGTGTTAGTGAGTGTTAGTGAGTGTTAGTGTGTGTTAGGGAGTGTTAGTGAGTGTTAGTGTGTGTTAGTGAGTGTTAGTGAGTGTTAGTGAGTGTTAGTGAGTGTTAGTGGGTGTTAGTGTGTGTTAGTGAGTGTTAGTGAGCGTTAGTGAGTGTTAGGGAGTGTTAGGGAGTGTTAGTGTGTGTTAGTGTGTGTTAGTGAGTGTTAGTGTGTGTTAGTGTGTGTTAGGGAGTGTTAGGGAGTGTTAGTGTGTGTTATGGAGTGTTAGGGAGTGTTAGTGAGTGTTAGGGAGTGTTAGGGAGTGTTAGTGTGTGTTAGGGAGTGTTAGGGAGTGTTAGGGAGTGTTAGTGTGTGTTAGGGAGTGTTAGGGAGTGTTAGGGAGTGTTAGTGTGTGTTAGTGTGTGTTAGGGAGTGTTAGGGAGTGTTAGGGAGTGTTAGTGTGTGTTAGGGAGTGTTAGGGAGTGTTAGGGAGTGTTAGTGAGTGTTAGGGAGTGTTAGGGAGTGTTAGTGTGTGTTAGGGAGTGTTAGGGAGTGTTAGGGAGTGTTAGTGTGTGATAGGGAGTGTTAGGGAGTGTTAGGGAGTGTTAGGGAGTGTTAGGGAGTGTTAGTGTGTGTTAGGGAGTGTTAGGGAGTGTTAGTGTGTTAGGGAGTGTTAGGGAGTGTTAGGGAGTGTTAGGGAGTGTTAGGGAGTGTTAGTGTGTTAGGGAGTGTTAGGGAGTGTTAGGGAGTGTTAGGGAGTGTTAGTGTGTGTTAGTGTGTGTTAGGGAGTGTTAGGGAGTGTTAGGGAGTGTTAGTGTGTGTTAGGGAGTGTTAGGGAGTGTTAGGGAGTGTTAGGGAGTGTTAGTGTGTGTTAGGGAGTGTTAGGGAGTGTTAGGGAGTGTTAGTGTGTGTTAGGGAGTGTTAGGGAGTGTTAGTGAGTGTTAGTGAGTGTTAGGGAGTGTTAGTGTGTTTGTGTGTGTTAGGGAGTGTTAGGGAGTGTTAGGGAGTGTTAGGGAGTGTTAGTGAGTGTTAGTGAGTGTTAGGGAGTGTTAGGGAGTGTTAGTGAGTGTTAGGGAGTGTTAGTGTGTGTTAGGGAGTGTTAGGGAGTGTTAGGGAGTGTTAGTGTGTGTTAGGGAGTGTTAGGGAGTGTTAGTGAGTGTTAGTGTGTGTTAGGGAGTGTTAGGGAGTGTTAGGGAGTGTTAGGGAGTGTTAGTGAGTGTTAGGGAGTGTTAGTGTGTGTTAGGGAGTGTTAGGGAGTGTTAGGGAGTGTTAGTGTGTGTTAGGGAGTGTTAGGGAGTGTTAGGGAGTGTTAGTGTGTGTTAGGGAATGTTAGGGAGTGTTAGGGAGTGTTAGGGAGTGTTAGTGAGTGTTAGTGAGTGTTAGGGAGTGTTAGTGTGTGTTAGGGAGTGTTAGGGAGTGTTAGGGAGTGTTAGTGAGTGTTAGTGAGTGTTAGTGTGTGTTAGTGTGTGTTAGGGAGTGTTAGGGAGTGTTAGGGAGTGTTAGTGAGTGTTAGGGAGTGTTAGTGTGTGTTAGTGAGTGTTAGGGAGTGTTAGGGAGTGTTAGTGTGTGTTAGTGAGTGTTAGGGAGTGTTAGGGAGTGTTAGTGAGTGTTAGTGTGTGTTAGTGAGTGTTAGGGAGTGTTAGTGAGTGTTAGGGAGTGTTAGGGAGTGTTAGGGAGTGTTAGTGAGTGTTAGTGTGTGTTAGGGAGTGTTAGTGAGTGTTAGGGAGTGTTAGGGAGTGTTAGTGAGTGTTAGTGAGTGTTAGTGTGTGTTAGGGAGTGTTAGGGAGTGTTAGGGAGTTAGTGTGTTAGGGAGTGTTAGGGAGTGTCAGGGAGTGTTAGTGAGTGTTAGGGAGTGTTAGGGAGTGTTAGTGTGTGTTAGGGAGTGTTAGGGAGTGTTAGGGAGTGTTAGGGAGTGTTAGGGAGTGTTAGTGTGTGTTAGTGAGTGTTAGGGAGTGTTAGTGAGTTTTAGTGAGTGTTAGGGAGTGTTAGGGAGTGTTAGGGAGTGTTAGTGTGTGTTAGGGAGTGTTAGTGAGTGTTAGGGAGTGTTAGTGTGTTAGTGAGTGTTAGTGAGTGTTAGTGTGTGTTAGGGAGTGTTAGGGAGTTAGTGTGTTAGGGAGTGTTAGGGAGTGTTAGGGAGTGTTAGGGAGTGTTAGGGAGTGTTAGTGTGTGTTAGTGAGTGTTAGGGAGTGTTAGGGAGTGTTAGGGAGTGTTAGGGAGTGTTAGTGAGTGTTAGTGTGTGTTAGTGAGTGTTAGGGAGTGTTAGTGAGTGTTAGTGAGTGTTAGGGAGTGTTAGTGCGTGTTAGTGTGTGTTAGGGAGTGTTAGTGAGTGTTAGGGAGTGTTAGGGAGTGTTAGTGAGTGTTAGGGAGTGTTAGGGAGTGTTAGGGAGTTAGTGTGTTAGGGAGTGTTAGGGAGTGTTAGGGAGTGTTAGTGAGTGTTAGTGAGTGTTAGGGAGTGTTAGTGAGTGTTAGTGAGTGTTAGGGAGTGTTAGTGTGTGTTAGTGAGTGTTAGGGAGTGTTAGGGAGTGTTAGTGAGTGTTAGGGAGTGTTAGTGAGTGTTAGGGAGTGTTAGTGAGCGTTAGTGAGTGTTAGGGAGTGTTAGTGTGTGTTAGGGAGTGTTAGGGAGTGTTAGTGTGTTAGTGAGTGTTAGGGAGTGTTAGTGAGTGTTAGGGAGTGTTAGTGTGTGTTAGTGAGTGTTAGGGAGTGTTAGGGAGTGTTAGTGAGTGTTAGGGAGTGTTAGTGAGTGTTAGGGAGTGTTAGTGAGTGTTAGTGAGTGTTAGGGAGTGTTAGTGTGTGTTAGGGAGTGTTAGGGAGTGTTAGTGTGTTAGGGAGTGTTAGGGAGTGTTAGTGAGTGTTAGTGTGTGTTAGGGAGTGTTAGGGAGTGTTAGTGTGTGTTAGGGAGTGTTAGGGAGTGTTAGGGAGTGTTAGCGAGTGTTAGTGTGTGTTAGTGAGTGTTAGTGTGTTAGTTAATCCTCCTCTCTTCAGTTCTTTATTCAACTGTCCACCTCTTCAATCTCATCAATCAAATCATGAATTGATCCCTGTCTGTCCTCCCCCAGCTTTCCACTGCAGCAACGCGTTCGGTCTGGAGTCGGGGAAGATCTCTGACGACCAGATCACTGCCTCCTCATCCTTTTACGACAACACCTGGTTGCCACGGCAAGCCCGTCTTAACAACAATAACAATGCGTGGACCGCGAACGAGGACAGCAACAAAGAGTTCCTCCAGGTGAGACGTCAGGCAGAACACCAATGTTAAATATCTATGGTAAACCTCCATGTTAAATAACTATGGTAAACCTCCATGTTATATAACTATGGTAAACCTCCATGTTAAATAACTATGGTAAACCTCCATGTTAAATAACTATGGTAAACCTCCATGTTAAATAACTATGGTAAACCTCCATGTTAAATAACTATGGTAAACCTCCATGTTAAATAACTATGGTAAACCTCCATGTTAAATAACTATGGTAGACCCCCATGTTAAATAACTATGGTAAACCTCCATGTTATATAACTATGGTAAACCTCCATGTTAAATAACTATGGTAAACCTCCATGTTAAATAACTATGGTAAACCTCCATGTTAAATAACTATGGTAAACCTCCATGTTAAATAACTATGGTAAACCTCCATGTTAAATAACTATGGTAAACCTCCATGTTAAATAACTATGGTAAACCTCCATGTTATATAACTATGGTAAACCTCCATGTTATTTAACTATGGTAAACCCCCATGTTAAATAACTATGGTCAACCTCCATGTTAAATATCTATGGTAAACCTCCATGTCAAATAACTATGGTAAACCTCCATGTTAAATAACTATGGTAAACCTCCATGTTATATAACTATGGTAAACCTCTATGTTAAATAACTATGGTAGACCCCCATGTTAAATAACTATGGTAAACCTCCATGTTAAATAACTATGGTAAACCTCCATGTTAAATAACTATGGTAAACCTCCATGTTATATAACTATGGTAAACCTCTATGTTAAATAACTATGGTAGACCCCCATGTTAAATAACTATGGTAAACCTCCATGTTAAATAACTATGGTAAACCTCCATGTTATATAACTATGGTAAACCTCCATGTTATATAACTATGGTAAACCTCCATGTTAAATAACTATGGTAAACCTCCATGTTAAATATCTATGGTAAACCTGCATGTTAAATAAGTATGGTAAACCTCCATGTTAAATAACTATGGTAAACCTCCATGTTAAATAACTATGGTAAACCTCCATGTTAAATAACTATGGTAAACCTCCATGTTATATAACTATGGTAAACCTCCATGTTAAATAACTATGGTAAACCTCCATGTTAAATAACTATGGTAAACCTCCATGTTAAATAACTATGGTAAACCTCCATGTTAAATAACTATGGTAAACCTCCATGTTATATAACTATGGTAAACCTGCATGTTAAATAACTATGAGTAAACCTCCATGTTAAATAACTATAGTAAACCTCCATGTTATATAACTATGGTAAACCTCCATGTTAAATAACTATGGTAAACCTCCATGTTAAATAACTATGGTAAACCTAGTGTTAAATAACTATGGTAAACCTCCATGTTAAATAACTATGGTAAACCTCCATGTTAAATAACTATGGTAAACCTCCATGTTAAATAACTATGGTAAACCTCCATGTTATATAACTATGGTAAACCTCCATGTTAAATAACTATGGTAAACCTCCATGTTAAATAACTATGGTAAACCTGCGTGTTAAATAACTATGGTAAACCTCCATGTTAAATAACTATGGTAAACCTCCATGTTAAATAACTATGGTAAACCTCAAGACATTCCTGTCTGTATGCCATCTCCCTGGCATGGGACCTGTCTGAGTTATGACCAGCCTATCCCAACCATGTGAGGATTGTCTGTCTGTCTGTGTGTGTGTGTGTATGCGTGCGTGCGTGCGAGTGACCTCACTGCGACAGATAGACAGACAGGGCTGGCCTACTCTCCGGCCAGTCATGAAGAACCATGCTCAAGGTGTACTTCTCCACAATGTGCCTCTGATTTAGTCCCAGCCAGAGTCTCTGGATGCTTTCAGATGAGCCAGCTCCTATTTGGAAATCTCTTTGTGGATAGTGGCCAGGGCTCTGTGGCAGTCTGTGGCAGTCTGTGGCAGTCTGTGGCAGTCTGTGGCAGTGAGAAGGGGAAGGGAACACACTCTCTAACCAAGGTTCATGAATTGAGGAGCAGACTGAAGTGAAGAGGAAATTCGGCAACTCGGAAGGCATTAATAGTTGCCTAGCCATCCTGGTTTTAGCAGTTGCTGTGGTAGTCCGTGGTGGGCCCTGTGTTCCTCTTCCTCCTACACCTCTTTCGCCTTGTCTTCTTCCTCCTCTTTTTGGATAGTTGCCAGTACTGTGTAGCAGTGACAGTTTGTAGCAGTCTGTAGTGCTGTGACGGTGTGTGGGAGTGTGCTGCCGTGCCAGCCTTCCTGCGGAGGGCCCAGCTGTTGTCCTGTGTTAGCCCCTAGCTGCCTGTGTTAGTCTCTATCTGTCTGTGTGTCTGTGTGTCTGTCTGTCTGTCTGCATGTCTGTCTGCCTGTGTTTCTCCCTGCCAGTCTCTCTCTCTCTCCCTCCCTGCCTCAGACAGCCCATCTTGACAAACAGCTGTCATAAATGCCAGCATGCCTCTCCAGCACACATCTTAAGCCCGGTCCCAAATGGCACCCTTTTGACCAGAAACCTATGGGAATAGGGGCACTGTGTAGGGTGTCATTTGGGACCTAACCTTAGAGCTACCAACGGCATGTGTGTTACTGCAATTCTATGTGTTGGTTGAAGGGCCACGTGTGGCTGAGGTGCACTCGAGGTATGGTCAAATGTCCGTTTTAGAGATTTAGTGAGAGAGCGAGAGAGCGAGAGAGCGAGAGGGAGACAGAGAGAGGGAATGCATCCTCTTTCTATAGATAGTGTCCTCTTCTGGTCTTCTGGGGAGGAAGCCTGGAACAGCCTTTGCTGGCTGTCATTCTCTTACTGTTGCAGACAGACAGACAGACAGACAAATATTTCTCTCTCTGTGTCTCTCTCAATTCAATTCGAAGGGGATTTATAAGCATGGGAAGCATGTGTTTACATTGCCAAAGCAAGTGAAATAAACAATAAACAAAACAACAACAGTAAACATTAACAGTAAACAGTAAACATTACACACACAACAAGAACAGTACATTTTTTCTTTTCTCATCATTTGGTTGGGTCTAATTGTATTGCTTCACTGGGGCTCTGTGGGGTCTTGTTTGTGTTTGAACCAGCTGGCTGAGTGGACTCTTCTCCAGGTTCATCTCTTTGCAGGTTAAGGCTTTGTGATGGAAGGGTTTTGGGCATCGCTTTCTTTTAGGTTGTCGTGGAATTTAATATCTCTTTTCTGGATTTTGATAGTGGGTATATTTCAAATTCTGCTCTGAATGCATTATTTGTGCTTTTGCTTGCAGAGTTCTGCATGCAGAGTTTCAATTGGGTGTTTGTCCTATTTTGTGAATTCTTGGCTGCTGAGTGGACCCAGTCTGATGTGGTGGGCCCTGGGTATGTACATGGTCAAGGCTTTTCTTAGTTTTGGATCAGTCACAGTGGCCAGGTATTCTGCCACTGGGTCAGTCACAGTGGTCAGGTATTCTGATTCTGGGTCAGTCACAGTGGCCAGGTATTCTGCCACTGGGTCAGTCACAGTGGTCAGGTATTCTGATTCTGGGTCAGTCACAGTGGCCAGGTATTCTGCCACTGGGTCAGTCACAGTGGTCAGGTATTCTGCCACTGGGTCAGTCACAGTGGTCAGGTATTCGTGCAGCTTCTGTTTAGGGCCAGATAGCGTTCTAGTTTCTTCTGTTAAGGGCCAGATAGCGTTCTAGTTTCTTCTGTTTGGGGCCAGATAGCGTTCTAGGTTCTTCTGTTTAGGGCCAGATAGCGTTCTAGTTTCTTCTGTTTAGGGCCAGATAGCGTTCTAGTTTCTTCTGTTTAGGGCCAGATAGCGTTCTAGGTTCTTCTGTTTAGGGCCAGAAAGCGTTCTAGGTTCTTCTGTTTAGGGCCAGATAGCGTTCTAGTTTCTTCTGTTTTTTTGTAGTTGATTCTTTCCAAAGGGATTTATGTTTGTGGTCCTGGCATCTGGACCTTTTTTGGAACAGCAATATTTTTGTCTTACTTGACATTTACTGTAGTGTGGAACAGTCAACATTAGGACCCTGCCGATGTCCCTGTAGTTACAGCGGTGTGGAACAGTCAACATTAGGACCCTGCCGATGTCCCTGTAGTTACAGCGGTGTGGAACAGTCAACATTAGGACACTGCCGATGTCCCTGTAGTTACAGCGGTGTGGAACAGTCAACATTAGGACACTGCCGATGTCCCTGTAGTTACAGCGGTGTGGAACAGTCAACATTAGGACACTGCCGATGTCCCTGTAGTTACAGCGGTGTGGAACAGTCAACATTAGGACACTGCCGATGTCCCTGTAGTTACAGCGGTGTGGAACAGTCAACATTAGGACCCTGCCGATGTCCCTGTAGTTACAGCGGTGTGGAACAGTCAACATTAGGACACTGCCGATGTCCCTGTAGTTACAGCGGTGTGGAACAGTCAACATTAGGACACTGCTGTGATCCTATTTGCCTTTCTGCTTGGGGTCATTGTCCATTTGGAAGACCCATTTGCGACCAAGCTTTAACTTCCTGACTGATGTCTTGAGATGTTGCTTCAATATATCCACATCATTTTCCTTCCTCATGATGCCATCTATTTTGTGAAGTGCACCAGTCCCTCCTGCAGCAAAGCACCCCCACAACATGATGCTGCCACCCCCGTGCTTCACAGTTGGGATGGCGTTCTTCGGCTTGCAAGCCTCCCCCTTTTTCCTCCAAACATAACGATGGTCATTATGGCCAAACAGTTAAATTTTTGTTTCATCAGACCAGAGGACATTTCTCCAAAAAGTACGGTCTTTGTCCCCATGTGCAGTTGCAAACCATAGTCTGACTTTTTTATGCCGGTTTTGGAGCAGTGGCTTCTTCCTTGCTGAGCGGCCTTTCAGTTTTTGTCGATATATGACTCGTTTTACTGTGGATATAGATACTTTTGTATCTGTTTCCTCCAGCATCTTCACAAGGCCCTTTGCTGTTGTTCTGGGATTGATTTGCACTTTTCGCACCAAAGTACGTTCAGTAGTAGTTCAGTCCCAGTATAGACCCTGCTATAGTTCCTATTCCAGTATAGACCCTGGTAGTGTTCCTATTCCAGTATAGACCAAGGTAGTGTTCCTATTCCAATATAGACCCTGTTAGTGTTCCTATTCCAGTATAGACCCTGGTAGTGTTCCTAGTCCCAGTATAGACCCTGGTAGTGTTCCTAGTCCCAGTATAGACCCTGGTAGTGTTCCTAGTCCCAGTATAGACCCTGGTAGTGTTCCTAGTCCCAGTATAGACCCTGGTAGTGCTCCAAGTCCCAGTATAGACCCTGGTAGTGTTCGTAGTCCCAGTATAGACCCTGGTAGTGTTCGTAGTCCCAGTATAGACCCTGGTAGTGTTCCTAGTCCCAGTATAGACCCTGGTAGTGTTCCTATTCCAGTATAGACCCTGGTAGTGTTCGTAGTCCCAGTATAGACCCTGGTAGTGTTCCTATTCCACGTAGTGCTATCAGAGCAGAATATGAAAGTGATTATCGGTATTGTGTGCAGGGAAGTTATAATGAGTACTATCGATCACTGCAGTAGGAGAGAGAGAGAGATCGAGAAGAGAGAGACAGAAACAGAGAGAGGAGAGAAATAGAGAGAGAGAAACAGACAGAGAGAAGAGAGGGAGAGAGAGGAGAGAGGAGAGTGAGAGGGAGTGAAACAGAGAGAGTGGAAAGAGAGGGAGAAGAGAGAGAGAGAGAGAGAGAGAGAGAGAGAGAGAGAGAGAGAGAGAGAGTGAGAGAGAGACATCTCAGAACTGAGGCTGATGGACTCAAATAATCACTCTCTCTCTTTTTCTTCCTCTTTTCTGTTCCTCTCTTTACTCTTTCTCTTTCTTCTTCCCATTCTCTCCCTTCTCTATCTCTCTTCCCATTCAATCCCAATCTCTCTCCTCTCTCCATCTTGATCTCTCCATCTCTTTCTCTCTCGCCTGTCCTCTGCTTTTGAGGTGGGACATGAGGGGCTTCTCTGTAATGTATACTGCTTTGCACTGTTGTGGTTTGTAATTGGCAATTTGTTATGTACATAAACTGAATAAAAGATGTGAATAATAAACTCATTGTCTCTCCCTCCCCCAGGTGGATCTCCATGTCCTGAAAGTGTTGACAGGTATCGCTACCCAGGGAGCGGTCTCCAAGGAGACCCAGAAGTCCTACTACGTCACCACCTTTAAGCTGGAGGTCAGCACCAACGGGGAAGACTGGATGGTCTACCGATACGGCAAGAACCACAAGGTAGGACACGTACACACAGAGACACACGGAGACACACGGAGACACACGGAGACACACGGAGACACACGGAGACACACGGAGACACACGGAGACACACGGAGACACACGGAAGCACACGGAGACACACGGAAACACACGGAGACACACGGAGACACACGGAGACACACGGAAGCACACGGAGACACACGGACGCGGAGACACACGGAGACACACGGAGGCACACGGAGACACACGGAGGCACATATGGATATGGCTAAACACACGGAGACACATGCAAGCACATGCACGCACAAACACACAAGCTGGGCATATGGGAATGGGGCAGGGACAAGGTTGCCTGGCAGACTAGACCAAGGTTACCTGGTAGATTAGAACAAGGTAAACCTGACAGATTAGAACAAGTTTACCTGACAGATTAGAACAAGGTTACCTGACAGATTAGAACAAGGTTACCTGACAGATTAGAACAAGGTTACCTGACAGATTAGAACAAGGTTACCTGACAGATTAGAACAAGGTTACCTGGTAGATTAGAACAAGGTTACCTGACAGATTAGAACAAGGTTCCCAAACAGATTAGAACAAGGTTACCTGGTAGATTAGAACAAGGTTACCTGACAGATAAGAACAAGGTTACCTGACAGATTAGAACAAGGTTACCTGACAGATTAGAACAAGGTTACCTGACAGATTAGAACAAGGTTACCTGACAGATAAGAACAAGGTTACCTGACAGATTAGAACAAGGTTACCTGACAGATTAGAACAAGGTTACCTGACAGATTAGAACAAGGTTACCTGACAGATTAGAACAAGGTTACCTGGTAGATTAGAAAAAGGTTACCTGACAGATTAGAACAAGGCTACCTGGTAGATTAGAACAAGGTTACCTGACAGATTATAACAAGGTTACCTGATAGATTAGAACAAGGTTACCTGACAGATTATAACAAGGTTACCTGGTAGATTAGAACAAGGTTACCTGGTAGATTAGAACAAGGTTACCTGACAGATTAGAACAAGGTTACCTGGTAGATTAGAACAAGGTTACCTGGTCGATTAGAACAAGGTTACCTGACAGATTAGAACAAGGTTACCTGACAGATTAGAACAAGGTTACCTGACAGATTAGAACAAGGTTACCTGACAGATTAGAACAAGGTTACCTGACAGATTAGAACAAGGTTACCTGGTAGATTAGAACAAGGTTACCTGACAGATTACAACAAGGTTCCCAAACAGATTAGAACAAGGTTACCTGGTAGATTAGAACAAGGTTACCTGACAGATAAGAACAAGGTTACCTGACAGATTAGAACAAGGTTCCCAAACAGATTAGAACAAGGTTACCTGACAGATTAGAACAAGGTTACCTGACAGATTATAACAAGGTTACCTGGTAGATTAGAAAAAGGTTACCTGACAGATTATAACAAGGTTACCTGATAGATTAGAACAAGGTTACCTGACAGATTATAACAAGGTTACCTGGTAGATTAGAACAAGGTTACCTGACAGATTATAACAAGGTTACCTGATAGATTAGAACAAGGTTACCTGACAGATTATAACAAGGTTACCTGGTAGATTAGAACAAGGTTACCTGGTAGATTAGAACAAGGTTACCTGACAGATTAGAACAAGGTTACCTGGTCGATTAGAACAAGGTTACCTGACAGATTAGAACAAGGTTACCTGACAGATTAGAACAAGGTTACCTGACAGATTAGAACAAGGTTACCTGACAGATTAGAACAAGGTTAACTGACAGATTAGAACACGGTTACCTGGTAGATTAGAACAAGGTTACCTGACAGATTAGAACAAGGTTACCTGACAGATTATAACAAGGTTACCTGACAGATTAGAACAAGGTTACCTGACAGATTAGAACAAGGTTACCTGGTAGATTAGAACAAGGTTACCTGGTAGATTAGAACAAGGTTACCTGGTAGATTAGAACAGGGTTACCTGACAGATTAGAACAAGGTTACCTGACAGATTAGAACAAGGTTACCTGACAGATTAGAACAAGGTTACCTGACAGATTAGAACAAGGTTACCTGGTAGATTATAACAAGGTTACCTGACAGATTAGAACAAGGTTACCTGACAGATTAGAACAAGGTTACCTGACAGATTAGAACAAGGTTACCTGGTAGATTAGAACAAGGTTACCTGACAGATTAGAACAAGGTTACCTGGTAGATTAGAACAAGGTTACCTGACAGATTAGAACAAGGTTACCTGACAGATTAGAACAAGGTTACCTGACAGATTAGAACAAGGTTACCTGACAGATTAGAACAAGGTTACCTGGTAGATTAGAACAAGGTTACCTGACAGATTAGAACAAGGTTACCTGACAGATTAGAACAAGGTTACCTGGTAGATTAGAACAAGGTTACCTGACAGATAAGAACAAGGTTACCTGACAGATTAGAACAAGGTTCCCAAACAGATTAGAACAAGGTTACCTGACAGATTAGAACAAGGTTACCTGACAGATTATAACAAGGTTACCTGGTAGATTAGAAAAAGGTTACCTGACAGATTATAACAAGGTTACCTGATAGATTAGAACAAGGTTACCTGACAGATTATAACAAGGTTACCTGGTAGATTAGAACAAGGTTACCTTACAGATTATAACAAGGTTACCTGATAGATTAGAACAAGGTTACCTGACAGATTATAACAAGGTTACCTGGTAGATTAGAACAAGGTTACCTGGTAGATTAGAACAAGGTTACCTGACAGATTAGAACAAGGTTACCTGGTCGATTAGAACAAGGTTACCTGACAGATTAGAACAAGGTTACCTGACAGATTAGAACAAGGTTACCTGACAGATTAGAACAAGGTTACCTGACAGATTAGAACAAGGTTAACTGACAGATTAGAACACGGTTACCTGGTAGATTAGAACAAGGTTACCTGACAGATTAGAACAAGGTTACCTGACAGATTATAACAAGGTTACCTGACAGATTAGAACAAGGTTACCTGACAGATTAGAACAAGGTTACCTGGTAGATTAGAACAAGGTTACCTGGTAGATTAGAACAAGGTTACCTGGTAGATTAGAACAGGGTTACCTGACAGATTAGAACAAGGTTACCTGACAGATTAGAACAAGGTTACCTGACAGATTAGAACAAGGTTACCTGACAGATTAGAACAAGGTTACCTGGTAGATTAGAACAAGGTTACCTGACAGATTAGAACAAGGTTACCTGACAGATTAGAACAAGGTTACCTGACAGATTAGAACAAGGTTACCTGGTAGATTAGAACAAGGTTACCTGACAGATTAGAACAAGGTTACCTGGTAGATTAGAACAAGGTTACCTGACAGATTAGAACAAGGTTAACTGACAGATTAGAACAAGGTTACCTGGTAGATTAGAACAAGGTTACCTGACAGATTAGAACAAGGTTACCTGGTAGATTAGAACAAGGTTCCCTGACAGATTAGAACAAGGTTACCTGACAGATTAGAACAAGGTTACCTGACAGATTAGAACAAGGTTACCTGACAGATTAGAACAAGGTTACCTGACAGATTAGAACAAGGTTACCTGACAGATTAGAACAAGGTTACCTGGTAGATTAGAACAAGGTTACCTGGTAGATTAGAACAAGGTTACCTGACAGATTAGAACAAGGTTACCTGACAGATTAGAACAAGGTTACCTGGTAGATTAGAATAAGGTTACCTGACAGATTAGAACAAGGTTACCTGACAGATTAGAACAAGGTTACCTGACAGATTAGAACAAGGTTACCTGACAGATAAGAACAAGGTTACCTGGTAGATTAGAACAAGGTTACCTGACAGATTAGAACAAGGTTACCTGACAGATTAGAACAAGGTTACCTGACAGATTAGAACAAGGTTACCTGACAGATTAGAACAAGGTTACCTGACAGATTAGAACAAGGTTACCTGACAGATTAGAACAAGGTTACCTGACAGATTAGAACAAGGTTACCTGACAGATTAGAACAAGGTTACCTGACAGATTAGAACAAGGTTACCTGGTAGATTAGAACAAGGTTACCTGGTAGATTAGAACAAGGTTACCTGACAGATTAGAACAAGGTTACCTGGTAGATTAGAACAAGGTTACCTGACAGATTATAACAAGGTTACCTGACAGATTAGAACAAGGTTACCTGACAGATTATAACAAGGTTACCTGGTAGATTAGAACAAGGTTACCTGACAGATTAGAACAAGGTTACCTGGTAGATTAGAACAAGGTTACCTGACAGATTAGAACAAGGTTACCTGACAGATTAGAACAAGGTTACCTGACAGATTAGAACAAGGTTACCTGACAGATTAGAACAAGGTTAACTGACAGATTAGAACACGGTTACCTGGTAGATTAGAACAAGGTTACCTGACAGATTAGAACAAGGTTACCTGACAGATTATAACAAGGTTACCTGACAGATTAGAACAAGGTTACCTGACAGATTAGAACAAGGTTACCTGACAGATAAGAACAAGGTTACCTGACAGATTAGAACAAGGTTACCTGACAGATTATAACAAGGTTACCTGGTAGATTAGAACAAGGTTACCTGACAGATTAGAACAAGGTTACCTGGTAGATTAGAACAAGGTTACCTGACAGATTAGAACAAGGTTACCTGACAGATTAGAACAAGGTTACCTGACAGATTAGAACAAGGTTACCTGGTAGATTATAACAAGGTTACCTGACAGATTAGAACAAGGTTACCTGGTAGATTAGAACAAGGTTACCTAACAGATTAGATCAAAAGGTTTTCTGTATATGTAAATCTGCCTGCGTTTCATCATCCCACTGTGGGAGCTGTCACTATCACCTGTACTGCCAGGCCTACAACACACACACACACACACACACACACACACACACACACACACACACACACACACACACACACACACACACACACACACACACACACACACACACACACACACACACACACACACACACACACACACACAGGCAGAGCATGGGACTGTGAGGCTACAGTGCTGGTAGAGCTGTTATTGGTCCCATAGATGGAGGGAAGGGAGGAGAGGAGAGGAGGGAGGGAGATTGGAGGGGTAGCTTTTTCCATCTCCGTCTCTCCCTGTTCTCCCCCCTCCTCCCTGTTCTCCCCATCTCCTCCCTGTTAGTGGAGGACACGTGTTTGTCCTGTGGTTGTACATGGCATATCCATCACACACAGAGAGGCCTCTGGGATTGGCCCGGCTGTAATGTACCTCACTTCCTGCTTTGACAAGCCCTCAGTTCCCTTCAGATCCCACCGCTGCAGGGAGAAACCACAGGCCATGAAAGCTCTCTCAGAGGACCCAGTGTCCAACAAGCCTCTAGTCCTCTCCAAGACTTAACATCTAGATTGATGGAGAAAGTCATGTTGTATGTGTATGGAAAATTGTGAGACAAACTTTGAGTTTGAGCGGTTGAGACTGAGTCTGTAAATTTGAGAGATTGATTAGATTATCTAGAATTAGGTTTTGATTAGGAGGGCTGTCTGTAAAGATATATATTTTTTTAAAATAGATAGATTGAGTAGATTTGGATTAAGAGGGACTGTGGCTCTGAAAACATACAGTACCTAGGTTGCAGGACACAGCCACAGAGCCACAGACCAATATAGCCACAGAGCCACAGACCAATATAGCCACAGAGCCACAGACCAATATAGCCACAGAGCCACAGAGCCACAGAGCCATAGAGCCACAGAGCCACAGACCAATATAGCCACAGAGCCACAGACCAATATAGCCACAGAGCCACAGACCAATATAGCCACAGAGCCACAGAGCCACAGAGCCATATAGCCACAGAACTACAGAGCCACAGAGCCACAGACCCATATAGCCACAGAGCCACAGAGCCACAAAGCCATATAGCCACAGAGCCACAGAGCTACAGACCCATATAGCCACAGAGCCGTAGAGCCACAGAACCACAGAGCCACAGAGCCACAGAGCCACAGACCTACAGAGCCATATAGCCACAGAGCCATATAGCCACAGAGCCACAGACCGATATAGCCACAGAGCCACAGAGCCCCAGAGCTACAGACCCATATAGCCACAGAGCCACAGACCAATATAGCCACAGAGCCACAGAGCCACAGAGCCACAGAGCCATAGAGCCACAGAGCCACAGACCAATATAGCCACAGAGCCACAGACCAATATAGCCACAGAGCCACAGAGCCACAGACCCATATAGCCACAGAACTACAGAGCCACAGAGCCACAGACCCATATAGCCACAGAGCCACAGAGCCACAGAGCCATATAGCCACAGAGCCACAGAGCTACAGACCCATATAGCCACAGAGCCGTATAGCCACAGAGCCACAGAGCCACAGAGCCACAGAACCACAGAGCCACAGAGCCACAGAGCCACAGACCTACAGAGCCATATAGCCACAGAGCCATATAGCCACAGAGCCACAGACCGATATAGCCACAGAGCCACAGAGCCACAGAGCTACAGACCCATATAGCCACAGAGCCACAGACCAATATAGCCACAGAGCCACAGAGCCACAGAGCCATAGAGCCACAGAGCCACAGACCAATATAGCCACAGAGCCACAGACCAATATAGCCACAGAGCCACAGAGCCACAGAGCCACAGACCCATATAGCCACAGAACTACAGAGCCACAGAGCCACAGACCCATATAGCCACAGAGCCACAGAGCCACAGAGCCATATAGCCACAGAGCCACAGAGCTACAGACCCATATAGCCACAGAGCCGTATAGCCACAGAGCCACAGAGCCACAGAACCACAGAGCCACAGAGCCACAGAGCCACAGACCTACAGAGCCATATAGCCACAGAGCCATATAGCCACAGAGCCACAGACCGATATAGCCACAGAGCCACAGAGCCACAGAGCTACAGACCCATATAGCCACAGAGCCACAGACCAATATAGCCACAGAGCCACAGAGCCACAGAGCCATAGAGCCACAGAGCCACAGACCAATATAGCCACAGAGCCACAGACCAATATAGCCACAGAGCCACAGAGCCACAGAGCCACAGACCCATATAGCCACAGAACTACAGAGCCACAGAGCCACAGACCCATATAGCCACAGAGCCACAGAGCCACAGAGCCATATAGCCACAGAGCCACAGAGCTACAGACCCATATAGCCACAGAGCCGTATAGCCACAGAGCCACAGAGCCACAGAACCACAGAGCCACAGAGCCACAGAGCCACAGACCTACAGAGCCATATAGCCACAGAGCCATATAGCCACAGAGCCACAGACCGATATAGCCACAGAGCCACAGAGCCACAGAGCCACAGAGCCGTATAGCCACAGAGCCACAGAGCCGTATAGCCACAGAGCCACAGAGCCACAGAGCCATACAGCCAACTAGCCACAGAGCCATACAGCCAAACAGTCATATAGCCATATAGCCAAATAGCCATATAGCCATCATCTATATACAAATACAGTTGAAGTCGGAAGTTTACATACATCTTAGCCAAATACATTTAAACTCAGTTGTTCACAATTCCTGACATTTAATCCTAGTAAAAATTCCCTGTCTTAGTTCAGTTACGATCACCACTTCATTTTAAGAATGTGAAATGTATGTACACTTCCGATTTCAACTGTATATATAAACTGACTATACAAAACATTAAGAACACCTGCTTCTTCCATGACACAGACTGACCAGGTGAATCCAGGTGGAAGCTATGATCCCTTATTGATGTCACCTTGTTAAATCCACTTCAATCAGTGTAGATGAAGGGGAGGAGACGGGTAAAATAAGGATTTTATAGCCTGGTGAGGGAGGGAGAGGGAGGTGGTGAGGGGAGGGAGAGGGAGGTGGTGAGGGGGAGGGAGAGGGAGGTGGTGAGGGGGAGGAAGTGGTGAGGGGGAGGGAGAGGGAGGTGGTGAGGGGGAGGGAGAGGGTGAGGGAGAGGGAGAGGGAGGTGGTGAGGGGAGGGGAGGGAGGTGGTGAGGGGAGGGAGGTGGTGAGGGAGAGGGAGAGGGAGGTGGTGAGGGGGAGGGAGAGGGAGGTGGTGAGGGGGAGGGGGAGGGAGGTGGTGAGGGGGAGGGAGAGGGAGGTGGTGAGGGGGAGGGAAGTGGTGAGGGAGGTGGTGAGGGATAGCTACACTGTTTGTATTCAGTCATGTTTCCGGTTGCCTTACCCTGGTTAAAAGCAGTGGTTCTGTTTGTCAAACTAGACACTCTAATGTACTTGTCCTCTTGCTCAGTTGAGCACCGGGGCCTCCCACTCCTCTTTCTATTCTGGTTAGAGCCAGTTTGCTCTGTTCTGTGAAGGGAGTAGGACACAGCGTTGTACCAGATCTTCAGTTTCTTGGCAATTTCTCACATGGAATAGAGTTCATTTCTCAGAACAAGAATAGACTGACGAGTTTCAGAAGAAAGTTCTTTGTTCCTGGCCATTTTGTGCCTGTAATCGAACCCACAAATGCTGACACTCTTCTTCTCTTCTACACCTCTTCAACATGTTTTATAGTGACTAGCTTGAGCCAAGTCATCTTCACTCCTTCCTTCCTGGATCTCTCTACCCCCCCTCCCTCCTGCGTTCCAGACATCTGAGAAACACATCAGAAAGGAGACTGGGTAGTTGATGTTGTTTTTACAGAAGTTATTTTGTAGCATAATGTAAAATGTTTTTGGTGCTTGGAGGTCTCATTCTACACACACACACGCACACACACACACGCACAAACGCACACACACACACACACACACACACACACATCCATCCATGTGACAGAAAGCCTCTAGAAACACGGCCATTGTCACAGAACATTATGTTGATTTGTAACATATTTTAAAATGCCATCAAAGTTATGTTATGTTCTATGGAACCATATGGTTCCAGAGAGAGAGAGATGGGGATAGAGAGAGAGGGGGGAGAGAGAGAGGGGAGAGAGAGAGAGGGGAGAGAGAGAGATGGGGATAGAGAGAGAGGGGGAGAGAGAGAGAGGGGGGAGAGAGAGAGATGGGGATAGAGAGAGAGGGATAGAGAGAGAGAGGGAGAGAGAGAGATGGGGATAGAGAGAGAGGGATAGAGAGAGAGGGGGAGAGAGAGAGATGGGGATAGAGAGAGAGGGGATAGAGAGAGAGAGGGAGAGAGAGAGATGGGGATAGAGAGAGAGGGGGAGAGAGAGAGGGAGAGAGAGAGGGGGGAGAGAGAGAGGGGAGGAGAGGGGGAGAGAGAGAGATGGGGATAGAGAGAGAGGGGGAGAGAGAGGGGGAGAGAGAGAGATGGGGATAGAGAGAGGGGGAGAGAGAGAGGGGGAGAGAGAGATGGGGATAAAGAGAGAGGGAGAGAGAGAGGAGAGAGAGAGAGAGAGAGAGAGAGAGAGAGAGAGAGAGAGAGAGAGAGAGAGAGAGAGAGAGAGAGAGAGAGAGAGAGAGAGAGAGAGAGAGAGAGAGAGAGAGAGAGAGAGAGAGAGAGAGAGAGAGAGAGAGAGGGGAAAGGAGTGGACGAATAATGACTTGTGCAGAGCAGTGAACCATATCTCCTCCGGTGGCATCAGCTTCCACAGAAACCCACTCCGGGCAGAATGAAGGCAAGAGAAGAGAAGCAGGGGATAGCTGTGTGTGTCCGTTCTGGTGTTGTGACAGACAGCCCGACCTCTCCTCATCTAGTCAATCAGCCAGGAGTTCCACAGTGACAGTCTTCCCACCTGTTACAGAGCAGAGAGAGACCTGTTCTTTCTCATAATCCATTTCCGGACCCTTATCTCTCTCTCCCCAGTCCCTACTGTCTCCTTCCTCTCCCTTCTCCTCCTCTCTTAACCTAAACTTTAACCCTAAACCTAATTCTAAACTTAACCCTAAACCCCCTATAAATAGCATTTTACCATGTGGGCGCTTCTGGTCACACACACACACACACACACACACACACAAAAACAACACTCCATGACTTGAGCTGAAATATCACCAGGCCTCCAAGCCACCCATAACTGACCTCTGTTGACTCTCAGTATAACTGACCTCTGTTGACTCTCAGTATAACTGACCTCTGTTGACTCTCAGTATAACTGACCTCTGTTGACTCTCAGTGTAACTGACCTCTGTTGACTCTCAGTATAACTGACCTCTGTTGACTCTCAGTATAACTGACCTCTGTTGACTCTCAGTGTAACTGACCTCTGTTGACTCTCAGTATAACTGACCTCTGCTGACTCTCAGTATAACTGAACTCTGTTGACTCTCAGTATAACTGACCTCTGTTGACTCTCAGTATAACTGACCTCTGTTGACTCTGAGCGTAACCATACTACATCTAATTTCCTATTCATCCCTCGGCACGCTGGTGTGACATGGTCTCCAGCGTCATCGCTATGTGCCAAATGATACCCTATTCCCTATATAGTGCACTACTGTTGACCAGGGTCCTATGAGCCCGGGTGAAAACAATTGCATTAATTAGGGAATAGGGTATCATTTGGCACACAGCGATGGTCTCCGGTGACTCCTGTTGACGGTAGACTCTATTATCGTGATTAGACCCGGGAGACTGTTGAGTACTGGCGAGGTTCATGTTAGCCTGCTCCTTGATCAAATCAAATTGTATTTGTCACATGCGCCGAATACAACAGGTGTAAACCCCTTACAGTGAACTGCTTTAGTTACAAGTCCTTAACCAACAATGCAGTTTTAAGAAAAAAATATATGAGTTAAGAAACATATTTCCTAAATAAACTAAAGTAAAACATAAAAGAGCAACAATAACATAACAGTAACGAGGCTATAATGGGGCGGCAGGGTAGCCTAGTGGTTAGAGCGTTGGACTAGTAACCGAAAAGGCTGCAAATCCCCGAGCTGACAAGGTACAAATCTGTTGTTCTGCCCCTGAACAAGGCAGTTAACCCACTGTTCCTAGGCCGTCATTGTGAATAAGAATTTGTTCTTAACTGACTTGCCTAGTTAAATAAAAAATAAGAAATATACAGGGGGTACTGGTACTGAGTTGACTAACCTGGTGCAGGTAATATGTACATGTAGGTAGGGGTAAAGTGACTATGTATAGATAATAAACAGACAGTAGCAGCAGTGTACATGTAGGTAGGGGTAAAGTGACTATGTATAGATAATAAACAGACAGTAGCAGCAGTGTACATGTAGGTAGGGGTAAAGTGACTATGTATAGATAATAAACAGACAGTAGCAGCAGTGTACATGTAGGTAGGGGTGAAGTGACTATGTATAGATAATAAACAGACAGTAGCAGCAGTGTACATGTAGGTAGGGGTAAAGTGACTATGTATAGATAATAAACAGACAGTAGCAGCAGTGTACATGTAGGTAGGGGTAAAGTGACTATGTATAGATAATAAACAGACAGTAGCAGCAGTGTACATGTAGGTAGGGGTGAAGTGACTATGTATAGATAATAAACAGACAGTAGCAGCAGTGTACATGTAGGTAGGGGTAAAGTGACTATGTATAGATAATAAACAGACAGTAGCAGCAGTGTACATGTAGGTAGGGGTGAAGTGACTATGTATAGATAATAAACAGACAGTAGCAGCAGTGTACATGTAGGTAGGGTAAAGTGACTATGTATAGATAATAAACAGACAGTAGCAGCAGTGTACATGTAGGTAGGGGTGAAGTGACTATGTATAGATAATAAACAGACAGTAGCAGCAGTGTACATGTAGGTAGGGGTAAAGTGACTATGTATAGATAATAAACAGACAGTAGCAGCAGTGTACATGTAGGTAGGGGTGAAGTGACTATGTATAGATAATAACAGACAGTAGCAGCAGTGTACATGTAGGTAGGGGTAAAGTGACTATGTATAGATAATAAACAGACAGTAGCAGCAGTGTACATGTAGGTAGGGGTGAAGTGACTATGTATAGATAATAAACAGACAGTAGCAGCAGTGTACATGTAGGTAGGGGTGAAGTGACTATGTATAGATAATAAACAGACAGTAGCAGCAGTGTACATGTAGGTAGGGGTGAAGTGACTATGTATAGATAATAACAGAGAGTAGCAGCAGTGTACATGTAGGTAGGGGTAAAGTGACTATGTATAGATAATAAACAGACAGTAGCAGCAGTGTACATGTAGGTAGGGGTGAAGTGACTATGTATAGATAATAAACAGACAGTAGCAGCAGTGTACATGTAGGTAGGGGTGAAGTGACTATGTATAGATAATAAACAGACAGTAGCAGCAGTGTACATGTAGGTAGGGGTGAAGTGACTATGTATAGATAATAAACAGACAGTAGCAGCAGTGTACATGTAGGTAGGGGTAAAGTGACTATGTATAGATAATAAACAGACAGTAGCAGCAGTGTACATGTAGGTAGGGGTGAAGTGACTATGTATAGATAATAAACAGACAGTAGCAGCAGTGTACATGTAGGTAGGGTGAAGTGACTATGTATAGATAATAAACAGACAGTAGCAGCAGTGTACATGTAGGTAGGGGTGAAGTGACTATGTATAGATAATAAACAGACAGTAGCAGCAGTGTACATGTAGGTAGGGGTGAAGTGACTATGTATAGATAATAAACAGACAGTAGCAGCAGTGTACATGTAGGTAGGGGTGAAGTGACTATGTATAGATAATAACAGAGAGTAGCAGCAGTGTACATGTAGGTAGGGGTAAAGTGACTATGTATAGATAATAAACAGACAGTAGCAGCAGTGTACATGTAGGTAGGGGTGAAGTGACTATGTATAGATAATAAACAGACAGTAGCAGCAGTGTACATGTAGGTAGGGGTGAAGTGACTATGTATAGATAATAAACAGACAGTAGCAGCAGTGTACATGTAGGTAGGGGTAAAGTGACTATGTATAGATAATAAACAGACAGTAGCAGCAGTGTACATGTAGGTAGGGGTAAAGTGACTATGTATAGATAATAAACAGACAGTAGCAGCAGTGTACATGTAGGTAGGGGTGAAGTGACTATGTATAGATAATAAACAGACAGTAGCAGCAGTGTACATGTAGGTAGGGTAAAGTGACTATGTATAGATAATAAACAGACAGTAGCAGTGTGTACATGTAGGTAGGGGTGAAGTGACTATGTATAGATAATAAACAGACAGTAGCAGTGTGTACATGTAGGTAGGGGTGAAGTGACTATGTATAGATAATAAACAGACAGTAGCAGCGGTGTACATGTAGGTAGGGGTGAAGTGACTATGTATAGATAATAAACAGACAGTAGCAGTGTGTACATGTAGGTAGGGGTAAAGTGACTATGTATAGATAATAAACAGACAGTAGCAGCAGTGTACATGTAGGTAGGGGTAAAGTGACTATGTATAGATAATAAACAGACAGTAGCAGCAGTGTACATGTAGGTAGGGGTGAAGTGACTATGTATAGATAATAAACAGACAGTAGCAGCAGTGTACATGTAGGTAGGGAGTAAAGTGACTATGTATAGATAATAAACAGACAGTAGCAGCAGTGTACATGTAGGTAGGGAGTAAAGTGACTATGTATAGATAATAAACAGACAGTAGCAGCAGTGTACATGAAGGTAGGGGTAAAGTGACTATGTATAGATAATAAACAGACAGTAGCAGCAGTGTACATGTAGGTAGGGGTGAAGTGACTATGTATAGATAATAAACAGACAGTAGCAGCAGTGTACATGTAGGTAGGGGTGAAGTGACTATGTATAGATAATAAACAGACAGTAGCAGCAGTGTACATGTAGGTAGGGAGTAAAGTGACTATGTATAGATAATAAACAGACAGTAGCAGCAGTGTACATGTAGGTAGGGGTGAAGTGACTATGTATAGATAATAAACAGACAGTAGCAGCAGTGTACATGTAGGTAGGGGTGAAGTGACTATGTATAGATAATAAACAGACAGTAGCAGCAGTGTACATGTAGGTAGGGGAGTAAAGTGACTATGTATAGATAATAAACAGACAGTAGCAGCAGTGTACATGTAGGTAGGGGTAAAGTGACTATGTATAGATAATAAACAGACAGTAGCAGCAGTGTACATGTAGGTAGGGGTGAAGTGACTATGTATAGATAATAAACAGACAGTAGCAGCAGTGTACATGTAGGTAGGGGTGAAGTGACTATGTATAGATAATAAACAGACAGTAGCAGCAGTGTACATGTAGGTAGGGAGTAAAGTGACTATGTATAGATAATAAACAGACAGTAGCAGCAGTGTACATGTAGGTAGGGGTAAAGTGACTATGTATAGATAATAAACAGACAGTAGCAGCAGTGTACATGTAGGTAGGGGTGAAGTGACTATGTATAGATAATAAACAGACAGTAGCAGCAGTGTACATGTAGGTAGGGGTGAAGTGACTATGTATAGATAATAAACAGACAGTAGCAGCAGTGTACATGTAGGTAGGGGTGAAGTGACTATGTATAGATAATAAACAGACAGTAGCAGCAGTGTACATGTAGGTAGGGGTGAAGTGACTATGTATAGATAATAAACAGACACTAGCAGCAGTGTACATGTAGGTAGGGTGAAGTGACTATGTATAGATAATAAACAGACAGTAGCAGCAGTGTACATGTAGGTAGGGTGAAGTGACTATGTATAGATAATAAACAGACAGTAGCAGCAGTGTACATGTAGGTAGGGTGAAGTGACTATGTATAGATAATAAACAGACAGTAGCAGCAGTGTACATGTAGGTAGGGGTGAAGTGACTATGTATAGATAATAAACAGACAGTAGCAGCAGTGTACATGTAGGTAGGGGTGAAGTGACTATGTATAGATAATAAACAGACAGTAGCAGCAGTGTACATGTAGGTAGGGGTGAAGTGACTATGTATAGATAGTAAACAGACAGTAGCAGCAGTGTACATGTAGGTAGGGGTGAAGTGACTATGTATAGATAGTAAACAGACAGTAGCAGTAGTGTACATGTAGGTAGGGGTGAAGTGACTATGTATAGATAATAAACAGACAGTAGCAGCAGTGTACATGTAGGTAGGGGTGAAGTGACTATGTATAGATAATAAACAGACAGTAGCAGCAGTGTACATGTAGGTAGGGGTGAAGTGACTATGTATAGATAATAAACAGACAGTAGCAGCAGTGTACATGTAGGTAGGGGTGGAAGTGACTATGTATAGATAATAAACAGACAGTAGCAGCAGTGTACATGTAGGTAGGGGTGAAGTGACTATGTATAGATAATAAACAGACAGTAGCAGCAGTGTACATGTAGGTAGGGTAAAGTGACTATGTATAGATAATAAACAGACAGTAGCAGCAGTGTACATGTAGGTAGGGGTAAAGTGACTATGTATAGATAATAAACAGACAGTAGCAGCAGTGTACATGTAGGTAGGTGAAGTGACTATGTATAGATAATAAACAGACAGTAGCAGCAGTGTACATGTAGGTAGGGGTGAAGTGACTATGTATAGATAATAAACAGACAGTAGCAGCAGTGTACATGTAGGTAGGGGTGAAGTGACTATGTATAGATAATAAACAGACAGTAGCAGCAGTGTACATGTAGGTAGGGGTGAAGTGACTATGTATAGATAATAAACAGACAGTAGCAGCAGTGTACATGTAGGTAGGGGTGAAGTGACTATGTATAGATAATAAACAGACAGTAGCAGCAGTGTACATGTAGGTAGGGGTGAAGTGACTATGTATAGATAATAAACAGACAGTAGCAGCAGTGTACATGTAGGTAGGGGTGAAGTGACTATGTATAGATAGTAAACAGACAGTAGCAGTAGTGTACATGTTGGTTAGGGGTAAAGTGACTATGTATAGATAATAAACAGATAGTAGCAGCAGTGTACATGTAGGTAGGGGTGAAGTGACTATGTATAGATAATAAACAGACAGTAGCAGCAGTGTACATGTAGGTAGGGGTGAAGTGACTATGTATAGATAATAAACAGACAGTAGCAGCAGTGTACATGTAGGTAGGGGGTGAAGTGACTATGTATAGATAATAAACAGACAGTAGCAGCAGTGTACATGTAGGTAGGGGTGAAGTGACTATGTATAGATAATAAACAGACAGTAGCAGCAGTGTACATGTAGGTAGGGGTAAAGTGACTATGTATAGATAATAAACAGACAGTAGCAGCAGTGTACATGTAGGTAGGGGTAAAGTGACTATGTATAGATAATAAACAGACAGTAGCAGCAGTGTACATGTAGGTAGGGGTGAAGTGACTATGTATAGATAATAAACAGACAGTAGCAGCAGTGTACATGTAGGTAGGGGTGAAGTGACTATGTATAGATAATAAACAGACAGTAGCAGCAGTGTACATGTAGGTAGGGGTGAAGTGACTATGTATAGATAATAAACAGACAGTAGCAGCAGTGTACATGTAGGTAGGGGTGAAGTGACTATGTATAGATAATAAACAGACAGTAGCAGCAGTGTACATGTAGGTAGGGGTGAAGTGACTATGTATAGATAATAAACAGACAGTAGCAGCAGTGTACATGTAGGTAGGGGTAAAGTGACTATGTATAGATAATAAACAGACAGTAGCAGCAGTGTACATGTAGGTAGGGGTGAAGTGACTATGTATAGATAATAAACAGACAGTAGCAGCAGTGTACATGTAGGTAGGGGTGAAGTGACTATGTATAGATAATAAACAGACAGTAGCAGCAGTGTACATGTAGGTAGGGAGTAAAGTGACTATGTATAGATAATAAACAGACAGTAGCAGCAGTGTACATGTAGGTAGGGGTGAAGTGACTATGTATAGATAATAAACAGACAGTAGCAGCAGTGTACATGTAGGTAGGGGTGAAGTGACTATGTATAGATAATAAACAGACAGTAGCAGCAGTGTACATGTAGGTAGGGGTGAAGTGACTATGTATAGATAATAAACAGACAGTAGCAGCAGTGTACATGTAGGTAGGGGTGAAGTGACTATGTATAGATAATAAACAGACAGTAGCAGCAGTGTACATGTAGGTAGGGGTGAAGTGACTATGTATAGATAATAAACAGACAGTAGCAGCAGTGTACATGTAGGTAGGGGTAAAGTGACTATGTATAGATAATAAACAGACAGTAGCAGCAGTGTACATGTAGGTAGGGGTAAAGTGACTATGTATAGATAATAAACAGACAGTAGCAGCAGTGTACATGTAGGTAGGGAGTAAAGTGACTATGTATAGATAATAAACAGACAGTAGCAGCAGTGTACATGTAGGTAGGGGTGAAGTGACTATGTATAGATAATAAACAGACAGTAGCAGCAGTGTACATGTAGGTAGGGGTGAAGTGACTATGTATAGATAATAAACATAGAGTAGCAGCAGTGTACATGTAGGTAGGGGTAAAGTGACTATGTATAGATAATAAACAGACAGTAGCAGCAGTGTACATGTAGGTAGGGGTGAAGTGACTATGTATAGATAATAAACATAGAGTAGCAGCAGTGTACATGTAGGTAGGGGTGAAGTGACTATGTATAGATAATAAACAGACAGTAGCAGCAGTGTACATGTAGGTAGGGGTGAAGTGACTATGTATAGATAATAAACAGACAGTAGCAGCAGTGTACATGTAGGCAGGGGTGAAGTGACTATGTATAGATAATAAACAGACAGTAGCAGCAGTGTACATGTAGGTAGGGGTGAAGTGACTATGTATAGATAATAAACAGACAGTAGCAGCAGTGTACATGTAGGTAGGGGTGAAGTGACTATGTATAGATAATAAACAGACAGTAGCAGCAGTGTACATGTAGGTAGGGGTGAAGTGACTATGTATAGATAATAAACAGACAGTAGCAGCAGTGTACATGTAGGTAGGGGTGAAGTGACTATGTATAGATAATAAACAGACAGTAGCAGCAGTGTACATGTAGGTAGGGGTAAAGTGACTATGTATAGATAATAAACAGACAGTAGCAGCTGTGTACATGTAGGTAGGGGTAAAGTGACTATGTATAGATAATAAACAGACAGTAGCAGCAGTGTACATGTAGGTAGGGGTAAAGTGACTATGTATAGATAATAAACAGACAGTAGCAGCAGTGTACATGTAGGTAGGGGTGAAGTGACTATGTATAGATAATAAACATAGAGTAGCAGCAGTGTACATGTAGGTAGGGGTGAAGTGACTATGTATAGATAATAAACAGACAGTAGCAGCAGTGTACATGTAGGTAGGGGTAAAGTGACTATGTATAGATAATAAACAGACAGTAGCAGCAGTGTACATGTAGGTAGGGGTGAAGTGACTATGTATAGATAATAAACAGACAGTAGCAGGAGTGTACATGTAGGTAGGGGTAAAGTGACTATGTATAGATAATAAACAGACAGTAGCAGCAGTGTACATGTAGGTAGGGGTAAAGTGACTATGTATAGATAATAAACAGACAGTAGCAGCAGTGTACATGTAGGTAGGGGTAAAGTGACTATGTATAGATAATAAACAGACAGTAGCAGCAGTGTACATGTAGGTAGGGGTAAAGTGACTATGTATAGATAATAAACAGACAGTAGCAGCAGTGTACATGTAGGTAGGGGTGAAGTGACTATGTATAGATAATAAACAGACAGTAGCAGCAGTGTACATGTAGGTAGGGGTGAAGTGACTATGTATAGATAATAAACAGACAGTAGCAGCAGTGTACATGTAGGTAGGGGTAAAGTGACTATGTATAGATAATAAACATAGAGTAGCAGCAGTGTACATGTAGGTAGGGTGAAGTGACTATGTATAGATAATAAACAGACAGTAGCAGCAGTGTACATGTAGGTAGGGGTGAAGTGACTATGTATAGATAATAAACAGACAGTAGCAGCAGTGTACATGTAGGTAGGGGTGAAGTGACTATGTATAGATAATAAACAGACAGTAGCAGCAGTGTACATGTAGGTAGGGTAAAGTGACTATGTATAGATAATAAACAGACAGTAGCAGCAGTGTACATGTAGGTAGGGGTAAAGTGACTATGTATAGATAATAAACAGACAGTAGCAGCAGTGTACATGTAGGTAGGGGTAAAGTGACTATGTATAGATAATAAACAGACAGTAGCAGCAGTGTACATGTAGGTAGGGGTGAAGTGACTATGTATAGATAATAAACATAGAGTAGCAGCAGTGTACATGTAGGTAGGGGTGAAGTGACTATGTATAGATAATAAACAGACAGTAGCAGCAGTGTACATGTAGGTAGGGTTAAAGTGACTATGTATAGATAATAAACAGACAGTAGCAGCAGTGTACATGTAGGTAGGGGTGAAGTGACTATGTATAGATAATAAACAGACAGTAGCAGGAGTGTACATGTAGGTAGGGGTAAAGTGACTATGTATAGATAATAAACAGACAGTAGCAGCAGTGTACATGTAGGTAGGGGTAAAGTGACTATGTATAGATAATAAACAGACAGTAGCAGCAGTGTACATGTAGGTAGGGGTAAAGTGACTATGTATAGATAATAAACAGACAGTAGCAGCAGTGTACATGTAGGTAGGGGTAAAGTGACTATGTATAGATAATAAACAGACAGTAGCAGCAGTGTACATGTAGGTAGGGGTGAAGTGACTATGTATAGATAATAAACAGACAGTAGCAGCAGTGTACATGTAGGTAGGGGTGAAGTGACTATGTATAGATAATAAACAGACAGTAGCAGCAGTGTACATGTAGGTAGGGTAAAGTGACTATGTATAGATAATAAACAGACAGTAGCAGCAGTGTACATGTAGGTAGGGGTAAAGTGACTATGTATAGATAATAAACAGACAGTAGCAGCAGTGTACATGTAGGTAGGGTAAAGTGACTATGTATAGATAATAAACAGACAGTAGCAGCAGTGTACATGTAGGTAGGGGTGAAGTGACTATGTATAGATAATAAACAGACAGTAACAGCAGTGTACATGTAGGTAGGGGTGAAGTGACTATGTATAGATAATAAACAGACAGTAGCAGCAGTGTACATGTAGGTAGGGGTGAAGTGACTATGTATAGATAATAAACAGACAGTAGCAGCAGTGTACAAACAAAGGGGGGGGTCAATGTAAATAGTCAGGGTGGCCATTTGATTAGCAGTTCAGGAGTCTTATGGCTTGGGGGGTAGAAGCTTGCTGTGCGGTAGCAGAGAGAACAGTCTATGACTAGGGTGGCTGGGTTCTTTGGCAATTTTTAGGGCCTTCCTCTGACACCGCCTGGTATATAGGTCCTGGATGGCAGGAAGCTTGGCCCCAGTGATGTACTGGGCCGTACGCACTACCCTCTGTCACGCCTTGCGGTCGGAGGCCGAGCAGTTACCAGACCAGGCAGTGATGCAACCGGTCAGGATGCTCTCGATGGTGCAGCTGTAGAACTTTTTGAGGATCTGAGGACCCACGTCAAATCTTTTTTAGTCTCCTGTGGGGGAATAGGTGTTGTCGTGCCCTCTTCACGACTGTCTTGGTGTGTTCGGACCAAGATCAGTTTGTGCTGTCTTCCCTGACAACGACCAGTTGACAAGATATCAAAAACGGATCTGGGAGCAGGCTAGGTTAAAGTGTCAGGGTCTGGTCTCTCCTCACCTGGCTGACCCTATCCTTACCAGTCTAGAGTTGATGGTATGTTATGTTCAGCCTAGCCAGGTGCTTAGTACAATAAAGTGACACTAGAGAGAAATTGATACCGCTCAGACAGCCAGTTAGCAGGAATCATTCTGTTCCAGTCTGATACCCCAGGCACCGGCCAGTTAGTAGGACTCATTCTGTTCCAGTCTGATACCCCAGGCACCGGCCAGTTAGTAGGACTCATTCTGTTCCAGTCTGATACCCCAGGCACCGGCCAGTTAGTAGGACTCATTCTGTTCCAGTCTGATACCCCAGGCACCAGTCAGTTAGTAGGACTCATTCTGTTCCAGTCTGATACCCCAGGCACCGACCAGTTAGAAGGAATCATTCTGTTCCAGTCTGATACCCCAGGCACCAGCCAGTTAGTGGGAATCATTCTGTTCCAGTCTGATACCCCAGGCACCAGCCAGTTAGTAGGAATCATTCTGTTCCAGTCTGATACCCCAGGCACCAACCAGTTAGTAGGAATCATTCTGTTCCAGTCTGATACCCCAGGCACCGGCCAGTTAGTAGGAATCATTCTTTTCCAGTCTGATACCCCAGACACCGACCAGTTAGTAGGAATCATTCTGTTCCAGTCTGATACCCCAGGCACCGACCAGTTAGTTGGAATCATTCTGTTCCAGTCTGATACCCCAGGCACCGGCCAGTTAGTTGGAATCATTCTTTTCCAGTCTGATACCCCAGACACCGACCAGTTAGTTGGAATCATTCTTTTCCAGTCTGATACCCCAGGCACCGGCCAGTTATTTGGAATCATTCTGTTCCAGTCTGATACCCTAGGCACCAGCCAGTTAGTAGGAATCATTATTTTCCAGTCTGATACCCCAGACACTGGCTCAGTGTTTTGGGGAGAAGAAAAGTTGTAGTTGAAATGGAATAAGTGCTGACTGACATGAAAAGAGAGAAGAGGGAATGCTTCTCAGCTTTCGCTGGTTGAAACTGTGTTTAAAATGCACTGCTCAGCTGCATCCTTACAGATAAGTGTATGTGTGGGGTACAGAGATGAGGTAGTCATTCAGATCTCATGTTAAACACTATTATTGCAACTATGCAACTATGCAACTAATGACTGATTACTATTCTCCATCCTATCACTGATGATTCTTACCAATCCTATCACTGATGATTATTACCAATCCTATCACTGATGATTATTACCAATCATATCACTGATGATTATTATCCATCCTATCACTGATGATTATTATCCATCCTATCACTGATGATTATTATCCATCCTATCACTGATGATTATTACCAATCCTATCACTGATGATTATAATCCATCCTATCACTGATGATAATTATCCATCCTATCACTGATTATTATCCATCCAATCTTCTGATTATTATCCATCCTGTCACTGATTATTATCCCTCCTATCACTGATGATTATTATCCATCCTATCACTGATTATTATCCATTCAATCACTGATTATTATCCATCCTGTCACTGATTATAATCCATCCTATCACTGATGATTATTATCCATCCTATCACTGATTATAATCCATCCTATCACTGATGATTATTTTCCATCCTATCACTGATGATTATTATCCATCCTGTCACTGTTGATTATTATCCATCCTATCACTGATGATTATTATCCATCCTGTCAC
Source organism: Brachymystax lenok tsinlingensis (assembly GCA_030435695.1). Taxonomy (NCBI): domain Eukaryota; kingdom Metazoa; phylum Chordata; class Actinopteri; order Salmoniformes; family Salmonidae; genus Brachymystax; species Brachymystax lenok. Next base: position 2,021,836 of record CM059781.1, on the reverse strand, counting down.
TGATGATTATTATCCATCATGTCACTGATGATTATTATCCATCCTATCACTGATGATTATAATCCATCCTGTCACTGATGATTATTATCCATCCTGTCACTGATGATTATTATCCATCCTATCACTGATGATTATTATCCATCCTGTCACTGATGATTATTATCCATCATGTCACTGATGATTATTATCCATCCTGTCACTGATGATTATAATCCATCCTGTCACTGATGATTATTATCCATCCTGTCACTGATGATTATTATCCATCATGTCACTGATGATTATTATCCATCCTATCACTGATTATTATTATCCATCCTATCACTGCTTATTATTATCCATCCTATCACTGTTTATTATCCATCCAATCACTGATTATTATCCATCCTGTCACTGATTATTATCCATCCTATCACTGATGATTATTATCCATCCTATCACTGATGATTATTATCCATCCTATCACTGATTTTTATCCATCCAATCACTGATTATTATCCATCCTGTCACTGATTATAATCCATCCTATCACTGATGATTATTTTCCATCCTATCACTGATGATTATTATCCATCCTGTCACTGATGATTATTATCCATCCTTTCACTCTTTCACTTATGATTATTATCCATCCTATCACTGATGATTATTATCCATCCTATCACTGATGATTATAATCCATCCTGTCACTGATGATTATTATCCATCCTGTCACTGATGATTATTATCCATCCTATCACTGATGATTATTATCCATCCTGTCACTGATGATTATTATCCATCATGTCACTGATGACTATTATCCATCCTGTCACTGATGATTATAATCCATCCTGTCACTGATGATTATTATCCATCCTGTCACTGATGATTATTATCCATCATGTCACTGATGATTATTATCCATCCTATCACTGATTATTATTATCCATCCTATCACTGCTTATTATTATCCATCCTATCACTGTTTATTATCCATCCAATCACTGATTATTATCCATCCTGTCACTGATTATTATCCATCCTATCACTGATGATTATTATCCATCCTATCACTGATGATTATTATCCATCCTATCACTGATTTTTATCCATCCAATCACTGATTATTATCCATCCTGTCACTGATTATAATCCATCCTATCACTGATGATTATTTTCCATCCTATCACTGATGATTATTATCCATCCTGTCACTGATGATTATTATCCATCCTTTCACTCTTTCACTTATGATTATTATCCATCCTATCACTGATGATTATTATCCATCCTATCACTGATGATTATTATCCATCCTGTCGCTGATGATTATTATCCATCCTATCACTGATTATTATTATCCATCCTATCGCTGATGATTATTATCCATCCTATCACTGATTATTATTATCCATCCTATCACTGATGATTATTATCCATCCTATCACTGAAGTGTGTGTTTTGGAGAGACTACAGTGTGTGTTTTGGAGTCAGAGGGACCTGTGCTGGAGGTAATGTCAGAGGGACCTGTGCTGGAGGTTATGTCAGAGGGTCCTGTGCTGGAGGTTATGTCAGAGGGTCCTGCGCTGGAGGTTATGTCAGAGGGTCCTGTGCTGGAGGTTATGTCAGAGGGTCCTGTGCTGGAGGTTATGTCATAGGGACCTGTGCTGGAGGTTATGTCAGAGGGTCCTGTGCTGGAGGTTATGTCAGAGGGTCCTGTGCTGGAGGTTATGTCATAGGGACCTGTGCTGGAGGTTATGTCAGAGGGTCCTGTGCTGGAGGTTATGTCATAGGGACCTGTGCTGGAGGTTATGTCAGAGGGACCTGTGCTGGAGGTTATGTCAGAGGGTCCTGTGCTGGAGGTTATGTCAGAGGGTCCTGTGCTGGAGGTTATGTCAGAGGGTCCTGTGCTGGAGGTTATGTCAGAGGGTCCTGTGCTGGAGGTTATGTCATAGGGACCTGTGCTGGAGGTTATGTCATAGGGATCTGTGCTGGAGATTATATCAGAGGGACCTGTGCTGGAGGTTGTATCAGAGGGACCTGTGCTGGAGGTTATGTCAGAGGGTCCTGTGCTGGAGGCTATGTCAGAGGGACGTGAGAAGTAGGATTCTCCCACACACTCTAAGGCAGGGGTGGGTAATTCCTGTCCTCGAGAGCCTGATTGGTGTCACACTTTTCCCCCAGCCCCAGCTAACACGCCTGACTCCAAAAATCACCTAATCATGATCTTCAGTTTGGAATGCAATTTGATTAATCAGCTGTGTTTGCTAGGGATGGAGAAAAAGTGTGACACCAATATGTTTTGAGACTCCGTCATCGGCTTCGTTAGAAAATGCATCGGCGACGTTGTCCCCACAATGAAGGTCCACTACTTCCCCAAATCAAAAGCCCTGGATTAACACAGAGGTCGGAGATAAACTAAACGACAGAGCCACCACACACAGAGCTATCCCAGACAACCCTGAGGCTACGGCCGGAGGTCAGGAAGAAGTACAAGAAGACCCGCTATGACCTCGGCAGAGTCATCAAAACAGAAAGGACAGTATAGGAATAATGTGGTATCATACTACACAGGCTCTGACGCCCGCCGCGTGGCAGGGGCTACAGTCCATTACGGATTACAGAGGAAGACCCAGCCGTGATCTGCCCAACAATGCCTCTCTACCAGACGAACTAAATGCATTTTATGCACTCTTTGACAGTAACAACATCGTGCCGGGTGTGAGGGCCCCCACCGAACCAGAGGATTGGGTGAACTCGCTGTCTGAGGCCGACATGAGAAAGGCATTTTAATCAGGTCAACACCCACAAGGCTGCGGAGCCCGACAGTATTTCAGGGCGCGTTCTCAGAGCATGCGCAGAACAGCTAGCCGGCATATTCACAGTAATTTTCAACCTCTCCTTGTCCCAGTCTGTAATCCCCACGTGTTTTAAGATGACCACAATCCTCCCTGTTCCTAAGAACTCTAAGGCTTCATGCCACAATGACTACCGCCCTGTAGAGCTCACATCTGGAATAATGAAGTTTTGAGAGGCTGGTTATGGCACACATCAACCCCATCATCCCAGACACCCTGGACACACTCCAATTTGCATACCTCACCAACAGACCAATAGAACACGCAATGTCAGTTGCTCTCCACACTGCCCTCACCCACCTAAAAAAGAGGAATAACTATGTGAGAATGCATTTCATTGACTACAGCTCAGCATTCAACACCATAGTCCTCTCCAAGCTCATCACTAAGCTAAGGACCCTGGGACTGAACACCTCCCTCTGCAACTGGATCCTGGACTCACTGACGGGCCGACCCCCAGGTGGTAAGGGTAGGAAACAACATTTCCACCACGCTGAACCTCAACACTGGGGCCCCACAGGGGTGTGTGTACAGTCCCCTCCTGTACTCCCTGCTCACCCACAATTACGTGGCCACGCACGACTCCAACACCATCATCAAGTTTGCTGACGACACGACGGTGGTAGGCCTGATCACTGGCGATGATGAGACAGCCTATAGGGAGGAGGTTCAGTGACCTGTCAGGGAGGTGCCAGGACAACAACCTCTCCCTCAACGTCAGCAAGACGAAGGAGCTGATCGTGGACTACAGGAAACGAGGGGGACGAGCACGCCCCCATCCACATCGACGTGGCAGATCGGGAGCTTCAGGTTCCTCGGTGTCCAAACACACGCGCACAGTCGTGACAGCGCCTCTTCCCCCTCAGGAGGTTGAAAAAAGTTTGGCCCTCAAATCCTCAATACCTTCTACAGCTGTACCATTGAGAGCTTTTTAACTGGATGCATCACCGCCTGGTATGTGGTGGAACATGGCACTAGCACTGCCCTAGGTCGCATGGCGCTTTAGAGGGCAGTGCGGACAGCCCAGTACATCACTGGGGCAGAACTCCCTGCCATCAGGCAGTGTGAAAGGAAGTCACGGAAAATTGCTATAGACTCCAACCACCCAAAACATATCTACGTCCATCACTCCAGTATCCCGGTCTCCTTCCCCCTATACATATCTACCTCCATCACTCCAGTATCCCGGTCTCCTTCCCCCTATACATATCTACCTCCATCACTCCAGTATCCCGGTCTCCTTCCTCCTATACATATCTACCTCCATCACTCCAGTATCCCGGTCTCCTTCCCCCTATACATATCTACCTCCATCACTCCAGTATCCCGGTCTCCTTCCTCCTATACATATCTACCTCCATCACTCCAGTATCCCGGTCTCCTTCCCCCTATACATATCTACCTCCATCACTCCAGTATCCCTGTCCCCTTCCCCCTATACATATCTACCTCCATCACTCCAGTATCCCTGCACATTGTTAATATGGTACTGGAACTGACCCTGTATTTAGTATGATTACCCCTATACATATCTACCTCCATCACTCCAGTATCCCTGCACATTGTTAATATGGTACTGAACTGACCCTGTATATAGTCACCTTACCCCTATACATATCTACCTCCATCACTCCAGTATCCCTGTACATTGTTAATATGGTACTGGAACTGACCCTGTATATAGTCACCTTACCCCTATACATATCTACCTCCATCACTCCAGTATCCCTGTACATTGTTAATATGGTACTGGAACTGACCCTGTATATAGTATGGTATTGAACTGACCCTGTATATAGTATGGTATTGAACTGACCCTGTATATAGTATGGTATTGAACTGACCCTGTATATAGTATGGTATTAAGACAGACAGGCAGGCAGGCAGGCATATAGACAGACAGACAGACAGACAGGTAGACAGACAGACAGACAGACAGACAGACAGACGGGCAGGCAGACAGACAGACAGACAGACAGACAGGCAGACAGGCAGACAGACAGACAGGCAGACAGACAGGCAGACAGACAGGCAGACAGACGGGCAGGCAGACAGGCAGGCAGACAGGCAGGCAGACAGACAAGAGAGGTCCTTTTCTCTCCTCAGCTCCAACCCTCCAACTTCCTTATCTGACCTACACACACACACACACACACACACCTGTAGATCTATTTACCTACACACACACACACACACTTGTAGATCTGTTTACATAACTAACGCCTAACCCTGAACCTAACCCTAACTCTAACCTTAACCCTAACCTTAACCCCTAAACCTAACGCCTAACCCTGAACCTAACCCTAACCCTAACCTTAACCCTAACCTTAACCCCAATCTTAACCCCTAAACCTGACGCCTAACCCTGAACCTAACCTTAACTCTAACCCTAATTCTAACCCTAACCCTAACCCCTAACCCCTATGCCTAAAATTGTCTTTTTACAAGTGAGAACCGGCAAAATGTCTTCACTTCTCTGAATTTTAGTTGGTTTAATATTCTAGAGAGGACTTCTGGTAGCATAGTAAAACGTGTACACACAGGCCACCCCAGACTGCCAGCTGGCACCGGTGTCATTGGATCCTAGGGAGGGTCATGTTGCTTTTGTCTGTGTTCAGTGGAGCAGGACATCCTCTCCCCTTCTCCTCTATCCCCCCGGCCTGACCCCTGACACAGAACTGACAAGGGCTCACGCGTCTAGTTCTGGGTGGAAGAGATGGAGATATGCTATCTGAGCTCGTCATATGATTAAATGCATGGAAATAGAATGGACGAATCACTGACGGAGTCCCGTTCTATTCCTTCTGTTTCTATGCATTTAATCCTATACGATAAAACCTGGGCATAGCTCTGGTGTAGTACACTGGGGGTTTAGGGACTGCAACTCAATCAGCACACACACACACACTTTTCTCATTTATGGGGACGTTTTGCAGCGGGACCTGCCTCTTTGACCCTGTCTCTCTCCTGTGCCCAGGTGTTCCATGCCAACACAGACTCTACCGAGGTGGTTCTGAACCGGATCCCCCAGCCTGTTCTGGCCCGCTTTGTACGCATCAGACCCCAGACCTGGAAGACAGGCATCGCCCTGCGCTTGGAACTCTACGGCTGTCAGATCACTGGTAAGAACAGCCTATTCTATTCTATCCAAGCTGTAAGACTGTCAGATCACTGGTAAGAACAGCCTATTCTATTCTATCACTGGTAAGAAGAAATACCAGCCCGCGCAGAAGAAGTACCAGCCCGCGCAGAAGAAATACCAGCCCGCGCAGATGAAATACCAGCCCGTGTAGATGAAATACCAGCCCGTGTAGATGAAATACCAGCCCGCGTAGAAGAAATACCAGCCCGCGTAGATGAAATACCAGCCCGCGCAGAAGAAATACCAGCCCGCGGCAGATGAAATACCAGCCCGTGTAGATGAAATACCAGCCCGTGTAGATGAAATACCAGCCCGCGTAGAAGAAATACCAGCCCGCGCAGAAGAAATACCAGCCCGCGCAGAAGAAATACCAGCCCGTGTAGATGAAATACCAGCCCGTGTAGATGAAATACCAGCCCGCGTAGATGAAATACCAGCCCGCGCAGAAGAAATACCAGCCCGCGCAGAAGAAATACCAGCCCGCGCAGAAGAAATACCAGCCCGCGCAGAAGAAATACCAGCCCGCGCAGATGAAATACCAGCCCGCGCAGATGAAATACCAGCCCGCGCAGATGAAATACCAGACTGCACAGAAGAAATACCAGACTGCACAGAAGAAATACCAGCCCGCGTAGATGAAATACCAGACTGCACAGAAGAAATACCAGACTGCACAGAAGAAATACCAGCCCGCGTAGAAGAAATACCAGCCCGCGCAGAAGAAATACCAGCCCGCGTAGATGAAATACCAGCCCGCGTGAGATGAAATACCAGCCGGCGAGATGAAATACCAGCCGGCAGATGAAATACCAGCCAGCGTAGATGAAATACCAGCCCGCGTAGATGAAATACCAGCCCGCGCAGAAGAAATACCAGCCCGCGTAGATGAAATACCAGCCCGCGTAGATGAAATACCAGCCCGCGCAGAAGAAATACCAGCCCGCGCAGATGAAATACCAGCCCGCGCAGAAGAAATACCAGCCCGCGTAGAAGAAATACCAGCCCGCGTAGATGAAATACCAGCCCGCGCAGATGAAATACCAGCCCGCGTAGATGAAATACCAGCCCGGCGTGAAGAAATACCAGCCCGCGTGAGATGAAATACCAGCCCGCGCCAGATGAAATACCAGCCCGCGTGAGATGAAATACCAGCCCGGCGTGAAGAAATACCAGCCCGCGTGAAGAAATACCAGCCCGCGTGAGATGAAATACCAGCCCGCGCAGATGAAATACCAGCCCGGCGTGAGATGAAATACCAGCCCGCGTAGAAGAAATACCAGCCCGCGTAGATGAAATACCAGCCCGCGCAGATGAAATACCAGCCCGCGCAGATGAAATACCAGCCCGCGCAGATGAAATACCAGCCCGCGCAGATGAAATACCAGCCCGCGTAGATGAAATACCAGCCCGCCAGAGATGAAATACCAGCCCGCGCAGATGAAATACCAGCCCGCAGATGAAATACCAGCCCGCGTGATGAAATACCAGCCGCGCAGATGAAATACCAGCCCGCAGAGATGAAATACCAGCCCGCGTAGATGAAATACCAGCCCGCGTAGATGAAATACCAGCCCGCGCAGAAGAAATACCAGCCCGCGTAGAAGAAATACCAGCCCGCGCAGATGAAATACCAGCCCGCGTAGATGAAATACCAGCCCGCGCAGATGAAATACCAGCCCGCGTAGATGAAATACCAGCCCGCGTAGAAGAAATACCAGCCCGCGCAGATGAAATACCAGCCCGCGTAGATGAAATACCAGCCCGCAGATGAAATACCAGCCCGCGCAGATGAAATACCAGCCCGCGCAGATGAAATACCAGACTGCACAGAATAAATACCAGCCCGCGTAGATGAAATACCAGCCCGCGTAGATGAAATACCAGCCCGCGTAGATGAAATACCAGACTGCACAGAATAAATACCAGCCCGCGTAGATGAAATACCAGCCCGCGTAGAAGACATACCAGCCCGCGTAGATGAAATACCAGACTGCACAGAAGAAATACCAGCCAGCAGTGAAGAAATACCAGCCTGCACAGAATAAATACCAGCCCGCTGAGATGAAATACCAGCCCGCCAGAAGACATACCAGCCGGCGTGAAGAAATACCAGCCCACGCAGAAGAAATACCAGCCCACGTAGAAGAAATACCAGCCCGCGTAGAAGAAATACCAGCCCACGCAGAAGAAATACCAGCCCGCGTAGAAGAAATACCAGCCCACGCAGAATAAATACCAGCCCGCGTAGATGAAATACCAGCCCGCGCAGAAGACATACCAGCCCGCGTAGAAGAAATACCAGCCCACGCAGAAGAAATACCAGCCCACGTAGAAGAAATACCAGCCCGCGTAGAAGAAATACCAGCCCGCGTAGAAGAAATACCAGCCCACGCAGAAGAAATACCAGCCCACGCAGATGAAATACCAGCCGGCGTGAAGAAATACCAGCCCGCGTGATGAAATACCAGCCCGCGAGAGATGAAATACCAGCCGGCGTGAAGAAATACCAGCCAGCGTGAAGAAATACCAGCCGGCGTGAAGAAATACCAGCCCGCGCAGAAGAAATACCAGCCAGCGTGAAGAAATACCAGCCAGCGCAGATGAAATACCAGCCAGCGCAGAAGAAATACCAGCCAGCGCAGATGAAATACCAGACTGCACAGAAGAAATACCAGCCCGCGCATGAAGAAATACCAGCCAGCGCAGATGAAATACCAGCCCGCGCAGAAGAAATACCAGCCAGCGCATGAAGAAATACCAGCCCGTGAGATGAAATACCAGCCCGCGCAGATGAAATACCAGCCAGCGCAGATGAAATACCAGCCAGCGCAGAAGAAATACCAGCCAGCGTGAAGAAATACCAGCCAGCGCATGAAGAAATACCAGCCCGCGTGAGATGAAATACCAGCCAGCTGCAGATGAAATACCAGCCAGCGCAGAAGAAATACCAGCCCGCAGATGAAATACCAGCCCGCGCAGAAGAAATACCAGCCCGCGCATGAAGAAATACCAGCCCGCGTAGATGAAATACCAGCCCGCGCAGATGAAATACCAGCCCGCGCAGATGAAATACCAGCCCGCGCAGAAGAAGTACCAGCCCGCGTAGATGAAATACCAGCCCGCGCAGATGAAATACCAGACTGCACAGAATAAATACCAGCCCGCGTAGATGAAATACCAGCCCGCGTAGATGAAATACCAGCCCGCGTAGATGAAATACCAGCCCGCGCAGAAGAAATACCAGCCCGCGCAGAAGAAATACCAGCCCGCGCAGATGAAATACCAGCCCGCGCAGATGAAATACCAGCCCGCGTAGATGAAATACCAGCCCGCGTAGATGAAATACCAGCCCGCGCAGATGAAATACCAGCCCGCGCAGATGAAATACCAGCCCGCGCAGAAGAAGTACCAGCCCGCGTAGATGAAATACCAGCCCGCGTAGATGAAATACCAGCCAGCGAGATGAAATACCAGACTGCACAGAATAAATACCAGCCCGCGTAGATGAAATACCAGCCCGCGTAGATGAAATACCAGCCCGCGTAGATGAAATACCAGACTGCACAGAATAAATACCAGCCCGCGTAGATGAAATACCAGCCCGCGTAGAAGACATACCAGCCCGCGTAGATGAAATACCAGACTGCACAGAAGAAATACCAGCCCGCGTAGAAGAAATACCAGCCTGCACAGAATAAATACCAGCCCGCGTAGATGAAATACCAGCCCGCGCAGAAGACATACCAGCCCGCGTAGAAGAAATACCAGCCCGCGTAGAAGAAATACCAGCCCACGCAGAAGAAATACCAGCCCGCGTAGAAGAAATACCAGCCGGCGTGAAGAAATACCAGCCGGCGTGAAGAAATACCAGCCAGCGTGAGATGAAATACCAGCCGGCGCAGAAGAAATACCAGCCCGCAGAAGAAATACCAGCCCGCGCAGATGAAATACCAGCCGGCGTGAAGAAATACCAGCCAGCGTAGAAGAAATACCAGCCCGCGTGAAGAAATACCAGCCAGCGAGAAGAAATACCAGCCTGCGTGAAGAAATACCAGCCGCGTAGATGAAATACCAGCCCGCGCAGAAGAAATACCAGCCCGCGCAGAAGAAATACCAGCCCGCGTAGATGAAATACCAGCCCGCGTAGAAGAAATACCAGCCCGCAGAAGAAATACCAGCCCGTGTAGATGAAATACCAGCCCGCGCAGAAGAAATACCAGCCCGCGCAGAAGAAATACCAGCCCGCGCAGATGAAATACCAGCCCGCGCAGAAGAAATACCAGCCCGCGCATGAAGAAATACCAGCCCGCGTAGATGAAATACCAGCCCGCGCAGATGAAATACCAGACTGCTCAGAAGAAATACCAGCCCGCGCAGAAGAAATACCAGCCCGCGCAGATGAAATACCAACTTTTGACTCCCACTATCTCCCCCTCCTACTATCTAGGGGCGGCAGGTAGCCTAGTGGGTGGCAAGTAGCCTAGTGTTTAGAGCATTGGACTTGTAACCGGAGGGTTGCAAGTTCAAATCCCCGAGCTGACAAGGTAAAAATCTGTTGTTCTGCCCCTGAACAAGGCAGTTAACCCACTGTTCCCCGGGTGCCAAAGACGTGGATGTCGATTAAAGGCAGCCCCCCGCACCTCTCTGATTCAGAGGGGTTGGGTTAAATGCGGAAGACACATTTCGGTTGAAGGCAACTGACTAGTAATGGTGACTTTGACTTTGATCTCCCCCTCCCACTATCTCCCACTCTCCCCCTAACTCCAGCCGTGATCGGGAGTCCTATAAGGCGGCGTCCGGGTTAGGGGAGGGTTTGGCCGGGGTAGGCCCTCATCGTAAAATAAGAATTTGTTCTTAACTGACTTGCCTAGTCCTTATCTTATCTCATTTGCACTCTTTGTATATAGATTTGTTTTTCTATTGTATTATTGACTGTATGTTTGTTTTACTCCAATGTGTAACTCTGTGTTGTTGTATGTGTTGAACTGCTTTGCTTTATCTTGGTTCAGGTCGCAGTTGTAAATGAGAACTTGTTCTCCACTGGCCGACCTGATTAAATAAAGGTGAAATAAAGTTTTCCAAAACTTTCCTATCTCTTTAATAAAAAGGTTAAGGAATGGGACTGTTGAAGTGTGAGTGAATCTTAGTTTGATCCCATGTAAGCCAAATCTGAAGACAGTCTATTGGCTTTGAAACCCAGCCGTCTGACTGAGAGACACAGACCAGACATATAATGTGTGTAATTCCATCCAGCCCGTCGCCAGTCGTCACACACTCTGTCTGTCCCTGTCTGTTTCTGTCCTTGCCTGTCTCCACTCCACCACTCATCACCATAGAGCTGTGGCGCTAAACAGCTAACTGTAATTAGATTTGTCTATTTATAGTGCCGCGGTGATTAGCGGGGGGTGTAATTCCGTTTGTTTCCCCCACATCACACGGAAAGGAGATGTTTAGCTCAGATGCTGTCAGCTCCACTATCTCACACACACACACACACACGCACACGCACGCACACGCACGCACACACACACACCATCAAACTCCATCATCATTCTATTAGCCTTCTATCTGCTGCCATTTCTTTCGACACTGATAAGGACAGATGTGCTTTTAGCGACAGAAAGCTTGACACAAATGGCACAAACACGATGCTGGTGTCTATATTAGATATTAGTGTCCCTGAGCCTGCCTGGCTGACTGCACTCCGAGGGAAATGAGACCCCTCTGTCTCTCTCTCGTTCTCTCGTTCTCTCTGTCTCTCTTTCTCTGTCTCTGTCTCTCTCTCTTTGTCTTTCTCTCTCTGTCTCTGTCTCTCTCTCTCTCTCTCTCTCTCTCTCTCTCTCTCTCTCTCTCTCTCTCTCTCTCTCTCTCTCTCTCTCTCTCTCTCTCTCTCTCTCTCTCTCTCTCTCTCTGTCTCTCTCTCTTTGTCTCTCTCTCTCTCTGTCTCTCTCTCTCTGTCTCTCTCTCTCTCTCTCTCTCTCTCTCTCTCTCTCCGTCTCTCTCTCTCTCTCTCTCTCTCTCTCTCTGTCTCTCTCTCTCTCTCTCTCTCTCTCTCTCTCTCTCTCTCTCTCTCTCTCTGTCTCTCGTTCTCTCTGTCCCTCTTTCTATGTCTCTCTCGCTCTCTCTGTCTCAATTTCAATTCAAGGGGCTTTATTGACATGGGAAACATATGTTAACATTGCCAAAGCAAGTGAAGTAGATAATAAACAAAAGTGAAATAAACATTAAAAATGAACAGTAAACATTACATTTACAGAAGTTCCAAAAGAATAAAGACATTTCAAATTTCATATTATGTCTATATACAGTGTTGTAACGATGTGCAAATAGTTCAATACAAAAGGGAAAATAAATAAATATGGGTTGTATTTACAGTGTTGTTTGTTCTTCACTGGTTGCCCTTTTCTTGTGGCAACAGGTCACACATCTTGCTGCTGTGATGGCACACTGTGGCATTTCACCCAGTAGATATGGGAGTTTATCAAAATTTTGGGTCAGTCACAGTGGTCAGGTATTCTGCCACTGTGTACTCTCTGTTTAGGGCCAAATAGCATTCTAGTTTGCTCAGTTTTCTTCTGTTAATTCTTTCCAATGTTTCAAGTAATTATCTTTTTGTTTTCTCATGATTTGGTTGGGTCTAATTGTGTTGCTGTCCTAGGGCTCTGTGGGGTGTGTTTGTGAACAGAGCTCCAGGACCAGCTTGCTTAGGGTACTCTTCTCCATGTTCATCTCTCTGTAGGTGATGGCTTTGTTATGGAAGGTTTGGGAATCGCTTCCTTTTAGGTGGTTGTAGAATTTAACGGCTCTTTTCTGGATTTTGATAATTAGCGGGTATCGGCCTAATTCTGCTCTGCATTATTTGGTGTTTTACGTTGTACACTGAGGATATTTTTGCAGAATTCTGCATGCAGAGTCTCAATTTGGTGTTGTAACATTTTGTGAATTCTTGGTTGGTGAGCGGACCCCAGACCTCTCTCTCTCTCATCGAGTGGAGCTCTCAGCACAGGGAGGGCTTGGCAGGTCTGGGCAGAGTTTGTGAGCGTGTGGCGTAGAGCAGGAACAATACGGCCTCAACTCCCTCAATGGAATGGTGTGGCCCTGGTGAGAGAGAGAGACCACATGGGGCCCCTGGCTGAGAGAGAGAGACCACATGGGCCCCCTGGCTGAGAGAGAGAGAGACCACATGGGCCCCCTGGCTGAGAGAGAGAGACCACATGGGCCCCCTGGTGAGAGAGAGAGAGACCACATGGGCCCCCTGGCTGAGAGAGAGAGACCACATGGGCCCCCTGGTGAGAGAGAGAGAGAGACCACATGGGCCCCCTGGCTGAGAGAGAGAGACCACATGGGCCCCCTGGCTGAGAGAGAGAGACCACATGGGCCCCCTGGCTGAGAGAGAGAGACCACATGGGCCCCCTGGCTGAGAGAGAGAGACCACCAGCTTGCTCCACACCCCTAAACCCAAACCCAAACCACAGCCCTTCTCCTTTCCTTCCAGAGAAAACACATCACATTACCCAGGCATGGAAACTCAACACAAGAACTGTGCCCCCTCCCCCTTCTCCGTGGCCGATGTGAGTAAAACATTTAAACGTGTTAACCCTCGCAAGGCTGCCGGCCCAGACGGCATCCCTAGCCGCGTCCTCAGAGCAGAGCCGCCGTCCTCCTCAGAGACCAGCTGCCTGGTGTGTTTACGGACATATTCAATCCCTCTTATCCCAGTCTGCAGTCCCCACATGCTTCAAGATGGCCACCATTGTTCCTGTACCCAAGAAAGCGGGACTATCGCCCCGTAGCACTCACTTCCGTCATCATGAAGTGTTTTGAGAGACTAGTCAAGGATCATATCCCCTCCACCGTACCTGACACCCTAGACCCACTTCAGTTTGCTTACCGTCCCAATAGGTCCACAGACGACGCAATCGCCATCACACCGCCCTATCCCATCTGGACAAGAGGAATAGCTATGTAAGAATGCTGTTCATTAACTATAGCTCAGCATTCAACACCATAGTACCCTCCAAGCTCATCATCAAGCTGGAGGCCCTGGGTCTCAACCCCGCCCTGTGCAACTGGGTCCTGGACTTCCTGACGGGCCGCCACCAGGTGGTGAAGGTAGGAAACAACATCTCCACGTCGCTGATCCTCAACACTGGGGCCCCACAAGGGTGCGTTCTCAGCCCTCTCCTGTACTCCCTGTTTACCCATGACTGCGTGGCCAAGCACGCCTCCAACTCAATCATCAACTTTGCTGACGACACTACAGTGGTAGGCTTGATTACCAACAACGACGAGACGGCCTACAGGGAGGAGGTGAGGGCCCTCGGAGTGTGGTGTCAGGAAAATAACCTCTCACTCAATGTCAACAAAACAAAGGAGATGATCGTGGACTTCAGGAGAGGGAGCACCCCCTTATCCACATCGACGGGACAGTAGTGGAGAAGATGGAAAGTTCCTCGGCGTACACATCACGGACAAACTGAAATGGTCCACCCAACAGCGCCTCTTCAACCTCAGGATGCTGAAGAAATTCGGCTTGTCACCCAAAACCCTGACCAACTTTTACAGATGCACAATCGAGAGCATCCTGTCGGGCTGTATCACCGCCTGGTACGGCACTTCCCACAACCGTAAGGCTCTCCAGAGGGTAGTGAGGACTGCACAACGCATCACCGGGGGCACACTGCCAGCCCTCCAGGACACCTACACCACCCGATGTCACAGGAAGGCCAAAAAGATCATCAAGGACAACAACCACCCGAGCCACTGCCTGTTCACCCCGCTATCATCCAGAAGGCGAGGTCAGTACAGGTGCATCAAAGCTGGGACCGAGAGACTGAAAAACAGCTTCTACCTCAAGGCCATCAGACTGCTAAACAGCCATCACTAACACAGAGGCTGCTGCCTACATTGAGACCCAATCACTGGCCACTATAATAAATGGATCACTAGTCACTTTATACAATGCCACTTTAATAATGTTTACATATCTGCTAACCATGTGTATGTGACAAATAAAAATGTATTTGATTTGAATAGCATTCTAGTTTTTTTTTGTTAATTCTTTCCAATGTGTTATCTTTTTGTTTGTCATGATTTGGTTGGGTCTAATTGTGTTGCTGTCCTGGGGCTCTGTGGGGTGTGTTTGTGTTTGTGAACAGAGCTCCAGGACCAGCTTGCTTAGCGGGTATCGGCCTAATTCTGCTCTGCATGCATTATTTGGTGTTCTACGTTGTACACTGAGGATATTTTTGCAGAATTCTGCATGCAGAGTCTCAATTTCTTGTTTGTCCTATTTAGTGAATTATTGGTTGGTGAGCGGACCCCAGACCTAACAACCATAAAGGGCAATGGGTTCTCTCTCTCTCTCTCTCTCTGTCTCTCTCTCTCTCTCTCTCTCTCTCTCTCTGTCTCTCTCTCTCTTTCTTTCGCTCTCAGACTCCTCCTCTGTCTTGCTCTCCTTTCTCCATCCCTCCATATCTGCAGTCAACATAGTCCCCTCTGTTCTCTACCTAGCTAGTATCCTGCAGTCAACATAGCCCCCTCTGTTCTCTACCTAGCTAGTATCCTGCAGTCAACATAGTCCCCTCTGTTCTCTACCTAGCTAGTATCCTGCAGTCAACATAGTCCCCTCTGTTCTCTACCTAGCTAGTATCCTGCAGTCAACATAGTCCCCTCTGTTCTCTACCTAGCTAGTATCCTGCAGTCAACATAGTCCCCTCTGTTCTCTACCTAGCTAGTATCCTGCAGTCAACATAGTTCCCCTCTGTTCTCTACCTAGCTAGTGTCCTGCAGTCAACATAGCCCCCTCTGTACTCTACCTAGCTAGTATCCTGCAGTCAACAAATGTCACCTTGTCCCCTATGTAGGGCACTAATTCTGTC
This sequence comes from Brachymystax lenok tsinlingensis, assembly GCA_030435695.1. Taxonomy (NCBI): domain Eukaryota; kingdom Metazoa; phylum Chordata; class Actinopteri; order Salmoniformes; family Salmonidae; genus Brachymystax; species Brachymystax lenok. Next base: position 2,005,973 of record CM059781.1, on the reverse strand, counting down.
CGTAGCCCTATGAGCCCTGGTCGAAAGAAGTGCACTATATAGGGCATTTGAGACATAGATAAAGAGTGGCTTGTCTTAGTTGTTTCATTATTTACTGTTGTAGCTGACTGCTGAGACATAACTACATGAAACATTTATTTCACTAGCCTTGAAATGTCCTCGTCAATCTTCCCCAATGCTCATCAGCACTCCTCTCTTGTCTTTCCGTCTCCTCCCTGTTCCTCCCTTCTGTTCCCACCCCTCCAAGTACAAAATATACTTCCAGTGTTGCCCCATTCTGTGCCCGTATAATATCGACTAAGTTGTCTGACTTTGTGTTTTTTTTTAATTCTCAGTCATATGTGTATTGCTGTACTCAAATGGCTGAGCAAACTCTATGGGCCGGGTTTCCGTGCAAGATTTAATCCTGGACTAACACATTGAATATTCTCCATTGTCCAGGACTAAGCTTAATCTGTGTCCGGGGAAACTGACCCTGAATGTATTTTAATGAATAATTCTCCCTTCCAGACGCTCCATGTTCGGAGATGCAAGGAATGCTGTCCGGCCTGCTGCCTGACTCCCAGATCACAGCATCCTCCGTGAGGGATATCCACGGCTCCATGGGGACGGCCAGGCTGGTAGCCAGCAGGTCAGGATGGTTCCCCAGCCCAACGCAGCCTCTGGCCGGGGAGGAGTGGCTCCAGGTAGGCAACGGGACCTTTTCACACTGGCCAAGAAACACCGTTTGTCTGTGTCTCAAAAAAAATAAAAATAAAAGCACCCTATTTCTATAAATAATGCACTTCTTCATTTGAGGTTATTTAAATCATGTTTGAAAACTCATCTTCAAATTCAAATGTCACATGTGCCGAATACAACAGGTGTAGACCTCACAGTGAACTGCTGAATACAACAGGTGTAGACCTCACAGTGAAATGCTGAATACAACAGGTGTAGACCTCACAGTGAAATGCTTTACAAGCCCTTAACCAACAATGCAGTTTTAAGAAAAAATATACAGGGGGTACCGGTACAAAGTCAATGTGGAGGCTATATACAGGGGGTACCGGTACAGAGTCAATGTGGAGGCTATATACAGGGGGTACCGGTACAGAGTCAATGTGGAGGCTATATACAGGGGGTACCGGTACAGAGTCAATGTGGAGGCTATATACAGGGGGTACCGGTACAGAGTCAATGTGGAGGCTATATACAGGGGGTACCGGTACAGAGTCAATGTGGAGACTATATACAGGGAGTACCGGTACAGAGTCAATGTGGAGGCTATATACAGGGGGTACCGGTACAGAGTCAATGTGGAGGCTATATACAGGGGTACCGGTACAGAGTCAATGTGGAGGCTATATACAGGGGGTACTGCACAGAGTCAATGTGGAGACTATATACAGGGGGTACTGCACAGAGTCAATGTGGAGGCTATATACAGGGGGTACCGGTACAGAGTCAATGTGGAGGCTATATACAGGGGGTACTGGTACAGAGTCAATGTGGAGGCTATACACAGGGGGTACCGGTACAGAGTCAATGTGGAGGCTATACACAGGGGGTACCGGTACAGAGTCAATGTGGAGGCTATATACAGGGGGTACTGGTACAGAGTCAATGTGGAGACTATATACAGGGGGTACCAGTACAGAGTCAATGTGGAGGCTATATACAGGGGGTACCGGTACAGAGTCAATGTGGAGACTATATACAGGGGGTACCGGTACAGAGTCAATGTGGAGGCTATATACAGGGGGTACTGCACAGAGTCAATGTGGAGACTATATACAGGGGGTACCGGTACAGAGTCAATGTGGAGGCTATATACAGGGGGGTAACGGTACAGAGTCAATGTGGAGACTATATACAGGGGGTACCGGTACAGAGTCAATGTGGAGGCTATATACAGGGGGTACCGGTACAGAGTCAATGTGGAGGCTATATACAGGGGTACTGCACAGAGTCAATGTGGAGGCTATATACAGGGGGTACCGGTACAGAGTCAATGTGGAGACTATATACAGGGGGTACCGGTACAGAGTCAATGTGGAGGCTATATACAGGGGGTACTGGTACAGAGTCAATGTGGAGACTATATACAGGGGGTACCGGTACAGAGTCAATGTGGAGGCTATATACAGGGGGTACTGGTACAGAGTCAATGTGGAGGCTATATACAGGGGGTACTGCACAGAGTCAATGTGGAGGCTATATACAGGGGTACAGTACAGAGTCAATGTGGAGACTATATACAGGGGGGTACTGGTACAGAGTCAATGTGGAGGCTATTTACAGGGTGTACCGGTACAGAGTCAATGTGGAGGCTATATACAGGGGGTACCGGTACAGAGTCAATGTGGAGGCTATATACAGGGGGTACCGGTACAGAGTCAATGTGGAGACTATATACAGGGGGTACTGGTACAGAGTCAATGTGGAGACTATATACAGGGGGTACTGGTACAGAGTCAATGTGGAGGCTATATACAGGGGGTACCAGTACAGAGTCAATGTGGAGACTATATACAGGGGGTACAGTACAGAGTCAATGTGGAGACTATATACAGGGGGTACTGCACAGAGTCAATTTGGAGGCTATATACAGGGGTACCGGTACAGAGTCAATGTGGAGGCTATATACAGGGGGTACCGGTACAGAGTCAATGTGGAGGCTATATACAGGGGGTACCGGTACAGAGTCAATGTGGAGGCTATATACAGGGGGTACTGCACAGAGTCAATGTGGAGGCTATATACAGGGGGTACTGCACAGAGTCAATGTGGAGACTATATACAGGGGGTACCGGTACAGAGTCAATGTGGAGGCTATATACAGGGGGTACTGGTACAGAGTCAATGTGGAGACTATATACAGGGGGTACTGCACAGAGTCAATGTGGAGGCTATATACAGGGGGTACTGGTACAGAGTCAATGTGGAGGCTATATACAGGGGGTACCGGTACAGAGTCAATGTGGAGGCTATATACAGGGGGTACTGCACAGAGTCAATGTGGAGACTATATACAGGGGGTACTGGTACAGAGTCAATGTGGAGGCTATTTACAGGGTGTACTGCACAGAGTCAATGTGGAGGCTATATACAGGGGGTACTGCACAGAGTCAATGTGGAGGCTATATACAGGGGGTACCGGTACAGAGTCAATGTGGAGACTATATACAGGGGGTACTGGTACAGAGTCAATGTGGAGACTATATACAGGGGGTACTGGTACAGAGTCAATGTGGAGGCTATATAGAGGGGGTACAGGTACAGAGTCAATGTGGAGACTATATACAGGGGGTACCGGTACAGAGTCAATGTGGAGACTATATACAGGGGGTACCGGTACAGAGTCAATTTGGAGGCTATATACAGGGGGTACCGGTACAGAGTCAATGTGGAGGCTATATACAGGGGGTACCGGTACAGAGTCAATGTGGAGGCTATATACAGGGGGTACTGGTACAGAGTCAATGTGGAGGCTATATACAGGGGGTACCGCTACAGAGTCAATGTGGAGGTAATATACAGGGGGGTAACGGTACAGAGTCAATGTGGAGACTATATACAGGGGGTACCGGTACAGAGTCAATGTGGAGGCTATATACAGGGGGTACCGCTACAGAGTCAATGTGGAGGTAATATACAGGGGGTACTGGTACAGAGTCACTGTGTGGGGGCACCGGTTAATTAATTTAATTAATTTGATCGTTATTTCAGACATTCTTGTATTGCCTTCTGTTTGTTTATCTCTGTCACTGTAAAGTGTGTTGCGATTTCAAATCACTTGAAATGCACCTTTGATACCGTCGGGTGTGATTTGTTTTGATCCAGGTGGACTTGGGGATCCCCAAGACGGTGCGAGGCGTCATCACCCAGGGGGTGAGGACAGCGGAGGGGAGTAGCTCCGCTGAGAACAGGGCCTTCGTCAGGAAGTACCGCGTGTCTCACAGCCTGACGGGAAAGGACTGGACTTTTATACTGGACAGCAAGACCAACCATCCTAAGGTATGGGGAACACACACACACACACTAACACTAACACACACAAACACACACACACACACACACACTAACAAACACACACACACACACACTAACAAACACACACACACACACACACACTAACACACACACACACACACACACACACTAACAAACACACACACACACTAACAAACACACACACACACACTAACACACACACACACACACTAACACACACACACTAACAAACACACACACACACACACACACACTAACAAACACACACACACTAACAAACACACACACACGCACTAACAAACACACACACACACACACTAACAAACACACACACACTAACAAACACACACACACACTAACAAACACACACACTAACAAACACACACACACACACACACTAACAAACACACACACACTAACAAACACACACTAACAAACACACACACACACACACTAACAAACACACACACACACTAACAAACACACACACACACACTAACAAACACACACACACACACACACACACTAACAAACACACACACACACACAACACACAACACACACACAAAGCACACAACACACAACACACAAAACACAACACACACCACACACACAAAAAACCACACACACACACACACACAACACACACAAACAAAACACAACACAACACACACACACACCTCACAACACACACCACACACGCATACACACACACACACACACACACACACACACACACACACACACACACACACACACACACACACACACACCACACACACATACACACACAATTTTCTCATGTATGGGTATTTATCCTCTATATAGTGCACTAGTTTTGACAGCTTTTCAGAAGAAGTGCACTATATAGTGAATAGTGCTATTTGGGACTCCCCCAGTGAGTCAGCCGTCAGATTCCTCCTCCTCCTCCTGCGTCCTTCAGTTTGGAAAGAAAATAATTTAATTAGAGTTAATCAGCTGCTCTGATAATATTTCAGTTTCATCTTTAGTTAATTAAAAATGTCTTTGCTCTTCCACCAACTCTTCTCCAGGCAGTACTATTCTCCAGTAGGAGATATTCACACACACACAACCACACACACACACAACCACACACACACACAACCACACACACACAACCACACACACACACACACAACCACACACACACACAACCACACACACACACAACCACACACACACACACAACCACACACAACCACACAACCACACACACACAACCACACACACAACCACACAACCACACACACACACAACCACACACACACACACACAACCACACAACCACACACACACACACAACCACACAACCACACACACACAACCACACACACACACACACACACACAACCACACAACCACACACACACACAACCACACACACACACACAAAACCAAACACACACAACCAAACACACACGCACACACTGCTCCTCCTAAGATCTCTTGCTGGTATGTTAAACTTTAAACTCTTCTCTTCTCATTAGCTAGGTTTCCATACAGTTGGCGACAGATTTTCATTAACTATTCTAAAATGCGCATTTTCCCACCACTGGTGTGTTTCCATCAAACTGACTTGTTGAGAATAAAACTTGTGATCACATAGGGCATGTGATGACATAGGGCACGGGATGACATAGGGCACGTGATGACATAGGGCACGGTATGACATAGGGCACGTGAAGACATAGGGCGCGTGATTACATAGGGCGCGTGAAGACATAGGGTGCGTGAAGACATAGGGCGCGTGATGACATAGGGCGCGTGATGACATAGGGGGCGTGATGACATAGGGCGCGTGATGACATAGGGGGCGTGATGACATAGGGCGCGTGATGACATAGGGCACGTGATGACATAGGGGGCGTGATGACATAGGGCGCGTGATGACATAGAGCGCGTGATGACATAGGGCAAGTGAAGACAAAGGGCACGTGATGACAAAGGGCGCGTGATGACATAGGGCGCGTGATGACATAGGGCGCGTAATGACATAGGGCACGTGATGACAAAGGGCACGTGATGACATAGGGCACGTGAAGACATAGGGCACGTGAAGACATAGGGCACGTGACGACATAGGGCACGTGACGACATAGGGCACGTGACGACAAAGGGCACGTGACGACATAGGGCACGTAATGACATAGGGCACGTGATGACATAGGGCACGTGAAGACATAGAGAATATTACTATAGAGAATATTACTATAGAGAATATTACTAAGGAGAAAATTACAAGGGAGGAAATTACTGTAGAGAATATTACTAGGGAGAATTGTACTAGGGAGAATATTACTAGGGAGAATATTACTATAGAGAATATTACTATAGAGAATATTACTATAGAGAATATTACTGGGGAGATTATTGCTAGGGAGAATATTACTAGGGAGAATATTACTATAGAGAATATTACTATAGAGAATATTACTATGGAGAAGATTATAATGGAGAAGATTATTATTGTAAAGATTATTATAAAGAATATTATTATGGAGAAGATTATTATGCCGAAGATTACTATGGAGAATATTACTAGGGCGAAGATTACTATGGAGAAGATTAATATGGAGAAGATTAATATGGAGAATATTACTATGGAGAATATTACTATGGAGAATATTAATATGGAGAAGATTATTATGGAGAAGATTACTATGAAGAATATTACTATGGAGAATATTAATATGGAGAAAATTACTATAGAGAATATTACTAGGGAGAATATTACTATAGAGAATATTACTATTGAGAATATTACTAGGGAGAAGATTACTATTGAGAATATTATTATGGAAAATATTAATATGGATAAGATTACTATGGAGAATATTACTATGGAGAATATTACTAGGGAGAATATTATTACGGAGACGATTACTATGGAGAAGATTATTATGGAGAAGATTATTATGGAGAATATTACTATGGAAAATATTAATATGGAGAATATTACTATGGAGAATATTATTATGGATAAGATTACTATGGAGAATATTACTATGGAGAATATTACTATGGAGAAGATTACTATGGAGAAGATTATTATGGAGAAGATTATTATGGAGAATATTACTATGGAAAATATTAATATGGAGAATATTACTATGGAGAATATTATTATGGATAAGATTACTATGAAGAATATTACTATGGAGAAGATTATTATGGAGAAGATTACTATGGAGAAGATTACAATGGAGAATATTACTATGGAGAATATTATTATGGAGAAGATTATTATGGAGAATATTACTATAGAGAATATTACTATGGAGAATATTATTATGGAGAAGATTATTACGGAGAATATTATTATGGAGAATATTACTATAGAGAATATTACTATGGAGAAGATTACTATGGAGAATATTACTATGGAGAATATTACTAGGGAGAATATTACTATAGAGAATATTACTATGGAGAATATTATTATGGAGAATATTATTATGGAGAATATTACTATGGAGAATATTACTATGGAGAATATTACTATGGAGAATATTACTAGGGAGAATATTATTACGGAGACGATTACTATGGAGAAGATTATTATGGAGAAGATTATTATGGAGAAGATTACTATGGAGAATATTACTATGGAGAATATTATTATAGAGAATATTACTAGGGAGAATATTATTATGGAGAATATTATTATGGAGAAGATTATTATGGAGAATATTACTATGGAGAATATTATTATAGAGAATATTACTATGGAGAATATTATTATGGAGAATATTACTATGGAGAATATTATTATGGAGAAGATTATTATGGAGAATATTACTATGGAGAATATTATTATAGAGAATATTACTATGGAGAATATTATTATGGAGAAGATTATTATGGAGAATATTACTATGGAGAATATTATTATAGAGAATATTACTAGGGAGAATATTACTATAGAGAATATTACTATGGAGAATATTATTATGGAGAATATTACTATAGAGAATATTACTATGGAGAATATTATTATGGAGAAGATTACTATGGAGAAGATTAATATGGAGAAGATTAATATGGAGAATATTACTATGGAGAATATTACTATGGAGAATATTAATATGGAGAAGATTATTATGGAGAAGATTACTATAGAGAATATTACTATGGAGAATATTATTATGGAGAATATTACTATGGAGAAGATTATTATGGAGAATATTATTATGGAGAAGATTATTATGGAGAATATTACTATGGAGAATATTATTATAGAGAATATTACTATGGAGAATATTATTATGGAGAATATTACTATGGAGAATATTACTATGGAGAATATTACTATGGAGAATATTACTATAGAGAATATTACTAGGGAGAATATTACTATAGAGAATATTACTATGGAGAATATTACTAGGGAGAATATTACTATAGAGAATATTACTATGGAGAATATTATTATGGAGAATATTATTATGGAGAATATTATTATGGAGAATATTACTATGGAGAATATTACTATAGAGAATATTACTAGGGAGAATATTACTATAGAGAATATTACTATGGAGAATATTATTATGGAGAATATTACTATAGAGAATATTACTATGGAGAATATTATTATGGAGAATATTACTATGGAGAATATTACTATGGAGAATATTACTATGGAGAAGATTATTATGGAGAAGATTATTATGGAGAAGATTATTATGGAGAAGATTATTATGGAGAATATTATTATGGAGAAGATTACTATGAAGAATATTACTATGGAGAATATTAATATGGAGAAAATTACTATAGAGAATATTACTATAGAGAATATTACTATAGAGAATATTACTATTGAGAATATTACTAGGGAGAAGATTACTATTGAGAATATTACTATGGAAAATTTTAATATGGATAAGATTACTATGGAGAAGATTATTATGGAGAATATTACTAGGGAGAATATTATTACGGAGACGATTACTATGGAGAAGATTATTATGGAGAAGATTATTATGGAGAAGATTACTATGGAGAAGATTACTATGGAGAATATTATTATGGAGAATATTACTATGGAGAATATTATTACGGAGACGATTACTATGGAGAAGATTACTATGGAGAATATTATTATAGAGAATATTACTATGGAGAAGATTATTATGGAGAAGATTATTATGGAGAAGATTACTATGGAGAAGATTACTATGGAGAATATTATTATGGAGAATATTACTATGGAGAATATTATTATAGAGAATATTACTAGGGAGAATATTACTATAGAGAATATTACTATGGAGAATATTATTATGGAGAATATTACTATAGAGAATATTACTATGGAGAAGATTATTATGGAGAATATTATTATGGAGAAGATTACTATGGAGAAGATTACTATGGAGAATATTATTATGGAGAATATTACTATGGAGAATATTATTATAGAGAATATTACTAGGGAGAATATTACTATAGAGAATATTACTATGGAGAATATTATTATGGAGAATATTACTATAGAGAATATTACTATGGAGAATATTATTATGGAGAAGATTACTATGGAGAAGATTAATATGGAGAATATTACTATGGAGAATATTACTATGGAGAATATTAATATGGAGAAGATTATTATGGAGAAGATTACTATAGAGAATATTACTATGGAGAATATTATTATGGAGAATATTACTATGGAGAAGATTATTATGGAGAATATTATTTTGGAGAAGATTATTATGGAGAATATTACTATGGAGAATATTATTATAGAGAATATTACTAGGGAGAATATTACTATAGAGAATATTACTATGGAGAATATTATTATGGAGAATATTACTATAGAGAATATTACTATGGAGAATATTATTATGGAGAAGATTACTATGGAGAAGATTAATATGGAGAAGATTAATATGGAGAATATTACTATGGAGAATATTACTATGGAGAATATTAATATGGAGAAGATTATTATGGAGAAGATTACTATAGAGAATATTACTATGGAGAATATTACTATGGAGAAGATTATTATGGAGAAGATTATTATGGAGAAGATTACTATGGAGAAGATTACTATGGAGAATATTATTACGGAGACGATTACTATGGAGAAGATTATTATGGAGAAGATTATTATGGAGAAGATTATTATGGAGAAGATTACTATGGAGAAGATTATTATGGATAAGATTATTATGGAGAATATTATTATGGAGAATATTACTATGGAGAAGATTATTATGGAGAAGATTATTATGGAGAAAATTACTATGGAGAAGATTACTATGGAGAATATTATTATGGAGAATATTACTAGGGAGAATATTACTATAGAGAATATTACTATGGAGAATATTATTATGGAGAATATTACTATAGAGAATATTACTATGGAGAAGATTATTATGGAGAAGATTATTATGGAGAAGATTACTATGGAGAAGATTACTTTGGAGAATATTATTATGGAGAATATTACTATGGAGAATATTATTATAGAGAATATTACTAGGGAGAATATTACTATAGAGAATATTACTATGGAGAATATTATTATGGAGAATATTACTATAGAGAATATTACTATGGAGAATATTATTATGGAGAAGATTACTATGGAGAAGATTAATATGGAGAAGATTAATATGGAGAATATTACTATGGAGAATATTACTATGGAGAATATTAATATGGAGAAGATTATTATGGAGAAGATTACTATAGAGAATATTACTATGGAGAATATTATTATGGAGAATATTACTATGGAGAAGATTATTATGGAGAATATTATTATGGAGAAGATTATTATGGAGAATATTACTATGGAGAATATTATTATAGAGAATATTACTAGGAGAATATTACTATAGAGAATATTACTATGGAGAATATTATTATGGAGAATATTACTATAGAGAATATTACTATGGAGAATATTATTATGGAGAAGATTACTATGGAGAAGATTAATATGGAGAAGATTAATATGGAGAATATTACTATGGAGAATATTACTATGGAGAATATTAATATGGAGAAGATTATTATGGAGAAGATTACTATAGAGAATATTACTATGGAGAATATTACTATGGAGAAGATTATTATGGAGAAGATTATTATGGAGAAGATTACTATGGAGAAGATTACTATGGAGAATATTATTACGGAGACGATTACTATGGAGAAGATTATTATGGAGAAGATTATTATGGAGAAGATTATTATGGAGAAGATTACTATGGAGAAGATTATTATGGATAAGATTATTATGGAGAATATTATTATGGAGAATATTACTATGGAGAAGATTATTATGGAGAAGATTATTATGGAGAAGATTACTATGGAGAAGATTACTATGGAGAATATTATTATGGAGAATATTACTAGGGAGAATATTACTATAGAGAATATTACTATGGAGAATATTATTATGGAGAATATTACTATAGAGAATATTACTATGGAGAAGATTATTATGGAGAAGATTATTATGGAGAAGATTACTATGGAGAAGATTACTTTGGAGAATATTATTATGGAGAATATTACTATGGAGAATATTATTATAGAGAATATTACTAGGGAGAATATTACTATAGAGAATATTACTATGGAGAATATTATTATGGAGAATATTACTATAGAGAATATTACTATGGAGAATATTATTATGGAGAAGATTACTATGGAGAAGATTAATATGGAGAAGATTAATATGGAGAATATTACTATGGAGAATATTACTATGGAGAATATTAATATGGAGAAGATTATTATGGAGAAGATTACTATAGAGAATATTACTATGGAGAATATTATTATGGAGAATATTACTATGGAGAAGATTATTATGGAGAATATTATTATGGAGAAGATTATTATGGAGAATATTACTATGGAGAATATTATTATAGAGAATATTACTAGGGAGAATATTACTATAGAGAATATTACTATGGAGAATATTATTATGGAGAATATTACTATAGAGAATATTACTATGGAGAATATTATTATGGAGAAGATTACTATGGAGAAGATTAATATGGAGAAGATTAATATGGAGAATATTACTATGGAGAATATTACTATGGAGAATATTACTATGGAGAATATTATTATGGAGAAGATTACTATGGAGAAGATTAATATGGAGAAGATTAATATGGAGAATATTACTATGGAGAATATTACTATGGAGAATATTAATATGGAGAAGATTATTATGGAGAAGATTACTATAGAGAATATTACTATGGAGAATATTACTATGGAGAAGATTATTATGGAGAAGATTATTATGGAGAAGATTATTATGGAGAAGATTATTATGGAGAAGATTATTATGGAGAAGATTACTATGGATAAGATTATTATGGAGAAGAGCGACAACATTTGTCTTTGTCAAATGGCATGTGTAGCCTAATAAACTGCATGGTGGGAGGATCAGACACCATATCATCATGTGACTTTGATTTGATTGTTTACATACCAATATTTGCGCATAAAGGTGTTTCCAATAGATTTTACCGACACAAAAAGATCCCACCATGTCGAACGAACAAATTATTTCTCGGTATTTAGAAAATTGTGCAGAAACCTCCTTTTTATATCACAGCTGTCGTGAGTTTTTTTAAAATATAAAGTATGACTTTACTCTCATACTGTGGATGGAAGCAATGTTAGTCTCTGCCACAGATTTTTGAAATATCTCTTCTCTTCTCATTGTCTCTGCTATACAGATTTTTGAGGGAAACACGCACTACGACACTCCGGAGATCCGTCGGTTTGAAGAGATTCCGGCTCAGTTCATCAGGATCTACCCAGAGAGGTGGTCTCCTGCTGGGATAGGGATGAGGCTGGAGGTCCTGGGATGTGAACTGCCAGGTGAGAAGACATTACTCTTCCCCATCTCTCCACGTGGCATCACTACTACGCAATGTTTGGCCATCTATCTACCATCAGTGCAAACAAAAAGTTGCGGAAACATTACCGTAAGATACCACTACTGGAAGATAACACTACCGTAAGATAACACTACTGGAAGATAACACTACTGGAAGATAACACTACCGTAAGATAACACTACTGTAAGATAACACTACTGTAAGATAACACTACTGGAAGATAACACTACTGTAAGATAACACTACTGTAATATAACACTACTGTAAGATAACACTACTGGAAGATAACACTACTGGAAGATAACACTACCGTAAGATAACACTACTGTAAGATAACACTACCGTAAGATAACACTACTGTAAGATAACACTACTGGAAGATAACACTACCGTAAGATAACACTACTGTAAGATAACACTACTGGAAGATAACACTACCGTAAGATAACACTACTGTAAGATAACACTACTGGAAGATAACACTACCGTAAGATAACACTACTGGAAGATAACACTACTGTAAGATAACACTACTGGAAGATAACACTACTGGAAGATAACACTACTGGAATATAACACTACTGGAAGATAACACTACTGTAAGATAACACTACTGGAAGATAACACTACCGTAAGATAACACTACTGGAAGATAACACTACTGGAATATAACACTACTGGAAGATAACACTACTGTAAGATAACACTACTGGAAGATAACACTACTGGAATATAACACTACTGGAATATAACACTACTGGAAGATAACACTACTGTAAGATAACACTACTGGAAGATAACACTACTGTAAGATAACACTACTGTAATATAACACTACTGTAAGATAACACTACTGGAAGATAACACTACTGGAAGATAACACTACCGTAAGATAACACTACTGTAAGATAACACTACCGTAAGATAACACTACTGTAAGATAACACTACTGGAAGATAACACTACCGTAAGATAACACTACTGGAAGATAACACTACTGTAAGATAACACTACTGGAAGATAACACTACTGGAAGATAACACTACTGGAATATAACACTACTGGAAGATAACACTACTGTAAGATAACACTACTGGAAGATAACACTACCGTAAGATAACACTACTGGAAGATAACACTACTGGAATATAACACTACTGGAAGATAACACTACTGTAAGATAACACTACTGGAAGATAACACTACTGGAATATAACACTACTGGAATATAACACTACTGGAAGATAACACTACTGTAAGATAACACTACTGGAAGATAACACTACTGTAAGATAACACTACTGGAAGATAACACTACTGGAAGATAACACTACCGTAAGATAACACTACTGGAAGATAACACTACTGGAAGATAACACTACCGTAAGATAACACTACTGTAAGATAACACTACTGTAAGATAACACTACTGGAAGATAACACTACTGTAAGATAACACTACTGGAAGATAACACTACTGTAAGATAACACTACTGTAAGATAACATCACTGTAAGATACCACTACTGTAAGATAACACTACTGGAAGATAACACTACTGGAAGATAACACTACCGTAAGATAACACTACTGTAAGATAACACTACTGGAAGATAACACTACTATAAGATAACATTACTGCAAGATAACGTTACTGCAAGATAACACTACTGGAAGATAACACTACTGGAAGATAACACTACCGTAAGATAACACTACTGTAAGATAACACTACTGGAAGATAACACTACTGGAAGATAACACTACCGTAAGATAACACTACTGTAAGATAACACTACCGGAAGATAACACTACTATAAGATAACATTACTGCAAGATAACGTTACTGCAAGATAACACTACTGTAAGATAACACTACTGGAAGATACCACTACTGTAAGATAACTCTACTGTAAGATAACACTACTGTAAGATAACACTACTGTAAGATACCACTACTGTAAGATAACACTACTGTAAGATAACACTACTGTAAGATACCACTACTGTAAGATAACTCTACTGTAAGATAACACTACTGGAAGATAATACTACTGGAAGATAACACTACTGGAAGATAACATTACTGCAAGATAACGTTACTGCAAGATAACACTACTGGAAGATAACATTACTGTAAGATAACACTACTGTAAGATACCACTACTGTAAGATAACACTACTGGAAGATAACACTACTGGAAGATAACACTACTGGAAGATAACATCACTGTAAGATAACAGTACTGCAAGATAACGTTACTGCAAGATAACACTACTGTAAGATAACATTATTGTAAGATAACACTACTGGAAGATAACACTACTGGAAGATAACACTACTGTAATATAACATCACTGTAAGATAACATTACTGCAAGATACACTTAGCTGAAGTCCCTTCTGAGGATCTGGCATCTTCTGTGTGATTAGAATAGAAACACACCAGACAGTAACGTCCCAGCAGGGAGTAACAGAAACACACCAGACAGTAACGTCCCAGCAGTGAGTAACAGAAACACACCAGACAGTAACGTCCCAGCAGTGAGTAACAGAAACACACCAGACAGTAACGTCCCAGCAGTGAGTAACAACAGAAACACACCAGACAGTAACGTCCCAGCAGTGAGTAACAACAGAAACACATGAAGTCTATGAAGTCTATGAAGTATATTAGTCTATTAGTCTATGAAGTCTATGAAGTCTATTAGTCTATGAAGTCTATTAGTCTATGAATTCTATTAGTCTATGAAGTCTATTAGTCTATGAAGTATATTAGTCTTTAAAGTATATTATTCTATGAAGTCTATTAGTCTATGAATTCTATTACTCTATGAAGTATATGGAAATGACACTTGAAGACGAGGACAGGATATGCCACGTACCATGAAGACGAGGACAGGATGTGACACATATGTTGAAGACGAGGACAGGATATGACGCGTACCTTGAAGACGAGGAAAGGATATGACACTTACCTTGAAGATGAGGATAGGATATGACACTTACCTTGAAGATGAGGATAGGATATGACACTTACCTTGAAGACGAGGACAGGAAATGGCAGGTACTGTGTCCCTGTGGACATGACCATCCTTTTAGACAGGAAGAGGCTGGTGGCAGCTGGTGACAAGCTGTCTACATCACTTTGTGTCACAGAGCTAGCGGGGCTTGGATGGCCAGGGAAGGGGGCAGGGAGGGCTGCGGTCTGCCTATGAAAAGGTACCTGCCTGTGGGGTTGTGGGCTGGCCACGTCCCCCTATCCCTGCTTCTGGGAGGGCTGTAGATCCCGATGTGGGGCCAGAGGCATGCGGTGATGGGGGAGAGGTGGGAGAGAGGGAAGAGGGGGCTGGGAGTCTGTCTTGTCCTGTCTTCTCTAAGAAATAACTGGCCTTGTTAAAGAGAGGAGAGACAGACGCGGTGATGGGGAGAGAGGGAAAGACATCTGTCCCTGTCTTCCCTAACAGCCCTCCCTGTTCCTGTAGACCCTGATGTGTCAGAGTGGGCCAGAGGCAAGTGGTGACAGGGAGAGAGGTGGGAGAGAGGGAGAAAAGGGAGAGAGGTGGGAGAGAGGGAGAGAGAGAGGTGGGAGAGAGGGAGAAAAGGGAGAGAGGTGGGAGAGAGGGAGAAAAGGGAGAGAGGTGGGAGAGAGGGAGAAAAGGGAGAGAGGTGGGAGAGAGGGAGAAAAGGGAGAGAGGTGGGAGAGAGGGAGAAAAGGGAGAGAGGTGGGAGAGAGGGAGAAAAGGGAGAGAGGTGGGAGAGAGGGAGAAAAGGGAGAGAGGTGGGAGAGAGGGAGAAAAAAGAGAGAGGTGGGAGAGAGGGAGAAAAGGGAGAGAGGTGGGAGAGATGGAGGAAAGAGGGAAGAGAGAGCAAGGAGTCTGTCTTGTCGTCCCTGAGAGTTGGCTTGTCCTGGGTTAAAGAGAGGAGAGGCGATAGCAGGCGGGGACTGGGAGAGGAGAGAGGAGAGAAGAGAGGGGAGAGATGGAGAGGGGAGAGGAGAGGGGAGAGGGGAGAGATGGAGAGGGGAGAGGAGAGGGGGAGAGGGGAGAGGGAGAGGGGAGAGGGGGCAAGACATCTGTCCGGTGTGGCCAGGCACTCGGGGTTGGGGGTGTGGCCAGGCATGGCTGTTCCTCTGACCTCCCACCTCTCTTACATGGCTGTTCCTCTGACCTCCCACCTCTCTTACATGGCTGTTCCTCTAACCTATCATCTCTCTGACATGGCTGTTCCTCTGACCTCCCACCTCTCTTATGTGGCTGTTCCTCTAACCTATCACCTTTCTCACATGGCTGTTCCTCTGACCTCCCACTTTTCTCACATGGCTGTTCCTCTGACCTCCCACCTCTCTTATGTGGCTGTTCCTCTGACCTCCCACCTTTCTCACATGGCTGTTCCTCTGACCTCCCACCTCTCTTACATGGCTGTTCCTCTGACCTCCCACCTCTCTCACATGGCTGTTCCTCTGACCTCCCACCTCTCTTACATGGCTGTTCCTCTGACCTCCCACCTCTCTTACATGGCTGTTCCTCTGACCTCCCACCTCTCTTACATGGCTGTTCCTCTGACCTCCCACAGCTCTCACATGGCTGTTCCTCTGACCTCCCACCTCTCTTACATGGCTGTTCCTCTGACCTCCCACATCTCTCACATGGCTGTTCCTCTGACCTCCCACCTCTCTTACATGGCTGTTCCTCTAGAAAGTGGGCTGTCAGAAGTATTACAATATAAACTTACTTTTAATCCATCTTTCTGCATGTTGCAAGACATGACATATGGGGGTGTTGTGAGATACCCAATGGTCTGGATGATTTTCTTCTCTTCACTCATCCTGAAAAGATTTCTACAAAAAAAACTGAAAGATAATCAAACAGCCATCATTAACACAATAGAAAAATCTAATGATTTATTATTGAAATAGCATGGGTGACTGAGAAAAACAAATTGATCGAATTTAAGGCCAAGTGGTTAATAATGCAGGCACCAGCCATGGGGTGTGGCCAGGCACTCGGGATGGGGGTGTGGCCAGGCAATCGGGATGGGGGTGTGGCCAGGCAATCGGGATGGGGGTGTCCTAGTAAAAATTCCTTGTTCTAGGTCAGTTAGGATCACCACTTTATTTTAAGAATGTGAAATGTCAGAATAATAGTAGAGAGAATTATTTATTTCAGCTTTTATTTCTTTCATCACATTCCCAGTGGGTCAGAAGTTTACATACACTCAATTAGTATTTGGTAGCACTGCCTTTAAATTGTTTAACTTGGGTCAAACATTTCGGGTAGCCTTCCACAAGCTTCCCACAATAAGTTGGGTGAATTTTGGCACATTCCTCCTGACAGAGCTGGTGTAGCTGAGTCAGGGTTGTAGGCCTCCTTGCTCGCACACGCTTTTTCAGTTCTGCCCACAAATGTTCTATAGGATTGAGGTCAGGGCTTTGTGATGGCCACTCCAATACCTTGACTTTGTTGTCCTTAAGCAGTTTTGCCACAACTTTGGAAGTATGCTTGGGGTCATTGTCCATTTGGTAGACCCATTTGCGACCAAGCTTTAACTTCCTGACTGATGTCTTGAGATGTTGCTTCAATATATCCACATAATTTTCCTTCCACATGATTCCATCTATTTTGTGAAGTGCACCAGTCCCTCCTGCAGCAAAGCACCCCCAACAACATGATGCTGCCACCCCTGTGGAAAAAAGTATTTGATTTTGTATGTTTGCCCACTGACAAAGAAATGATCAGTCTATAATTTTAATGGTAGGTTTATTTGAACAGTGAGAGACAGAATAACAACAACAAAAAAAACAGAAAAACGCATGTGAAAAATTTTATAAATTTATTTGCATTTTAATGAGGGGAATAAGTATTTGACCCCCTCTCAATCAGAAAGATTTCTGGCTCCCAGGTGTCTTTTATACAGGTAACACGCTGAGATTAGGAGCACACTCTTAAAGGGAGTGCTCCTAATCTCAGCTTGTTACCTGTATAAAAGACACCTGTCCACAGAAGCAATCAATCAATCAGATTCCAAACTCTCCACCATGGCCAAGACCAAAGAGCTCTCTAAGGATGTCAGGGACAAGATTGTAGACCTACACAAAGCTGGAATGGGCTACAAGACCATCGCCAAGCAGCTTGGTGAGAAGGTGACAACAGTTGGTGCGATTATTCGCAAATGGAAGAAACACAAAAGAACTGTCAATCTCCCTCGGCCTGGGGCTCCATGCAAGATCTCACCTCGTGGAGTTGCAATGATCATGAGAACGGTGAAGAATCAGCCCAGAACTACACGGGAAGATCTTGTCAATGATCTCAAGGCAGCTGAGACCATAGTCACCAAGAAAACAACTGGTAACACACCTGCAGCGCCCGCAAGGTCCCCCTGCTCAAGAATGCACATATACATGCCCGTCTGAAGTTTGCCAATGAACATCTGAATGATTCAGAAGACAACTGGGTGAAAGTGTTGTGGTCAGATGAGACCAAAATGGAGCTCTTTGGCATCAACTCAACTCGCCGTGTTTGGAGGAGGAGGAATGCTGCTTATGACCCCAAGAACACCATCCCCACCGTCAAACATGGAGGTGGAAACATTATGCTTCGGGGGTGTTTTTCTGCTAAGGGGACAGGACAACTTCACCGCATCAAAGGGACGATGGACGGTGCCATGTACCGTCAAATCTTGGGTGAGAACCTCCTTCCCTCAGCCAGGGCATTGAAAGTGGGTCGTGGATGGGTATTCCAGCATGACAATGACCCAAAACACACGGCCAAGGCAACAAAGGAGTGGCTCAAGAAGAAGCACATTAAGGTCCTGGAGTGGCCTAGCCAGTCTCCAGACCTTAATCCTATAGAAAATCTGTGGAGTGAGCTGAAGGTTTGAGTTGCCAAACGTCAGCCTCGAAACCTTAATGACTTGGAGAAGATCTGCAAAGAGGAGTGGGACAAAATCCCTCCTGAGATGTGTGCAAACCTGGTGGCCAACTACAAGAAACGTCTGACCTCTGTGATTGCCAACAAGGGTTTTGCCACCAAGTACTGTCATGTTTTGCAGAGGGGTCAAATACTTATTTCCCTCATTAAAATGCAATTCTATTTATAACATTTTTCACATGCGTTTTTCTGGATTTTTTTATTGTTGAATAGAGCAGAGAGAAGGGGAGAGGAGAAGTGTTGAATAGTGCAGAGAGACTAGGAGAGGAGTGTTGAATAGAGCAGAGAGACTAGGAGAGGAGTGTTGAATAGAGCAGAGAGACTAGGAGAGGAGTGTTGAATAGAGCAGAGAGAAGAAGGGTGGAGAGGAGGAAGGGGATTCTATTAACTCCACAGGTCGACTGGTCTGGTGGTCTGGTTGGCTGGTGGTCTTTCTGGTGGTCTGTCTGGTGGTCTGTTGGTCTGTCTGGTGGTCTGTTGGTCTGTCTGGTGGTCTGTCTGGTGGTCTGTCTGGTGGTCTGTCTGGTGGTCTGTTGGTCTGTCTGGTGGTCTGTTGGTCTGGTGGTCTGTTGGTCTGTCTGGTGGTCTGTTGGTCTGTCTGTTAGTCTGTTGGTCTGTCTGGTGGTCTGTCTGGTGGTCTGGTGGTCTGTTTAGTGGTCTGTCTGGTGGTCTGTCTGGTGATCTGTTGGTCTGGTGGTCTGTTGGTCTGTCTGGTGGTCTGTTGGTCTGTCTGGTGGTCTGTCTGGTGGTCTGTTGGTCTGTCTGGTAGTCTGTCTGGTGGTCTGGTGGTCTGTATGGTGATCTGTTGGTCTGGTGGTCTGTTGGTCTGTCTGGTGGTCTGGTGGTCTGTCTGGTGGTCTGGTGGTCTGTCTGGTGGTCTGGTGGTCTGTATGGTGATCTGTTGGTCTGGTGGTCTGTTGGTCTGTCTGGTGGTCTGGTGGTCTGTCTGGTGGTCTGGTGGTCTGTCTGGTCTTCTGGTGGTGAGACCCTGGGGGTTCAAGGGTTCTAGAGTTGGAGTGTTCAGATGTTCTGATATTCCAGGTTCTAGAGCTCTGATGTTCCGATGTGTGTTCTGTGTGAACTAGCTAGCTAACAGTCATTCCTTATCACTGATTACTTTCACATGTGAGAGACTAGGACTCTGTTCCAACTCCAGCTTCTGGCTGTCAGGGGATTGGTGAGCTGGGCCCGGGATACGACCCTCCCTTCCTCCTCCTTCTCCCCCATTAGGAATGAGAAGCTCTGGCTGCCTGAGAGCTGAGAATGCAATCATTCCTGTCCCTTCTTGTCTCTGCCAAGACTCCTGGCTCCTGCTCTTCTCCTCACCTCCTCTCTTCCAGCACCCGGGAACCATTAAACACAGGAAGTGGCACATTTCCAGGTAGAGGCTATTATTGTTCCATCATCGGCCTGGGTCTCCTGCACCGCTGTCTTGTGTACATAACTGGATGCCTCTCTCGCTCTCTCAGCCACCCAGGCCTAGGACTATTCTACTATCTAGTGACGGTTGAGGCGGAACTGAAGGATTTATCCTTTCTGCTGCTGTGGTCTGGCTGTCTTTAAAGTGAGACGCACGGTAGTGCTTAGTGTTGGGGTGTAGTTTCACACACAGAGTCAGCTACAGCCCAGATCAGAGTCAGCTATAACTCAGTTACAGCCCAGATCAGAGTCAGCTATAACTCAGTTACAGCCCAGATCAGTAAGCTATAACTCAGTTACAGCCCAGATCAGAGTCAGCTATAACTCAGTTACAGCCCAGATCAGTAAGCTATAACTCAGTTACAGCCCAGATCAGAGTCAGCTATAACTCAGTTACAGCCCAGATCAGTAAGCTATAACTCAGTTACAGCCCAGATCAGAGTCAGCTATAACTCAGCTCCAGCCCAGATCAGAGTCAGCTATAACTCAGTTACAGCCCAGATCAGAGTCAGCTATAACTCAGTTACAGCCCAGGTCAGAGTCAGCTATAACTCAGCTACAGCCCAGATCAGAGTCAGCTATAACTCAGTTACAGCCCAGGTCAGAGTCAGCTACCTCCTCTCCTGGCTAGTTAAAATAGCTGTATCAATTATCAGTCAGTCCATGACATATGATGTGGTAGGTTATCAGTCAGTCCATGACATACGATGTGGTAGGTTATCAGGCAGTCCATGGCATACGATGTGGTAGGTTATCAGTCAGTCCATGACATACGATGTGGTAGGTTATCAGTCAGTCCATGACATACGATGTGGTAGGTTATCAGTCAGTCCATGACATACAATGTGGTAGGTTATCAGTCTGTCCATGACATATGATGTGGTAGGTTATCAGTCAGTCCATGGCATACAATGTGGTAAGTTATCAGTCAGTCCATGACATACGATGTGGTAGGTTATCAGTCAGTCCATGACATACGATGTGGTAGGTTATCAGTCAGTCCATGGCATACGATGTGGTAGGTTATCAGTCAGTCCATGACATACGATGTGGTAGGTTATCAGTCAGTCCATGACATACGATGTGGTAGGTTATCAGTCAGTCCATGGCATACGATGTGGTAGGTTATCAGTCAGTCCATGGCATACGATGTGGTAGGTTATCAGTCAGTCCATGGCATACAATGTGGTAGGTTATCAGTCAGTCCATGGCATACAATGTGGTAGGTTATCAGGCAGTCCATGACATACGATGTGGTAGGTTATCAGTCAGTCCATGACATACGATGTGGTAGGTTATCAGTCAGTCCATGACATACGATGTGGTAGGTTATCAGTCTGTCCATGACATACGATGTGGTAGGTTATCAGTCTTCAAGGCTGGACATAGAGAATAATTCAAACAGTCAGTCAGGCCATGACATAATATGATAGACTGCAGGGCTGAATTACTAGAGAACAATGTTCTACTGTACAGGAATGTGCTATATGGCCCTCCAAGACATCAGGTGGGGGATTCCCCTCTAATCAGGAACTGATTTAGACCTGAGACATCAGGTGGGGGATTCCCCTCTAATCAATCAAATTTAATCAATCAAATTTATTTATAAAGCCCCCCTTACATCAGCCGATGTCACAGAGTGCTGTACAGAAACCCAGCCTAAAACCCCAAACAGCAAGCAATGCAGGTGTAAAAGCACGGTGGCTAGGAAAAACTCCCTAGAAAGGCCAAAACCTAGGAAGAAACCTAGAGAGGAACCAGGCTGTGAGGGGTGGCCAGTTCTCTTCTGGCTGTGCCGGGTGCAGATTATAACAGAACATGGACAAGATCTAATCAGGGACTGATTTAGACCTGGGACACACAGACAGGTCTGTGAAGGTGAGGCTGGGTCACAGGGTTGGAAAGAGAGCGGGTGAGAGAGAGAGAGAGAGAGAGAGAGAGAGAGAGAGAGAGAGAGAGAGAGAGAGAGAGAGAGAGAGAGAGGGGTTAATTCAGGTTAATTCAGAGGTTAAATGCCTACTCTTCGCACATGACCTGTGTCTGCTGTCACCCACAGCACATGGCCTACAGCAGAACCTGGACCTGCTAGAGCAGTACTGCCAGACCTGGGCCCTGGCAGTAAACCCCAAAAAGACTAAAATAATGATTTCCCAGAGAAGATCCAGATCTCAGGGAATTAGACCAAATTTCTCAATTGGTACAAAATATATAGAGTACTGCACACACTACAACTACTTAGGTTTAAAAATAAGCTCAACTGGACACCTTAATGAGGCAGTGAATGAACTGAGAGAAAAAGCACGCAGGGCATTCTACATAATTAAAAACAAATTCAAATTGAAATACCTATTAAAATTTGGCTAAAACTAATTGAATGTGTCATTGAACCAATTGCACTTTATGGCAGCGAGATGTGGGGTCCACTTGCAAAACAAGATTTCACCAAATGGGACAAACACCCCATTGAAACCCTGCATGCTGAGTTCTGTAAGATTCTCCTACATGTCCAGAGGAAAACTACAAACAATACATGCAGGGCAGAATTAGGCCAATATCCACTAATAATAAAAACTCAAAAAAGAGCAATTAAGTTTTGGAAACATCTAAAATACAGTGACCCCCTCTCATATCATGACCAAGCCCTGCAATGCCAAGAGCTGAGCAAAGAAAAGAGTCCCCTCATCCAGCTGGTCCTGGGGCTGAGTTCACAAACCTGTTCTACTAACACACTGAAGCCTCAGGACCAGAACATACAATCAATCAGAATAAAACAAATTACCTCACAATTAAAACAAAACTACATTTCTCATTGGGAAACACAAGCGCAAAGCACAAAGCAAAATGCAGTGCTATCTGGCCCTAAATCGACAGTACACCATGGCAAACTATTTGACCATGGTTACTGATCAAAACCTTAAGAAAACCTTGACAAAATACAGGCTCAGTGAGCACAGCCTTGCCATTGAGAAGGGTAGACACAGGAAAACCTGGCTGCCTGTAGAGGAAAGGCTGTGCAACCACTGCACCACAGCAGAACCCGAGACAGAACTGCATTTCCTGACAAAATGTCAAAAATATAAAACAATTAGAGAGTGTAATTTCCCCAAATTTGAAACCCTTATTCAAGGTTTCAAAGACCTCCCTGATGAGAGTAGGCTACCCGTCCTGTTGGGGGAGGACGCAGAGAGCTGTGGGTTGGCAGCGCACTACATTGCTGCCTGCCATAAGATGAGGGACAGTGTCTGACAGACCAATCAACCTGCACATGTCCTCTACTGTATGCTTAGTGTTATTGTTCAATGTGTGGTTATTTTGACCCTTGGTTGTTGTTGTTACTGTTGTCCTGTTGACAATGTCTGATTGTTCTTATTTTCATATTGTAAATATCCCAAGTAAGCTTTGGCAATATGTACATTGTTACGTCATGCCAATAAAGCAAATTGAATAGAATAGAATAGAATAGAGAGAGAGAGAGAGAGAGAGAGAGAGAGAGAGAGAGAGAGAGAGAGAGAGAGAGAGAGAGAGAGAGAGAGAGAGAGAGAGAGAGAGAGAGAGAGAGAGAGAGAGAGGTCTGTGAAGGTGAAGGTTGTGCCTTTTCTCTCCGACCCTCTCATTGCTGTCAAGCCCCAATGTCACCTAAAGGTTTCAACTTCACAGCAATAACACAGTGACAGGACCTGACCTTTATGTAATGTGTCCTGACAGAGAGATGATGGCTGGGCTGTCTGTCCTCACTTATTATTTAGTCTGGGCAGACAGTAGGGAGAGAGGAGGGAGAGAGGAGGATGACAGGAGAGAGGAGGGAGAGATGAGTGAGGAGAGAGAGAGAGGAGGGAGTTGGGAGATAGGAGGGAGAGAGGAGGGAGAGAGGAGGGAGAGAGGAGGATGACAGGAGAGAGGAGGGAGAGATGAGTGAGGAGAGAGAGAGAGGAGGGAGTTGGGAGATAGGAGGGAGAGAGGAGGGAGAGATGAGTGAGGAGAGAGAGAGAGGAGGGAGTTGGGAGATAGGAGGGAGAGAGGAGAGAGAAAAGGGAGACAGGAGAGAGTTGGGAGAGAGGAGGGAGAGAGGAGGGAGAGAGGAGAGAGAAGGAGGAGAGAGGAGGGAGACAGGAGAGAAGAGGGAGAGTGAAGGGACAGATAAGATAGACAGGAGAGTGAAGAGGGAGAGAGGAGGGAGACAGAAGAGAAGGAGAGAGGAGTGAAAGGAGGGAGAGAGGAGAGAGACAGGAGAAGAGAGGGAGAGAGGAGAGGGAGAGGGAGAGAGGAGAGATAATAGGGAGTGATACAGGAGGGAGAGAGGAGGGAGATGAGGGTTAGGATCAGGGGGGAGGACCGTCGTAGAGCATCAAAAGATTGCAAAACGTTGTCTTACCCACACCGCTCTCAAATTAGGATTCATCCATAACATTCTGGCAGTATGCTGAATTTGGTGTTGTCTTTCTGCCCTCCCAGGGCTGTCTGGGGGGTTAATTGGGTTTTTAAAAGTTATCAAATTATTACAGTTTAATGTCTGAACAAATCAGTAGTAGCTGGGCCTTCTCTTTCATGTGTGGGTTTAATATTTATACATAATTAATAACGTATTCCATTTAGCAGACACTTTCATCAGTCATAAGTGTCATGTGGAGGGGCGTAGTTTATATAGCTAGATAGCTACTCTACTGGGGGGCAACATTTGACTGTAGGGTGTCAGCAAATACAATCAACAGTTTACCCTATTCACCTATGGCAAAGATACTTATATGTCTCCCCTTTCATCTGTGTCTGGTGTTAACTAGTTACTGGTTAGCTAGGTCTTCATCTGTGTCTTGTGTTAACTAGTTACTGGCTAGCTAGGTCTTCATCTGTGTCTGGTGTTAACTAGTTACTGGTTAGCTAGGTCTTCATCTGTGTCTGGTGTTAACTAGTTACTGGTTAGCTAGGTCTTCATCTGTGTCTGGTGTTAACTAGTTACTGGTTAGCTAGGTCTTCATCTGTGTCTGGTGTTAACTAGTTACTGGTTAGCTAGGTCTTCATCTGTGTCTGGTGTTAACTAGTTACTGGTTAGCTAGGTCTTCATCTGTGTCTGGTGTTAACTAGTTACTGGTTTGCTAGGTCTTCATCTGTGTCTGGTGTTAGCTAGTTACTGGCTAGCTAGGTCTTCATCTGTGTCTGGTGTTAACTAGTTACTGACTAGCTAGGTACTCATCTGTGTCTGGTATTAACTAGTTACTGGTTAGCTAGGTCTTCATCTGTGTCTGGTGTTAACTAGTTACTGGATAGCTAGGTCTTCATCTGTGTCTGGTGTTATCTAGTTACTGGTTAGCTAGGTCTTCATCTGTGTCTTGTGTTAACTAGTTACTGGCTAGCTAGGTCTTCATCTGTGTCTGGTGTTAACTAGTTACTGGTTAGCTAGGTCTTCATCTGTGTCTGGTGTTAACTAGTTACTGGTTTGCTAGGTCTTCATCTGTGTCTGGTGTTAACTAGTTACTGGTTAGCTAGGTCTTCATCTGTGTCTGGTGTTAACTAGTTACTGGTTTGCTAGGTCTTCATCTGTGTCTGGTGTTAACTAGTTACTGGTTAGCTAGGTCTTCATCTGTGTCTGGTGTTAACTAGTTACTGGTTTGCTAGGTCTTCATCTGTGTCTGGTGTTAACTAGTTACTGGTTAGCTAGGTCTTCATCTGTGTCTGGTGTTAGCTGTCTAATGACCATATGGTAAAGGTAGAGTAATGACTCTATGGTAATGGTAGAGTAATGACTATATGGTAATGGTAGAGTAATGACTATATGGTAAAGGTAGAGTAATGACTATATGGTAATGGTAGAGTAATGACTCTATGGTAATGGTAGAGTAATGACTATATGGTATAGGTAGAGTAATGACTATATGGTATAGGTAGAGTAATGACTATATGGTAAAGGTAGAGTAACGACTCTATGGTAATGGTAGAGTAATGACTCTATGGTAATGGTAGAGTAACGACTCTATGGTAAAGGTAGAGTAATGACTATATGGTAATGGTAGAGTAACGACTCTATGGTAATGGTAGAGTAATGACTCTATGGTAAAGGTAGAGTAATGACTCTATGGTAATGGTAGAGTAATGACTATATGGTAAAGGTAGAGTAATGACTCTATGGTAATGGTAGAGTAATGACTCTATGGTAATGGTAGAGTAATGACTCTATGGTAAAGGTAGAGTAATGACTCTATGGTAATGGTAGAGTAATGACTCTATGGTAAAGGTAGAGTAATGACTCTATGGTAATGGTAGAGTAATGACTATATGGTAATGGTAGAGTAATGACTATATGGTAAAGGTAGAGTAATGACTATATGGTAAAGGTAGAGTAATGACTCTATGGTAATGGTAGAGTAACGACTCTATGGTAATGGTAGAGTAATGACTATATGGTAATGGTAGAGTAATGACTCTATGGTAATGGTAGAGTAATGACTATATGGTATAGGTAGAGTAATGACTATATGGTATAGGTAGAGTAATGACCATATGGTAATGGTAGAGTAATGACTCTATGGTAATGGTAGAGTAATGACTCTATGGTAATGGTAGAGTAATGACTCTATGGTAATGGTAGAGTAATGACTATATGGTAATGGTAGAGTAATGACTATATGGTAAAGGTAGAGTAATGACTCTATGGTAATGGTAGAGTAATGACTCTATGGTAAAGGTAGAGTAATGCCTCTATGGTAATGGTAGAGTAATGACTCTATGGTAATGGTAGAGTAATGACTCTATGGTAATGGTAGAGTAATGACTCTATGGTAATGGTAGAGTAATGACTATATGGTAAAGGTAGAGTAATGACTATATGGTAATGGTAGAGTAATGACTCTATGGTAATGGTAGAGTAATGACTATATGGTATAGGTAGAGTAATGACTCTATGGTAAAGGTAGAGTAATGACTCTATGGTAATGGTAGAGTAATGACTCTATGGTAAAGGTAGAGTAATGACTCTATGGTAATGGTAGAGTAATGACTATATGGTAATGGTAGAGTAATGACTATATGGTAAAGGTAGAGTAATGACTATATGGTAAAGGTAGAGTAATGACTCTATGGTAATGGTAGAGTAACGACTCTATGGTAATGGTAGAGTAATGACTATATGGTAATGGTAGAGTAATGACTCTATGGTAATGGTAGAGTAATGACTATATGGTATAGGTAGAGTAATGACTATATGGTATAGGTAGAGTAATGGCCATATGGTAATGGTAGAGTAATGACTCTATGGTAATGGTAGAGTAATGACTCTATGGTAATGGTAGAGTAATGACTCTATGGTAATGGTAGAGTAACGACTCTATGGTAATGGTAGAGTAATGACTATATGGTATAGGTAGAGTAATGACTATATGGTATAGGTAGAGTAATGACTATATGGTATAGGTAGAGTAATGACTATATGGTAATGGTAGAGTAATGACTCTATGGTAATGGTAGAGTAACGACTCTATGGTAATGGTAGAGTAATGACTCTATGGTAATGGTAGAGTAACGACTCTATGGTAATGGTAGAGTAACGACTCTATGGTAATGGTAGAGTAATGACTATATGGTAATGGTAGAGTAATGACTCTATGGTAATGGTAGAGTAACGACTCTATGGTAATGGTAGAGTAATGACTATATGGTAATGGTAGAGTAATGACTCTATGGTAATGGTAGAGTAATGACTATATGGTATAGGTAGAGTAATGACTCTATGGTAATGGTAGAGTAACGACTCTATGGTAATGGTAGAGTAATGACTATATGGTAATGGTAGAGTAATGACTCTATGGTAATGGTAGAGTAATGACTCTGGTAAAGGAGCTGACAGTCATAGCTCAATATATCTCCTACGATCTGCTTTACATTCCAACTCAAGGGGCTCACTTTGGCATGAGCTTGACACTACCATTTTTAGGTTGAGGAGTGGTGATAGATTGTGATAGATACCATTGGCAGGATGAGGAGTGGTGATAGATTGTGATAGATACCATTGGCAGGATGAGGAGTGGTGATAGATTGTGATAGATACCATTGGCAGGATGAGCAGTGGTGATAGATTGTGATAGATACCATTGGCAGGATGAGGAGTGGTGATAGATTGTGATAGATACCATTGGCAGGATGAGGAGTGGTGATAGATACCATTGGCAGGATGAGGAGTGGTGATAGATTGTGATAGATACCATTGGCAGGATGAGGAGTGGTGATAGATTGTGATAGATACCATTGGCAGGATGAGGAGTGGTGATAGATTGTGATAGATACCATTGGCAGGATGAGGAGTGGTGATAGATTGTGATAGATACCATTGGCAGGATGAGGAGTGGTGATAGATTGTGATAGATACCATTGGCAGGATGAGGAGTGGTGATAGATTGTGATAGATACCATTGGCAGGATGAGGAGTGGTGATAGATTGTGATAGATACCATTGGCAGGATGAGGAGTGGTGATAGATTGTGATAGATACCATTGGCAGGATGAGCAGTGGTGATAGATTGTGATAGATACCATTGGCAGGATGAGGAGTGGTGATAGATTGTGATAGATACCATTGGCAGGATGAGGAGTGGTGATAGATACCATTGGCAGGATGAGGAGTGGTGATAGATTGTGATAGATACCATTGGCAGGATGAGGAGTGGTGATAGGTTGTGATAGATACCATTGGCAGAATGAGGAGTGGTGATAGATTGTGATAGATACCATTGGCAGGATGAGGAGTGGTGATAGATTGTGATAGATACCATTGGCAGGATGAGCAGTGGTGATAGATTGTGATAGATACCATTGGCAGGATGAGGAGTGGTGATAGATTGTGATAGATACCATTGGCAGGATGAGGAGTGGTTATAGATACCATTGGCAGGATGAGGAGTGGTGATAGATTGTGATAGATACCATTGGCAGGATGAGGAGTGGTGATAGATTGTGATAGATACCATTGGCAGGATGAGGAGTGGTGATAGATTGTGATAGATACCATTGGCAGGATGAGGAGTGGTGATAGATTGTGATAGATACCATTGGCAGGATGAGGAGTGGTGATAGATTGTGATTGAAACCATGTGTCCATGTGTTCTGTAGGCTACTGTTTGTGTGATGTCTAGCCTATATTGGAAGTGTGTGATGTGTGTTTTGAGTTATTCCCAGTGTATAATGGTAACAGTGTAGAGTTACGTAAGTAGCCCATATATAGTCCTCTGTTGATGTCCTGCCTCCCTGAGTTTGTACACAGCTCTTTCATTTGAGAGAGAAGACGGAATAATTCAGCTCCTCTCTGCCTCACCGCTCACACAGCCCAGCGATCCCGATGACTCATGGAAAAAGCTGCCTGAATAACCAAACAAGAAGCAGGAACAACAGTGGTTTCAGGTTTACCGGGAGGGGACGGCCTACAGGCTTTGTCCCTGTGGTTTCAGGTTTACCGGGAGGGGACGGCCTACAGGCTGTGTCCATGTGGTTTCAGGTTTACCGGGAGGGGACGGCCTACAGGCTGTGTCCCTGTGGTTTCAAGTTTACCGGGAGGGAACGGCTTACAGACTCTGTCCCTGTGGTTTCAGGTTTACCGGGAGGGGACGGCCTACAGGCTCTGTCCCTGTGGTTTCAGGTTAACCCGGGAGGGGACGGCCTACAGGCTGTGTCCCTGTGGTTTCAGGTTAACCGGGAGGGGACGGCCTACAGGCTGTGTCCCTGTGGTTTCAGGTTAACCCGGGAGGGGACGGCCTACAGGCTGTGTCCCTGTGGTTTCAGGTTAACCGGGAGGGGACGGCCTACAGGCTGTGTCCCTGTGGTTTCAGGTTAACCCGGGAGGGGACGGCCTACAGGCTGTGTCCCTGTGGTTTCAGGTTTACCGGGAGGGGACGGCCTACAGGCTGTGTCCCTGTGGTTTCAGGTTAACCCGGGAGGGGACGGCCTACAGGCTGTGTCCCTGTGGTTTCAGGTTAACCGGGAGGGACGGCCTACAGGCTGTGTCCCTGTGGTTTCAGGTTAACCCGGGAGGGGACGGCCTACAGGCTGTGTCCCTGTGGTTTCAGGTTTACCGGGAGGGGACGGCCTACAGGCTCTGTCCCTGTGGTTTCAGGTTAACCGGGAGGGGACGGCCTACAGGCTGTGTCCCTGTGGTTTCAGGTTAACCGGGAGGGGACGGCCTACAGGCTGTGTCCCTGTGGTTTCAGGTTTACCCGGAGCAACAGCTGTATGTTAGTGATGTGATGATGTACGGTGGGATGATTCCACCAGCTAGATGAGCCTCCCAATCTTTAGTTCCCTTACGTCAGCCACGGGGCATCTCTCTAACCATCACACACACACCCAAACACACACACACACACACCACACCACACACACCACACAGACACTACCTCACCCCATCAGCCTGCTGGTCCCAATAAGGGCTGGTTTATCCTTGGTTAGCATTCTTTAAACAGTTTGGACAAGGCCATGTGATCTGAGCAGTTTTCCGGGGCACGTATTACAGTGTTTGTGACTTGACTCTTGTGGCTGTGGGGAAAGACTTCCAGACAGACAGGCTGAGAGAGAGAGAGAGAGAGAGAGAGAGAGAGAGAGAGAGAGAGAGAGAGAGAGAGAGAGAGAGAAACCCATTGCCCTTCATAGTTGTGAGGTTTGGGGTTCTGCTCACCAATCCAGAATTCAAAAAATGGAACAAACACCAAATTGAGACTCTGCATGCAGAGTATGCAAAATATCCTGGTT
This sequence comes from Brachymystax lenok tsinlingensis, assembly GCA_030435695.1. Lineage (NCBI taxonomy): Eukaryota > Metazoa > Chordata > Actinopteri > Salmoniformes > Salmonidae > Brachymystax > Brachymystax lenok. The sequence continues at coordinate 1,973,981 of CM059781.1, read as the reverse complement.
TGACATCTTGAAAAAACTCCATATGTCAGTTTTCCATCGGACCTTGTGAAAATTCTACAATAAAGCAAATCTTCTTGTTCTTCTTCTCTCCTCTCTTAAGAAACCACCACTCTACCTGACACTGCCACTCCCACCCTGCCACGTTTAGAGGATACCACCGCTGCCCAAAGAGGAACAGGTAAATATATCCTCCCACCCTGCCACGTTTAGAGGATACCACCGCTGCCCAAAGAGGAACAGGTAAATATATCCTCCCACCCTGCCACGTTTAGAGGATACCACCGCTGCCCAAAGAGGAACAGGTAAATATATCCTCCCACCCTGCCACGTTTAGAGGATACCACCGCTGCCCAAAGAGGAACAGGAAAATATATCCTCGCACCCTGCCACGTTTAGAGGATACCACCGCTGCCCAAAGAGGAACAGGTAAATATATCCTCCCACCCTGCCACGTTTAGAGGATACCACCGCTGCCCAAAGAGGAACATGTAAATATATCCTCCCACCCTGCCACGTTTAGAGGATACCACCGCTGCCCAAAGAGGAACAGATAAATATATCCTCCCACCCTGCCACGTTTATAGGATACCACCGACTGCCCAAAGAGGAACAGGTAAATATATCCTCCCACCCTGCCACGTTTAGAGGGTACCACCGCTGCCCAAAGAGGAACAGGTAAATATATCCTCCCACCCTGCCACGTTTAGAGGATACCACCGCTGTCCAAAGAGGGACAGGTAAATATATCCTCCCACCCTGCCACGTTTAGAGGATACCACCGCTGCCCAAAGAGGAACAGATAAATATATCCTCCCACCCTGCCACGTTTAGAGGATACCACCGACTGCCCAAAGAGGAACAGGTAAATATATCCTCCCACCCTGCCACGTTTAGAGGATACCACCGCTGCCCAAAGAGGAACAGGTAAATATATCCTCCCACCCTACCACGTTTAGAGGATACCACCGCTGCCCAAAGAGGAACATGTAAATATATCCTCCCACCCTGCCACGTTTAGAGGATACCACCGCTGCCCAAAGAGGAACAGATAAATATATCCTCCCACCCTGCCACGTTTAGAGGATACCACCGACTGCCCAAAGAGGAACAGGTAAATATATCCTCCCACCCTGCCACGCTTAGAGGGTACCACCGCTGCCCAAAGAGGAACAGGTAAATATATCCTCCCACCCTGCCACGTTTAGAGGATACCACCGCTGTCCAAAGAGGGACAGGTAAATATATCCTCCCACCCTGCCACATTTAGAGGATACCACCGCTGTCCAAAGAGGAACAGATAAATATATCCTCCCACCCTGCCACGTTTAGAGGATACCACCGCTGCCCAAAGAGGAACAGGTAAATATATCCTCCCACCCTGCCACGTTTAGAGGATACCACCGCTGCCCAAAGAGGAACAGGTAAATATATCCTCCCACCCTGCCACGTTTAGAGGATACCACCGCTGCCCAAAGAGGAACAGGTAAATATATCCTCCCACCCTGCCACGTTTAGAGGATACCACCGCTGCCCAAAGAGGAACAGGTAAATATATCCTCCCACCCTGCCACGTTTAGAGGATACCACCGCTGCCCAAAGAGGAATAGGAAAATATATCCTCGCACCCTGCCACGTTTAGAGGATACCACCGCTGCCCAAAGAGGAACAGGTAAATATATCCTCCCACCCTGCCATGTTTAGAGGATACCACCGCTGCCCAAAGAGGAACATGTAAATATATCCTCCCACCCTGCCACGTTTAGAGGATACCACCGCTGCCCAAAGAGGAACAGATAAATATATCCTCCCACCCTGCCACGTTTAGAGGATACCACCGACTGCCCAAAGAGGAACAGGTAAATATATCCTCCCACCCTGCCACGTTTAGAGGGTACCACCGCTGCCCAAAGAGGAACAGGTAAATATATCCTCCCACCCTGCCACGTTTAGAGGATACCACCGCTGTCCAAAGAGGGACAGGTAAATATATCCTCCCACCCTGCCACGTTTAGAGGATACCACCGCTGCCCAAAGAGGAACAGATAAATATATCCTCCCACCCTGCCACGTTTAGAGGATACCACCGACTGCCCAAAGAGGAACAGGTAAATATATGCTCCCACCCTGCCACGTTTAGAGGATACCACCGCTGCCCAAAGAGGAACAGGTAAATATATCCTCCCACCCTGCCACGTTTAGAGGATACCACCGCTGCCCAAAGAGGAACAGGTAAATATATCCTCCCACCCTGCCACGTTTAGAGGATACCACCGCTGCCCAAAGAGGAACAGGTAAATATATCCTCCCACCCTGCCACGTTTAGAGGATACCACCGCTGCCCAAAGAGGAACAGGTAAATATATCCTCCCACCCTGCCACGTTTAGAGGATACCACCGCTGCCCAAAGAGGAACAGGAAAATATATCCTCGCACCCTGCCACGTTTAGAGGATACCACCGCTGCCCAAAGAGGAACAGGTAAATATATCCTCCCACCCTGCCACGTTTAGAGGATACCACCGCTGCCCAAAGAGGAACATGTAAATATATCCTCCCACCCTGCCACGTTTAGAGGATACCACCGCTGCCCAAAGAGGAACAGATAAATATATCCTCCCACCCTGCCACGTTTAGAGGATACCACCGACTGCCCAAAGAGGAACAGGTAAATATATCCTCCCACCCTGCCACGTTTAGAGGGTACCACCGCTGCCCAAAGAGGAACAGGTAAATATATCCTCCCACCCTGCCACGTTTAGAGGATACCACCGCTGTCCAAAGAGGGACAGGTAAATATATCCTCCCACCCTGCCACGTTTAGAGGATACCACCGCTGCCCAAAGAGGAACAGATAAATATATCCTCCCACCCTGCCACGTTTAGAGGATACCACCGACTGCCCAAAGAGGAACAGGTAAATATATCCTCCCACCCTGCCACGTTTAGAGGATACCACCGCTGCCCAAAGAGGAACAGGTAAATATATCCTCCCACCCTACCACGTTTAGAGGATACCACCGCTGCCCAAAGAGGAACATGTAAATATATCCTCCCACCCTGCCACGTTTAGAGGATACCACCGCTGTCCAAAGAGGGACAGGTAAATATATCCTCCCACCCTGCCACATTTAGAGGATACCACCGACTGCCCAAAGAGGAACAGGTAAATATATCCTCCCACCCTGCCACGCTTAGAGGGTACCACCGCTGCCCAAAGAGGAACAGGTAAATATATCCTCCCACCCTGCCACGTTTAGAGGATACCACCGCTGTCCAAAGAGGGACAGGTAAATATATCCTCCCACCCTGCCACGTTTAGAGGATACCACCGCTGTCCAAAGAGGGACAGGTAAATATATCCTCCCACCCTGCCACATTTAGAGGATACCACCGACTGCCCAAAGAGGAACAGGTAAATATATCCTCCCACCCTGCCACGCTTAGAGGGTACCACCGCTGCCCAAAGAGGAACAGGTAAATATATCCTCCCACCCTGCCACGTTTAGAGGATACCACCGCTGTCCAAAGAGGGACAGGTAAATATATCCTCCCACCCTGCCACATTTAGAGGATACCACCGCTGTCCAAAGAGGGACAGGTAAATATATCCTCCCACCCTGCCACATTTAGAGGATACCACCGCTGTCCAAAGAGGGACAGGTAAATATATCCTCCCACCATGCCACGTTTAGAGGATACCACCGCTGTCCAAAGAGGAACAGGTAAATATATCCTCCCACCCTGCCACGTTTAGAGGGTACCACCGCTGCCCAAAGAGGAACAGGTAAATATATCCTCCCACCCTGCCACGTTTAGAGGATACCACCGCTGCCCAAAGAGGAACAGGTAAATATATCCTCCCACCCTGCCACGTTTAGAGGATACCACCGCTGTCCAAAGAGGGACAGGTAAATATATCCTCCCACCCTGCCACATTTAGAGGATACCAAGAGGAGCAGGACCAAGTCCTGGAATACCTTGAAAATCAGACATTTTCTCCAGTTGGTACTTAAAAAGTATTTGAATTCAAATAAGAAGGGAACATGAAATGCTCAAATATGTTAAAATAAAACAATTTTAGAAAAATATATTGAATTAATTTCGAGTCAGACTACATAGTTTTAGTTCCTCACGTTTCCAGCCGCTCATTCCGCCCACTATGCCAGGCAGGTACAGAACTGACTGATTAGGCATATCAATAGCTAAAATGCTGTGCAAATGTACAGTCGTGGCCAAAAAATTCCACAAAGTTTTGCTGCTTCAGTGTCTTTAGATATTTTTGTCAGATGTTACTATGGAATACTGAAGTATAATTACAATCATTTCATAAGTGTCAAAGGCTTTTATTGACAATTACATGAAGCTGATGCAAAGAGTCAATATTTGCAGTGTTGACCCTTCTTTTTCAAGACCTCTGCAATCCGCCCTGGCATGCTGTCAATTAACTTCTGGGCCACATCCTGACTGATGGCAGCCCATTCTTGCATAATCAATGCTTGGAGTTTTTCAGAGTTTGTGGGTTTTTGTTTGTCCACCCGCCTCTTGAGGATTGACCACAAGTTCTCAATGGGATTAAGATCTGGGGAGTTTCCTGGCCATGGACCCAAAATATCAATGTTTTGTTTCCCGAGCTACTTAGTTATCACTTTTGCCTCATGGCAAGGTGCTCCATCATGCTGGAAAAGGCATTGCTCGTCACCAAACTGTTCCTGGATGGTTGGGAGAAGTTGCTCTCGGATGATGTGTTGGTACCATTCTTTATTCATGGCTGTGTTCTTAGGCAAAATTGTGAGTGAGCCCACTCCCTTGGCTGAGAAGCAACCCCACACATGAATGGTCTCAGGATGCTTTACTATTGGCATGACACAGGACTGATGGTAGCGCTCACCTTGTCTTCTCCGGACAAGCTTTTTTTTGGTTGCCCCAAAAAATCGGAAAGGGGATTCATCAGAGAAAATGACTTTACCCAGTCCTCAGCAGTCCAATCCCTGTACCTTTTGCAGAATATCAGTCTGTCCCTGATGTTTTTCCTGGAGAGAAGTGGCTTCTTTGCTGGCCTTCTTGACACCAGGCCATCCTCCAAAAGTCTTTGCCACACTGTTCGTGCAGATGCACTCACACCTGCCTGCTGCCATTCCTGAGCAAGCTCTGTACTGGTGGTTGCCCGATCCCGCAGCTGAATCAACTTTAGGAGACGGTCCTGGCGCTTGCTGGACTTTCTTGGGTGGCCTGAAGCCTTCTTCACAACAATTGAACCGCTCTCCTTGAAGTTCTTGATGATCCGATAAATGGTTGATTTAGGTGCAATCTTACTGGCAGCAATATCCTTGCCTGTGAAGCCATTTTTGTGCAAAGCAATGATGACGGCACGTGTTTCCTTGCAGGTAACCATGGATGACAGAGGAAGAACAATGATTCCAAGCACCACCCTCCTTTTGAAGCTTCCAGTCTGTTATTCAAACTCAATCAGCATGACAGAGTGATCTCCAGCCTTGTCCTCGTCAACACTCACACCTGTGTTAACGAGAGAATCACTGACATGATGTCAGCTGGTCCTTTTGTGGCAGGGCTGAGATGCAGTGGAAATGTTTTTGGGGGATTCAGTTCATTTGCATGGCAAAGAGGGACTCTGCAATTCATCTGATCACTCTTCATGACATTCTGGAGTATATGCAAATTGCCATCATACAAACTGAGGCAGCAGACTTTGTGAAAATTAGTATTTGTGTCATTCTCACGACTGTAGATTCATCCTGCCAAATGTAGATTCAATCTATTGATGTTTATGAATGGTTTTGCCAGAACCTTCCGGGGATGTCGAAGGTAAATGCCATTTACTCACCGTTTTTATTGCGTTCCCAGCGTTGATCAACGCTCAGAAACTCCGCCCATGACATAGGCCGATAGGTGAAACTAACTACGTCATTGGGTGTGGCAGAGAGATGCTCGCCACTGACACAGGGAGTTTTTTTTTTTAAACATCTCTCAACTCCTTCCGTGTCGACAGGAATCCCCCAAAGAAAAGACCTTTGACTCTCTGAGAATCAGTGTACAACTGGTAAATCGTTGCTGATATTCCAGTCAGATGTCTAGCTAGCTAGGTAGCTCAAGGGCTTTAGCTGTTAGCTAGCTATGACCTCAGCAGGAGCAGTTGGCTGAAATAAGATGGTCTACTATAATTTCTCATAACAAAATACATTTTCCTTACAGTGAGTACTGAGACAAATGTAACCCGAACGAGCATAGACCCTTTTCCAGTACACGAGACACCGACGTTAGGCACAGATGTGCGCAACTCTGGGCGTCAGTAAGAAAGCCATCTCCATCGGGCGCCCATTCCACATAGCTCAGATTTAAATGTTTATTACTTCTAAACAAAATAATTTTTTATTTGGGGGGGGGGTTCTCATAAGCTTACAATTACGTTTTGATTCTCACTTGAACAGTTGCTAAGATCGTAGTTTGTTGTGATCTTCTGCAAAATAACTATATTGGATGCAGCAGTCGTTAGCTAGAATGCTAACCCTCGTTGACATAGGCTGTAGCAAAAGCTAGCCAAAGAGCCATTTTACTGGTTGAAGTTGGAAGTGGGGTTTTAAAGTACAGTGTAATGCAGTTGATTGATAATGATGACACAAGCATTATATTAAGCAGGACATTCATACGAGACTTAAAATCCAATAATAATCCAAAGGTAATGTGAAATGCACAATGCACATTATCTCATAAGCAACATATAAATAGGGGATTCGTAATCCAGAAGAAGTCCCCCTTCATCTGCCACCATCTTGCGTGCATCACTCTCACGCTGCAATGTTTTCAAAAACAGAAAGGTGTCTATTGACTTTGTATTGACGCAAGGAAAATTGGCGCTAGCGGCCGGGGCATGTTTTCTGCCATTCACTAACGCCGCGTTCTAATTCCAGCATGTACACTATCGTTTGCATAGGAAGCATTGAAGCAAGCAGGGAGAGACATTATACACGGAGATAGGAAGCATTGAAGCAAGCAGGGAGATAGATTATACACAGAGATAGGAAGCATTGAAGCAAGCAGGAGGGATATACACAGAGATAGGAAGCATTGAAAGCAAGCAGGAGGACATTATACACAGAGATAGGAAGCATTGAAGCAAGCAGGGAGAGACATTATACACAGAGATAGGAAGCATTGAAGCAAGCAGGAGAGACATTATACACAGAGATAGGAAGCATTGAAGCAGGGAGAGAGAGACATTATACACAGAGATAGGAAGCATTGAAGCAAGCAGGAGAGAGATTATAAACAGAGATAGGAAGCATTGAAGCAAGCAGGAGAGACATTATACACAGAGATAGGAAGCATTGAAGCAAGCAGGAGAGACATTATACACAGAGATAGGAAGCATTGAAGCAAGCAGGGAGAGACATTATACACAGAGATAGGAAGCATTGAAGCAAGCAGGAGAGACATTATACACAGATAGAAAGCATTGAAGCAAGCAGAGAGAGACATTATACACAGAGATAGGAAGCATTGAAGCAAGCAGGAGAGACATTATACACAGAGATAGGAAGCATTGAAGCAAGCAGAGAGAGATTATACACAGGAGATAGGAAGCATTGAAGCAAGCAGGGAGAGACATTATACACAGAGATAGGAAGCATTGAAGCAAGCAGAGAGTGAGATTATACACAGAGATAGGAAGCATTGAAGCAAGCAGGGAGAGACATTATACACAGAGATAGGAAGCATTGAAGCAAGCAGGGAGAGAGATTATACACAGATATAGAAAGCATTGAAGCAAGCAGGGAGAGACATTATACACAGAGATAGGAAGCATTGAAGCAAGCAGGGAGAGACATTATACACAGAGATAGGAAGCATTGAAGCAAGCAGGGAGAGACATTATACACAGAGATAGGAAGCATTGAAGGAAGCAGAGAGAGAGATTATACACGGATATAGAAAGCATTGAAGCAAGCAGGGAGAGACATTATACACAGAGATAGGAAGCATTGAAGCAAGCAGAGAGAGAGATTATACACAGAGATAGGAAGCATTGAAGCAAGCAGAGAGAGAGATTATACACGGAGATAGGAAGCATTGAAGCAAGCAGGGAGAGACATTATACACAGAGATAGGAAGCATTGAAGCAAGCAGAGAGAGAGATTATACACGGAGATAGAAAGCATTGAAGCAAGCAGGGAGAGACATTATACACAGAGATAGGAAGCATTGAAGCAAGCAGGGAGAGAGATTATACACAGAGATAGGAAGCATTGAAGCAAGCAGGGAGAGACATTATACACGGAGATAGGAAGCATTGAAGCAAGCAGGGAGAGACATTATACACAGAGATAGGAAGCATTGAAGCAAGCAGGGAGAGATTATACACAGAGATAGGAAGCATTGAAGCAAGCAGGGAGAGACATTATACACGGAGATAGGAAGCATTGAAGCAAGCAGGGAGAGAGATTATACACAGAGATAGGAAGCATTGAAGCAAGCAGGGAGAGACATTATACACAGAGATAGGAAGCATTGAAGCAAGCAGGGAGAGAGATTATAAACAGAGATAGGAAGCATTGAAGCAAGCAGGGAGAGACATTATACACGGAGATAGGAAGCATTGAAGCAAGCAGAGAGAGACATTATATACAGAGATAGGAAGCATTGAAGCAAGCAGGGAGAGAGATTATACACAGAGATAGGAAGCATTGAAGCAAGCAGGGAGAGACATTATACACAGAGATAGGAAGCATTGAAGGAAGCAGAGAGAGAGATTATACACGGAGATAGAAAGCATTGAAGCAAGCAGGGAGAGACATTATACACAGAGATAGGAAGCATTGAAGCAAGCAGAGAGAGAGATTATACACAGAGATAGGAAGCATTGAAGTAAGCAGAGAGAGAGATTATACACAGAGATAGGAAGCATTGAAGCAAGCAGGGAGAGACATTATACACAGAGATAGGAAGCATTGAAGCAAGCAGGGAGAGACATTATACACAGAGATAGGAAGCATTGAAGCAAGCAGAGAGTGAGATTATACACAGAGATAGGAAGCATTGAAGCAAGCAGGGAGAGACATTATACACAGAGATAGGAAGCATTGAAGCAAGCAGGGAGAGAGATTATACACAGATATAGAAAGCATTGAAGCAAGCAGGGAGAGACATTATACACAGATATAGAAAGCATTGAAGCAAGCAGGGAGAGACATTATACACAGAGATAGGAAGCATTGAAGCAAGCAGGGAGAGACATTATACACAGAGATAGGAAGCATTGAAGCAAGCAGGGAGAGAGATTATACACAGATATAGAAAGCATTGAAGCAAGCAGGGAGAGACATTATACACAGAGATAGGAAGCATTGAAGCAAGCAGGGAGAGACATTATACACAGAGATAGGAAGCATTGAAGCAAGCAGGGAGAGACATTATACACAGAGATAGGAAGCATTGAAGCAAGCAGGGAGAGACATTATACACAGATATAGAAAGCATTGAAGCAAGCAGGGAGAGACATTATACACAGAGATAGGAAGCATTGAAGCAAGCAGGGAGAGACATTATACACAGAGATAGGAAGCATTGAAGGAAGCAGAGAGAGAGATTATACACGGAGATAGAAAGCATTGAAGCAAGCAGGGAGAGACATTATACACAGAGATAGGAAGCATTGAAGCAAGCAGAGAGTGAGATTATACACAGAGATAGGAAGCATTGAAGCAAGCAGGGAGAGACATTATACACAGAGATAGGAAGCATTGAAGCAAGCAGGGAGAGAGATTATACACAGATATAGAAAGCATTGAAGCAAGCAGGGAGAGACATTATACACAGAGATAGGAAGCATTGAAGCAAGCAGGGAGAGACATTATACACAGAGATAGGAAGCATTGAAGCAAGCAGGGAGAGACATTATACACAGAGATAGGAAGCATTGAAGGAAGCAGAGAGAGAGATTATACACGGATATAGAAAGCATTGAAGCAAGCAGGGAGAGACATTATACACAGAGATAGGGAAGCATTGAAGCAAGCAGAGAGAGATTATACACAGAGATAGGAAGCATTGAAGCAAGCAGAGAGAGAGATTATACACGGAGATAGGAAGCATTGAAGCAAGCAGGGAGAGACATTATACACAGAGATAGGAAGCATTGAAGCAAGCAGAGAGAGAGATTATACACGGAGATAGAAAGCATTGAAGCAAGCAGGGAGAGACATTATACACAGAGATAGGAAGCATTGAAGCAAGCAGGGAGAGAGATTATACACAGAGATAGGAAGCATTGAAGCAAGCAGGGAGAGACATTATACACGGAGATAGGAAGCATTGAAGCAAGCAGGGAGAGACATTATACACAGAGATAGGAAGCATTGAAGCAAGCAGGGAGAGATTATACACAGAGATAGGAAGCATTGAAGCAAGCAGGGAGAGACATTATACACGGAGATAGGGAAGCATTGAAGCAAGCAGGGAGAGAGATTATACACAGAGATAGGAAGCATTGAAGCAAGCAGGGAGAGACATTATACACAGAGATAGGAAGCATTGAAGCAAGCAGGGAGAGAGATTATACACAGATATAGAAAGCATTGAAGCAAGCAGGGAGAGACATTATACACAGAGATAGGAAGCATTGAAGCAAGCAGGGAGAGACATTATACACAGAGATAGGAAGCATTGAAGCAAGCAGGGAGAGAGATTATACACAGATATAGAAAGCATTGAAGCAAGCAGGGAGAGACATTATACACAGTGATTCTCAAACTTGTGGTCCGGGACCCATGTGGGGTCCCCTAAATTTGAAATAGGGTCCCCTGAGAGAATCTTTAAATATAACAAACACATTAATAACTTGTTTCTCTTCAGATGGGTATAGAATACAACATTTTGTAGGTCAACTAAGGCCCTTTTACACTGTCGGAAATTCACTTTCATGTCATTATGTGTTGGGACAGCCTGTGGGACCTGAAAGTTAGTGAAATATCAAGCCAATTATATATTATTGTCATGTACACTGAACAAAAATATAAACGCAACAATTTCTAAGATTTGAGTTACAGTTCCTATAAGGAAATGAGGCAACATCATCAGTCCTGACTTGCCACTGTCTGTATGTAATGAACGAGTAGTGAAACACGTATGACTTGCCACTGTCTGTATGTAGTGAACGAGTAGTGAAACACGTATGACTTGCCACTGTCTGTATGTAGTGAACGAGTAGTGAAACACGTATGACTTGCCACTGTCTGTATGTAGTGAACGAGTAGTGAAACACGTATGACTTGCCACTGTCTGTATGTAGTGAGCGAGTAGTGAAACACGTATGACTTGCCACTGTCTGTATGTAGTGAGCGAGTAGTGAAACCGCATTATGACTTGCCACTGTCTGTATGTAGTGAACGAGTAGTGAAACACGTATGACTTGCCACTGTCTGTATGTAGTGAACGAGTAGTGAAACACGTATGACTTGCCACTGTCTGTATGTAGTGAACGAGTAGTGAAACACGTATGACTTGCCACTGTCTGTATGTAGTGAACGAGTAGTGAAACACGTATGACGTGCCACTGTCTGTATGAACCCTGCTGAGAGGACTGGGCCGGGCCCTCCACCCCACAATTTCAGCCTAGTTCCCACCACATCACCTCCCCTGCACTCCTCTAGGGGGGAGTCAAATCAAATCAAATTTCATTAGTTACATGTTAGCGATTAGCATGCAGCATTAGCTCTGAGGATCCCTAACACCTCTCAATAGTAGATTAGACAACAGGAGCGCTAGGCTAACGCTACAGCTAGCCTCATCAGCATGGAGCCCAGCACTAAGCTAGCTCTCTGTCTCTCCCAGGGATCTGCCATCACACAGTCATCAGCTGAAGCACAGGAACACTAGGAGCAGAGACGAACACACGCTTAGCGTAATGTTCATATTCACTATGGGGCCTGCTGCTCATCCAGATACCTGCAATGTTGAAAGAGACAATATAATTATGAACAAATTATTATGGTGTTAGTTGAACACACAAGAGCACAAACACTCACAAACACACGCGCACAGGGCTTCAGGGCGTCAGGGCTTCAGGGCGTCAGGGCTTCAGGGCGTAAGGGCTTCAGGGCGTCAGGGCTTCAGGGCTTCAGGGCGTCAGGGCTTCAGTGCTTCAGGGCGTCAGGGCGTCAGGGCTTCAGTGCTTCATGGCGTCAGGGCGTAAGGGCGTCAGGGCGTCAGGGCGTCAGGGCTTCAGGGCTTCAGGGCATCAGGGCTTCAGGGCGTCAGGGCTTCAGGGCTTCAGGGCTTCAGGGCGTCAGTGCTTCATGGCGTCAGGGCTTCAGGGCGTAAGGGCTTCAGGGCGTCAGGGCTTCAGGGCTTCAGGGCGTCAGGGCTTCAGTGCTTCAGGGCGTCAGGGCGTCAGTGCTTCATGGCGTCAGGGCGTAAGGGCGTAAGGGCGTCAGGGCATCAGGGCTTCAGGGCGTCAGTGCTTCATGGCGTCAGGGCTTCAGGGCGTAAGGGCTTCAGGGCGTCAGGGCTTCAGGGCGTCAGGGCTTCAGGGCTTCAGGGCGTCAGGGCGTCAGGGCTTCAGGGCATCAGGGCTTCACGGCGTCCTCGCATTGTAAGGCTCAGCCAGGTATTGATCACAATCAGTCTGATCAGCATCATTGATCCCTCCCTCCCTCCCTCTCTCTCTTTCTCTGTCCCCTCTCTCAATCTATACCTCTCTCCTCTAGGCACTACACCTTGGTCTCTGGGCGGTCTGTGTGACTTCGAGTCTAGTCTGTGTGGCTGGATCCCAGACAGCATGTCAGAGCTGAGCTGGTCTCTCCACAGCGGCAGCATCTCGTCTGGTCTAACACCTAGCCTGGATCTACCTCTCACTCTGCCCAAAGACGGTCGGTACCGCTCACATTTGCAGTGTTTTATTATGGTCATCACTGTATAGGAGACACACTCCATCTCTATCTTCTCCATAACTCCACATCTCCTGTCCCATTGGCCCTGTACCCCCCACCCTGCAGCAACACCACGGAGATGCTCTCCTTCTCTATCTCTCCTTCTCTATCTCTCATTCTCTATCTCTCCTTCTCTATCTCTCCTTCTCTATATCTCCTTTTCTATATCTCCTTCTCTATCTCTCCTTCTCTATCTCTCCTTCTCTATCTCTCCTTCTCTATCTCTCCTTCTCTATCTCTCCTTCTCTATCTCTCCTTCTCTATCTCTCCTTCTCTATCTCTCCTTCTCTATCTCTCTCTCCTGAGCTCCAGCCCCATCCTGTATCCTCCCGTGTCCTGACTTTCCTGTCTAAACTCCCCTGCCTCGTCAAACACACACACGCACACACACACACACACGCACACACACGCGCACACACACACACACACACGCACACACACACACACACACGCACACGCACGCACGCACGCACGCACACACACACACACACGCACACACACGCACAAACACACACGCACGCACACACACACACACACCACAGCCTTTTAACCACTCAGCTCTGTTTTCCATATGGAGAAAGGAAAGGATCTGTCTGTTTTCTCCCCTCCTACCCCCCTACCCCCTCTACTACCTTCCACCCCCACCCCTACCCTCCCTACTACCTTCCACCCCCACCCCTACCCCCTCTACTACCTTCCACACCCCCTACCCCTCTACTACCTTCCACACACCCCCTACCCCCTCTACTACCTTCCACCCCCACCCCTACTCCTCCCTACTAACTTCCACCCCCACCCCTACCCCTCTACTACCTTCCACACACCACCCCTACCCTCCCTACTAACTTCCACCCCACCCCTACCCCTCTACTACCTTCCACACACCACCCCTACCCTCCCTACTACCTTCCACCCTCCCTACCCCCTCTACTACCTTCCACACACCACCCCTACCCTCACTACAACCTTCCACCCCCACCCCTACCCTCCCTACTACCTTCCACACCCCCCTACCCTCTACTACCTTCCACACACCCCCCTACCCCTCTACTACCTTCCACACACCCCTACTCCTCCCTACTACCTTTCCACACACCACCCCTACCCCTCTACTACATTCCACCCCCACCCCTACCCCCTACTACCTTCCACACACCACCCCTACCCTCTACTACCTTCCACCCCCACCCCTACCCCCTACTACCTTCCACACACCACCCCTACCCTCTACTACCTTCCACACACCACCCCTACCCCCTCTACTACCTTCCACCCCCACCCCTACCCCCTCTACTACCTTCCACACACCACCCCTACTCCTCCCTACTACCTTCCACCCCACCCCTACCCCCTCTACTACCTTCCACACCCCCTCCTACCCACTCTACTACCTTCCACACACCACCCCTACTCCTCCCTACTACCTTTCCACCCCACCCCTACCCCCTCTACTACCTTCCACACACCACCCCTACCCACTCTACTACCTTCCACACACCACCCCTACTCCTCCCTACTACCTTCCACCCCCACCCCTACCTCTACTACCTTCCACACACCCCCCTACCCACTCTACTACCTTCCACACACCACCCCTACCATCCCTACTACCTTCCACACACCCCCACCCTCTACTACCTTCACTCACCACCCCTACCCTCCATACTACCTTCCACACACCCCCTACCCCTCTACTACCTTCCACACACCACCCCTACTCCTCCCTACTACCTTCCACACACCACCCCTACCCCCTCTACTACCTTCCACACCCCCCCTACCCCCTCTACTACCTTCCACACCCCCACTCCCCTCTACTACCTTCCACACCCCCTACCCCTCTACTACCTTCCACACCCCCCACCCCCTCTACTACCTTCCACACACCCCCTACCCTCTACTACCTTCCACCCCCTACCCCCTCTACTACCTTCCACACACCCCCTACCCCTCTGCTACCTTCCACCCACCCCCTACCCCCTACCCTGACTACTAACTTCCACCCACCCCCCACCTCCCTACCCTCACTACTACTTTCCACCCACCCCCTACCCCCTACCCTCACTACTACCTTCCACCCACCCCCACCCTCCTACCCTCACTACTACCTTCCACCCACCCCTACCCTCACTACTACCTTCCACCCACCCCCTACCCTCAGTACTACCTTCCACACACCACCCCTACCCTCCTACTCCTCACTACTACCTTCCACACCCCCCCACCCTCCTACCCTCACTACTACCTTCCACACACCACCCCTACCCCCTACCTTCACTACTACCTTCCACACACCACCCCTACCTCCCTACCCTCACTACTACCTTCCACACACCACCCCTACCCCCCTACCCTCACTACTACCTTCCACACACCACCCCTACCCCCTGCCCTCACTACTACCTTCCACACACCACCCCTACCCCCTACCTTCACTACTACCTTCCACACCCCCCCACCCCCTACCCTCACTACTACCTTCCACACACCCCCACCCTCCTACCCTCACTACTACCTTCCACACACCACCCCTACCCTCCTACCTTCACTACTACCTTCCACACACCACCCCTACCCTCCTACCCTCACTACTACCTTCCACACACCACCCCTACCCTCCTACCCTCACTACTACCTTCCACACACCACCCCTACCCCCCTACCCTCACTACTACCTTCCAGACACCTTCCCTACCCTTCCTACCCTCACTACTACCTTCCACACACCACCCCAACCCCCCTACCCTCACTACTACCTTCCACACACCCCCACCGCCTCTACCTCACTACTACCTTCCACACACCACCCCTACCCTCCTACCCTCACTACTACCTTCCACACACCACCCCTACCTCCCGACCCTCACTACTACCTTCCACACACCACCCCTACCCCCTACCCTCACTACTACCTTCCACACACCACCCCTACCCCCTACCCTCACTACTACCTTCCACACACCACCCCTACCCTCCTACCCTCACTACTACCTTCCACACACCACCCCTACCCTCCTACCCTCACTACTACCTTCCACACACCACCCCTACCCTCCTACCCTCACTACTACCTTCCACACACCACCCCTACTCCCCCACCCCCTCTACTACCTTCACACACCACCCCTACCCTCCCTACTACCTTCCACACACCACCCCTACCCCCTCTACTACCTTCCACACACCACCCCTACCCTCCCTACTACCTTCCACACACCACCCCTACCCCCTCTACTACCTTCCACACACCCCCTACCCCCTCTACTACCTTCCACACACACCCCTACCCCCTCTACTACCTTCCACCCCCCTACCCTCTACTACCTTCCACACCCCCCACACCCTCTACTACCTTCCACACACCCCCTACCCCCACTACTACCTTCCACACACCCCCTACCCCCACTACTACCTTCCACACACCACCCCTACCTCCCTACCCTCACTACTACCTTCCACACACCCCCACCCCCTACCCTCACTACTACCTTCCACACACCCCTACCCCCTACCCCCTACCCTCACTACTACCTTCCACACACCCCCTACCCTCCTACCCTCACTACTACCTTCCACACACCACCCCTACCCCCTTACCCTCACTACCTCCTTCCACACACCACTCCTACCCTCCTACCCTCACTACTACCTTCCACACACCACCCCTACCCTCCTACCCTCACTACTTCCTTCCACACACCACCCCTACCCTCCTACCCTCACTACTACCTTCCACACACCACCCCTACCCCCCTACCCTCACTACTACCTTCCACACACCACCCCTACCTCCCGACCCTCACTACTACCTTCCACACACCACCCCTACCCCCCTACCCTCACTACTACCTTCCACACACCACCCCTACCCCCTACCCTCACTACTACCTTCCACACACCACCCCTACCCTCCTACCCTCACTACTACCTTCCACACACCACCCCCACCCTCCTACCCTCACTACTACCTTCCACACACCACCCCTACCCTCCTACCCTCACTACTACCTTCCACACACCACCCCTACCCCCCCACCCCCTCTACTACCTTCACACACCACCCCTACCCTCCCTACTACCTTCCACACACCACCCCTACCCTCTACTACCTTCCACACACCACCCCTACCCTCCCTACTACCTTCCACACACCACCCCTACCCCCTCTACTACCTTCCACCCCCCCCTACCCCCTACTACCTTCCACACACACCCCTACCCCCTCTACTACCTTCCACCCCCCTACCCCCTCTACTACCTTCCACACCCCCCCACACCCTCTACTACCTTCCACACACCCCCCACCCCTCTACTACCTTCCACACACCCCCCTACCCCCACTACTACCTTCCACACACCCCCTACCCCCTACCCTCACTACTACCTTCCACACACCCCCCTACCCTCCTACCCTCACTACTACCTTCCACACACCACCCCTACCCCCTTACTCCTCACTACTACCTTCCACACACCACTCCTACCCTCCTACCCTCACTACTACCTTCCACACACCACCCCCTACCCTCCTACCCTCACTACTTCCTTCCACACACCACCCCTACCCTCCTACCCTCACTACTACCTTCCACACACCACCCCTACCCCCCTACTCCTCACTACTACCTTCCACACACCCCCCCTACCCTCCTACCCTCACTACTACCTTCCACACACCACCCCTACCCCCTACCCTCACTACTACCTTCCACACACCACTCCTACCCTCCTACCCTCACTACTACCTTCCACACACCACCCCTACCCCCTACCCTCACTACTACCTTCCACACACCACCCCTACCCCCTACCCTCACTACTACCTTCCACACACCACCCCTACCCCCTACCCTCACTACTACCTTCCACACACCACCCCTACCCCCTACCCTCACTACTACCTTCCACACCCCCTACCCCCTACCCTCACTACTACCTTCCACACCCCCTACCCCTCCTACCCTCACTACTACCTTCCACACACCACCCCTACCCCCACCCTCACTACTACCTTCCACACACCACCCTGCCCTCCTCCTCCCTCACTACTACCTTCCACACACCACCCCTACCCTCCTACCCTCACTACTACCTTCCACACACCACCCCTACTCCTCCTACCCTCACTACTACCTTCCACACACCACCCCTACCCCCTACCCTCACTACTACCTTCCACACACCACCCCTACCCCCACCTCCTCACTACTACCTTCCACACACCACCCCTACCCCCTACCCTCACTACTACCTTCCACACACACCCCCTACCTCCCTACCCTCACTACTACCTTCCACACACCACCCCTACCCCCTACCCTCACTACTACCTTCCACACACCACCCCTACCCCCTACCCTCACTACTACCTTCCACACACCACCCCTACCCTCCTACCCTCACTACTACTACCTTCCACACACCACCCCTACCCTCCTACCCTCACTACTACCTTCCACACACCACCCTACCCTCCTACCCTCACTTCTACCTTCCACACACCACCCCTACCCCCTACCCTCACTACTACCTTCCACACACCCCCTATCCCCTACCCTCACTACTACCTTCCACACACCACCCCTACCCCCTACCCTCCCTACTACCTTCCACACACACCCCCTACCCCCTACCCTCACTACTACCTTCCACACACCACCCCTACCCTCCTACCCTCACTACTACCTTCCACACCCCCCCCCTACCCTCCTACCCTCTCTACCATCTTCCACACAGCACCTCTCGCCCAATTCCTCCATTCCAGAAAGTGCAGCCTGTCTGGTGATGGCTTTGGCAGGTCTGCGTCTCAAGCCTCTCTTTCCTCAGGGTCTATAGAGTAGAGAGAGAGAGAGAGAGAGAGAGAGGTAGAGAGAGAGAGAGAGAGAGAGAGAGAGAGAGAGAGAGAGAGAGAGAGAGAGAGAGAGAGAGAGAGAGAGGTAGAGAGAGAGAGAGAGAGAGAGAGAGAGAGAGAGAGAGAGAGAGAGAGAGAGAGAGGTAGAGAGAGAGAGAGAGAGAGAGAGAGAGAGAGAGAGAGAGAGAGAGAGAAGAGAGGCGGCATTAGAATGACCGACACAGTAACATGACAGTAAGCCGTGTTTAAACAAGTGCATTAGTCTAGATACAGTATCTAGCTCCTCTGAGGGATGGGGTCCTCCCCCAGCGCAGGAAACACACACACACAGTCCACGGGGCCGCCAGGGCCTTGAAAGAGTTCATCCCCAGTAGAGGGCAATTAACTCCAGCAGAAAATATACTCCAGTGAAAAACAGTCCTGCCAGCTGTGCCTTCCCTCAGATAGTTACCTCACAGGCAGAGTGTGTGTGTTTGATACCTTGCAGGCACATCACTTTATGCTAAACACTCCTGCATGGAGCTACGAAGGGTGCTTCCCAAATAAATTATAATTAATTCCTACTTTATACATTCCTTCCCAGGATCAAACAGAAAGAGTTTTGACCGTATTAATTAAAGACAAAAGCTATTTAGGCGCTTTATGTGTTACGTCCCAAATGGTTCACTATTCTCTACGTATCTCCTATGGGCCCTGGTCAACAGTAGTGCACTATGTAAGGAATAGGATGGCATTTTGGACGCAGTCATGATGCAGATATATTTAGTTACCTCCTCAACAACCTTGATTATTATAATTCATTCATTTTGATGTGTTTCTAATTTATAAAAGTTGTATCTAACTGGAAAATAACTTCTGCAAAAGATTTTCAGCAATTCAGCACTTCTGTACTGTATCCCTGGGAGGGGTGTAGATGGTTGTTGGCAGCTGTGTGAGAGAGAGAGAGAGAGAGAGAGAGAGAGGGACAGAGAGAGAGAGAGAGAGAGAGAGAGAGAGAGAGAGAGGACAGAGAGAGAGAGAGAGAGAGACAGAGAGAGAGAGAGAGAGAGATATTCTGGGGTGAGATGAGGTGTTCTTAGAGAGATGCTGGCAGCTGTGTGAGAGGCGATGAGGGGAGATGAGAGTGTTGCAGGTGGAAATCACAGTTGTCATATTAGATCATCCAGAAGCATCTCTGGAGAACTTCTTCCCCGTCCCTCCCTCGCCTAATTGTCTATTTTCTACCTCTGAAGTGTCAAACATAATGCTATCGATAAAAATCCCATTTATACCAACTAGGCGTTCTCTCCTGGCCCAGCCCTGTCTCAGGGTGAGTCCCAAATGGCAGCCTACTCCCTCTATAACCCTGAGTGCCAAATGGCAGCCTACTCCCTCTGTAATCTGTCCTACTCCCTCTATAAACCTGAATCCCAAATGGCAGTCTACTCCCTCTATAAATCTGAGTCCCAAATGGCAAACTTCCAGCGCCGACAAAGATGGCAGCCTCGCTTCACGTTCTCAGGAAAATTTGATTTGATTTGATTTATATCTCTCTCTATATCTCTCTATATATCTCTCTATATCTCTCTCTATATCTCTCTATATATCTCTCTATATCTCTCTATATATCTCTCTATATATCTCTCTATATCTCTCTATATCTCTCTCTCTCTATATCTCTCTATATATCTCTCTATATCTTTCTGTATCTCTCTCTATATCTCTCTATATCTCCCTCTATATCTCTCTATATATCTACCTCTATATCTCTCTCTATATCTCTCTATATCTCTCTCTATATCTCTCTCTATATCTCTCTATATATCTCTCTATATCTCAATCTCTATATCTCTCTCTATATCTCTCTCTATATCTCTCTATATATCTCTCTATATCTTTCTGTATCTCTCTCTATATCTCTCTATATCTCCCTCTATATCTCTCTATATATCTACCTCTATATCTCTCTCTATATCTCTCTATATCTCTCTCTATATCTCTCTCTATATCTCTCTATATATCTCTCTATATCTCAATCTCTATATCTCTCTCTATATCTCTCTCTATATCTCTCTATATATCTCTCTATATCTTTCTGTATCTCTCTCTATATCACTCTATATCTCCCTCTATATCTCTCTCTATATCTCCCTCTATATCTCTCTGTCTATATCTCTCTATATCTCTCTCTATATCTCTCTCTGTCTCTCTCTGTATCTCTCTCTATATGTCTCTCTCTGTCTCACTCTATATCTCTCTCTATATATCTGTATCTGTCTCAATCTATATATATCTCTCTCTCTATCTCTCTCTCTCTCTCTCTCTCTCTCTCTCTCTCTCTCTCTCTCTCTCTCTCTCTCTCTCTCTCTATATATATATATATATCTCTATCTGTCTCTCTCTCCATATATATCTATCTGTATCTCTCTCTATATCTCTCGCTATAACTCTCTCTATATCTCTCTATTTGTCTCTCTCTATATATATTTATTTCTCTATATATCTCTATCTGTCTCTCTCTCTCTCTATATATATATATCTCTCTTTATCTCTCTCTGTATCTCTCTCTATATATCTCTATCTGTCTCTCTCTCTATATATATATCTCTATCTGTCTCTCTATATATATATATATCTCTCTCTTTATCTCTCTCTGTATCTCTCTCTATATATCTCCATCTGTCTCTCTCTCTATATATATATATATATATCTCTATCTGTCTCTCTCTGTATCTCTCTATATCTCTCTCTTTATCTCTCTCTGTATCTCTCTCTATATATCTCTATCTGTCTCACTCTATATATCTCTCTCTATATATCTGTATCTGTCTCAATCTATATATATATCTGTCTCTCTCTATATATATATATATCTCTATCTGTATCTCTCTCTATATATATCTTTCTCTATATCTCTCTCTATATATCTCTCTATATATCTCTATCTATCTCTCTCTCTCTATATATATATATTTAAAATATAAATCTCTATCTGTATCTCTCTATATTTGTATCTCTCTCTATATATCTCTATCTGTTTCTCTCTTTCTATATATATAGATATATATATCTATATATATCTCTGTCTCTCTCTCTATATATATCTCTATCTGTATCTCTCTCTCTATATCTTTCTCTATATCTCTCTCTATATCTCTCTCTATATATCTCTCTATATCTCTCTCTATATCTCTCTCTGTATCTCTATATATCTCCCTCTATATCTCTCTCTGTATCTCTCTATCTGTATCTCTCTCTATATATATATATCTCTATCTGTATCTCTCTCTCTATATCTTTCTCTATATCTCTCTATATCTCTCTCTATATATCTCTATCTCTCTCTGTATCTCTCTATCTGTATCTCTCTCTATATATATATATCTCTATCTGTATCTCTCTCTCTATATCTTTCTCTTTATCTCTCTCTATATCTCTCTCTCTATATCTCTCTCTATATATCTCTCTATATATCGCTCTCTGTCTCTCTCTATATATATCTCTCTATATCTTTCTCTATATCTCTCTCTATGAATATATATCTATCTGTCTCTCTCTATATATATATCTCTATCTGTATCTCGCTCTCTATATCTCTCCCTGTCTCTCTCTCTATATCTCTCTCTATATCGCTCTCTATATATCTCTATCTGTCTCTCTCTCTATATATATCTCTCTATATATATCTCTATCTGTCTCTCTCTCTCTATATATATATCTCTATCTGTCTCTCTCTGTATCTCTCTATATCTCTCTCTTTATCTCTCTCTGTATCTCTCTCTATATATCTCTATCTGTCTCACTCTATATATCTCTCTCTATATATCTGTATCTGTCTCAATCTATATATATATATCTCTCTCTCTATATATATATATATATATATATATATATATATATATATATATCTGTCTCTCTCTATATATATATATCTATCTGTATCTCTCTCTATATCTCTCGCTATAACTCTCTCTATATCTCTCTATTTGTCTCTCTCTATATATATTTATCTCTCTATATATCTCTATCTGTCTCTCTCTATATATATATATCTCTATCTGTATCTCTCTCTATATATATCTTTCTCTATATCTCTCTCTATATCTCTCTCTATATATCTCTCTATATATCTCTATCTATCTCTCTCTCTATATATATATATATATTTAAAATATAAATCTCTATCTGTATCTCTCTATATTTGTATCTCTCTCTATATATCTCTATCTGTTTCTCTCTTTCTATATATATAGATATATATATCTATATATATCTCTGTCTCTCTCTCTATATATATCTCTATCTGTATCTCTCTCTCTATATCTTTCTCTATATCTCTCTCTATATCTCTCTCTATATATCTCTCTATATCTCTCTCTATATCTCTCTCTGTATCTCTATATATCTCCCTCTATATCTCTCTCTGTATCTCTCTATCTGTATCTCTCTCTATATATATATATCTCTATCTGTATCTCTCTCTCTATATCTTTCTCTATATCTCTCTATATCTCTCTCTCTATATCTCTATCTCTCTCTGTATCTCTCTATCTGTATCTCTCTCTATATATATATATCTCTATCTGTATCTCTCTCTATATATCTTTCTCTTTATCTCTCTCTATATCTCTCTCTCTCTATATCTCTCTCTATATATCTCTCTATATATCGCTCTCTGTCTCTCTCTCTATATATATCTCTCTATATCTTTCTCTATATCTCTCTCTATGAATATATATCTATCTGTCTCTCTCTATATATATATCTCTATCTGTATCTCGCTCTCTATATCTCTCCCTGTCTCTCTCTCTATATCTCTCTCTATATCACTCTCTATATATCTCTATCTGTCTCTCTCTCTATATATATCTCTCTATATATATCTCTATCTGTCTCTCTCTCTATATATATATCTATATATATCTCTATCTGTCTCTCTCTATATATGTCTCTATCTGTATCTCTCTCTCTCTATATCTCTCCCTGTCTCTCTCTATATATATATATCTCTCTATATCTCTATCTGTATCTCTCTCTCTATATCTTTCTCTATATCTCTCTATATCTCTCTCTATATATCTCTATCTCTCTCTGTATCTCTCTATCTGTATCTCTCTCTATATATATATATCTCTATCTGTATCTCTCTCTCTATATCTTTCTCTATATCTCTCTCTATATCTCTCTCTCTATATCTCTCTCTATATATCTCTCTATATATCGCTCTCTGTCTCTCTCTATATATATCTCTCTTTCTGTTTCTCTCTCTATATATATCTCTATATCTTTCTCTATATCTCTCTCTATGAATATATATCTATCTGTCTCTCTCTATATATATATCTCTATCTGTATCTCGCTCTCTATATCTCTCCCTGTCTCTCTCTCTATATCTCTCTCTATATCGCTCTCTATATATGTCTATCTGTCTCTCTCTCTATATATATATATCTCTATATATATCTCTATCTGTCTCTCTCTCTATATATATATATATATATATATATCTATCTGTCTCTCTATATATATGTCTCTATCTGTATCTCTCTCTCTATATCTCTCCATGTCTCTCTCTCTATATATATCTCTCTCTATATCTTTCTCTATATCTCTCTCTATATATCTCTCTATATATCTCTATCTGTCTCTCTCTCTCTATTTATATATATATATATATATATATATATATATATATATATATATATCTCTATCTCTCTCTTTATCTCTCTTTCTGTATCTCTCTCTATATATATCTCTCTATCTGTCTCTCTCTCTATATATATCTCTCTCTATATCTTTCTCTTTATCTCTCTCTATATATATCTCTATCTGTCTCTCTCTCTATATCTCTATCTCTCTCTGTATCTCTCTATCTGTATCTCTCTCTATATATATCTCTATCTGTCTCTCTCTATATATATATATATATATCTCTCTATATCTTTCTCTATATCTCTTTCTATAAATATATATCTATCTGTCTCTCTCTATATATATCTCTATATATCTTTCTCTATATCTCTCTCTATAAATATATATCTATCTGTATCTCTCTCTATATCTCTCTCTATAACTCTCTCTATATCTCTCTCTATATCTCTATCCGTCTCTCTCTCTATATATATCTCTCTCTGTATCTCTCTATCTGTATCTCTCTCTCTATATGTATATATCTCTATCTGTATCTCTCTCTATATATATCTCTCTATCTGTCTCTCTCTATATATATATCTCTCTATATCTTTCTCTATATCTCTCTCTATAAATATATATCTATCTGTCTCTCTCTATATATCTCTATCTCTACACTCACAGACGTTCCAAAAAGAATAAAGACATTTCAAATGTCATATTATGTCTATATCCAGTGTTGTAACGATGTGCAAATACTTAAATACAAAAGGGAAAATAAATAAACAATAATATGGGTTGTATTTACAATGGTGTTTGTTCTTCACTAGTTGCCCTTGCGGCAACAGGTCACAAATATTGCTACTGGGATGGCACAGTGTCGTATTTCACCCAGTAGATATTGGTGTTTATCTAAATTATTTGTGGGTCTGTGTAATCTGAGTGAAATATGTGTCTCTAATGTGGTCATACATTTGACAGGAGGTTAGGCAGTGCAGCTCAGTCTCCACCTCATTATGTGGGCAGTGTGCACAGAGCCTGTCTTCTCTGGAGAGCCAGGTTTGCCTAATGGAACACCATTATATCGCACTGTCAGGGCCCAGGTCTGGCAGAATCTGTGCAGAAGATGTAGGTGCTGCTGTAGGCCCTCTCTCTCTCTCTCTCTCTCTCTCTCTCTCTCTCTCTCTCTCTCTCTCTCTCTCTCTCTCTCTCTCTCTCTCTCTCTCTCTCTGTCTCTCTGTCTCTCTCTCTCTCTCTCTCTGTCTCTCTCTCTCTCTCTCTCTGTCTCGGTCTCTGTCTCTGTCTCTCTGTCTCTCTGTCTCTGTCTTTCTCAATCAGTCTCTCTCTCTGTCTATCTCTTTCTCTGCCTATAGCTGAATAGAGGCAGAAGTCATTAATCATTTATTTCGCTAGCGATTGCTTAGCAAAACACACAAGATTTATAGTAACCACTCTGCTGTAGCAGTGAATGGGTATACGTGGGAACACACGCACACACACACACATCAATCAAAAATATTTTACATCAGCAATTGTCACAAAGTGCTTGTACAGAAACCCAGCCTAAAACCCCAAACAGCAAGCAATGCAGGTGTAGAAGCACGGTGGCTAGAAAAACTCCCTAGAAAGACAGGAACCTAGGAAGAAACCTAGAGAGGAACCAGGCTCTGAGGGGTGGCCAGTCCTCCTCTGGCTGTGCCGGGTGGAGATTATAACAGAACATGGACAAGATTTTCAAATGTTCATAGATGACCAGCAGGGTCAGATAATAATAATCACAGTGGTTGTAGAGGAGTAAATGTCAGTGGGCTTTTCATAGCCGATCATTCAGATATCGAGACAGCAGGTGAGAGAGAGAGAGGGGGGGGAGACAGACAGACAGACAGAGTGAGAAACAGAGACAGATTCATAGCTGCAGGCAGAACAGCAGAACCTGGATCACATGCTGTGGGGACAGTGTAAGGAGACGTCAGCGTCTAGAATGACGTGAGTCTGTGTGTGTGCTGTTTATACTAGATAAAGATCATTAAGTAGTTGTTTGCTGCGGTGCCTGACAGGACACATAGCCTGACAGGACACATAGCCTGACAGGACACATATCCTAACAGGATACATAGCCTGACAGGACACTTAGCCTGGCAGGACACATAGCCTGACAGGACACATAGCCTGACAGGACACATAGCCTAACAGGACACATAGCCTGACAGGACACATAGCCTTACAGGACACATAGCCTGACAGGACACATATCCTGACAGGACACATAGCCTGACAGGACACATATCCTGACAGGACACATAGCCTGACAGGACACATAGCCTGACAGGACACATAACCAGACAGGACACATAGCCTAACAGGACACATAGCCTGACAGGACACTTAGCCTAACAGGACACATAGCCTGACAGGACACATAGCCTGACAGGACACATAGCCTGGCAGGACACATAGCCTGACAGGACACTTAGCCTAACAGGACACATAGCCTGACAGGACACATAGCCTGACAGGACACTTAGCCTGGCAGGACACATAGCCTGACAGGACACTTAGCCTGGCAGGACACATAGCCTGACAGGACACTTAGCCTAACAGGACACATAGCCTGACAGGACACATAGCCTGACAGGACACATAGTCTGACAGGACACATAGCCTGACAGGACACATAGTCTGACAGGACACATAGCCTGACAGGACACATATCCTGACAGGACACATAGTCTGACAGGACACATAGCCTGACAGGACACATAGCCTGACAGAACACATAGCCTGACAGGACACATAGCCTGACAGGACACATAGCCTGACAGGACACATAGTCTGACAGGACCCATAGCATAACAGGACACATATCCTGACAGGACACATAGTCTGACAGGACACATGTAACACACTGTAACACACACTGTAACACACTGTAACACACACCGTAACACACCGTAACACACTGTAACACACTGTAACACACACTGTAACACACTGTAACACACTGTAACACACACTGTAACACACACTTTAACACACTGTAACACACTGTAACCCACACTTTAACACACTGTAACACACTGTAACCCACACTGTAACACACACTGTAACACACTGTAACACACTGTAACACACACTGTAACACACCGTAACACACTGTAACACACTGTAACACACACTGTAACACACTGTAACACACTGTAACACACACTGTAACACACTGTAACACACACCGTAACACACCGTAACACACTGTAACACACTGTAACCCACACTGTAACCCACACTATAACACACACTGTAACACACACCGTAACACACTGTAACACACTGTAACACACACTGTAACACACTGTAACACACTGTAACACACTGTAACACACTGTAACACACACTGTAACACACACTGTAACACACTGTAACACACACTGTAACACACACCGTAACACACCGTAACACACTGTAACACACTGTAACCCACACTGTAACCCACACTGTAACACACTGTAACACACACTGTAACACACTGTAACACACACTGTAACACACACCGTAACACACCGTAACACACTGTAACACACTGTAACCCACACTGTAACACACACTGTAACACACTGTAACACACACTGTAACACACTGTAACACACACTGTAACACACACCGTAACACACCGTAACACACTGTAACACACTGTAACCCACACTGTAACACACACTGTAACACACTGTAACACACTGTAACACACACTGTAACACACTGTAACACACACTGTAACACACACCGTAACACACCGTAACACACTGTAACACACTGTAATCCACACTGTAACACATACTGTAACACACTGTAACACACTGTAACCCACACTGTAACACACACTGTAACACACTGTAACACCCACTGTAACACACTGTAACACACACTGTAACACACTGTAACACACACTTTAACACACACTGTAACACACTGTAACACACTGTAACACACACTGTAACACACTGTAACACACTGTAACACACACTGTAACACACTGTAACACACACTTTAACACACTGTAACACACACTGTAACACACTGTAACACACACTGTAACACACTGCAACACACTGTAACACACTGTAACACACTGTAAGACACTGTAATACAGTGTCACTGTAACACACTGTAACACACTAACACACACTGTAACACACTGTAACACACTGTAACACACTGTAACATACACCGTAACACACTGTAACACACACTGTAACACACTGTAACACACTGTAACATACACTGTAACACACTGTAACACACTGTAACACACACCGTAACACACTGTAACAGTTATTGTATCACATGTCAAATGATTGCTTCATGAATGATTACAAGTCCCTTTATTTGACTCAATCAATCAATCAATTAATCAAGTGTTTTACTGTCTCCCATTTAACTCTGGTTTCTCTATGTTCCTCTTCTTCAGACGTGGGTAACTTCCTGACAGGACACATAGCCTGACAGGACACTTAGCCTGGCAGGACACATAGCCTGACAGGACACTTAGCCTGGCAGGACACATAGCCTGACAGGACACTTAGCCTAACAGGACACATAGCCTGACAGGACACATAGCCTGACAGGACACATAGTCTGACAGGACACATAGCCTGACAGGACACATAGTCTGACAGGACACATAGCCTGACAGGACACATATCCTGACAGGACACATAGTCTGACAGGACACATAGCCTGACAGGACACATAGCCTGACAGAACACATAGCCTGACAGGACACATAGCCTGACAGGACACATAGCCTGACAGGACACATAGTCTGACAGGACCCATAGCATAACAGGACACATATCCTGACAGGACACATAGTCTGACAGGACACATGTAACACACTGTAACACACACTGTAACACACTGTAACACACACCGTAACACACCGTAACACACTGTAACACACTGTAACACACACTGTAACACACTGTAACACACTGTAACACACACTGTAACACACACTTTAACACACTGTAACACACTGTAACCCACACTTTAACACACTGTAACACACTGTAACCCACACTGTAACACACACTGTAACACACTGTAACACACTGTAACACACACTGTAACACACCGTAACACACTGTAACACACTGTAACACACACTGTAACACACTGTAACACACTGTAACACACACTGTAACACACTGTAACACACACCGTAACACACCGTAACACACTGTAACACACTGTAACCCACACTGTAACCCACACTATAACACACACTGTAACACACACCGTAACACACTGTAACACACTGTAACACACACTGTAACACACTGTAACACACTGTAACACACTGTAACACACACTGTAACACACACTGTAACACACTGTAACACACACTGTAACACACACCGTAACACACCGTAACACACTGTAACACACTGTAACCCACACTGTAACCCACACTGTAACACACTGTAACACACACTGTAACACACTGTAACACACACTGTAACACACACCGTAACACACCGTAACACACTGTAACACACTGTAACCCACACTGTAACACACACTGTAACACACTGTAACACACACTGTAACACACTGTAACACACACTGTAACACACACTGTAACACACCGTAACACACTGTAACACACTGTAACCCACACTGTAACACACACTGTAACACACTGTAACACACTGTAACACACACTGTAACACACTGTAACACACACTGTAACACACACCGTAACACACCGTAACACACTGTAACACACTGTAACCCACACTGTAACACACACTGTAACACACTGTAACACACTGTAACCCACACTGTAACACACACTGTAACACACTGTAACACCCACTGTAACACACTGTAACACACACTGTAACACACTGTAACACACACTTTAACACACACTGTAACACACTGTAACACACTGTAACACACACTGTAACACACTGTAACACACTGTAACACACACTGTAACACACTGTAACACACACTTTAACACACTGTAACACACACTGTAACACACTGTAACACACACTGTAACACACTGCAACACACTGTAACACACTGTAACACACTGTAAGACACTGTAATACAGTGTCACTGTAACACACTGTAACACACTAACACACACTGTAACACACTGTAACACACTGTAACACACTGTAACATACACCGTAACACACTGTAACACACACTGTAACACACTGTAACACACTGTAACATACACTGTAACACACTGTAACACACTGTAACACACACCGTAACACACTGTAACAGTTATTGTATCACATGTCAAATGATTGCTTCATGAATGATTACAAGTCCCTTTATTTGACTCAATCAATCAATCAATTAATCAAGTGTTTTACTGTCTCCCATTTAACTCTGGTTTCTCTATGTTCCTCTTCTTCAGACGTGGGTAACTTCCTCCACATCGAGGCCAGCCCCAAGACAGAGAGGCAGCGAGCCCGTCTGGTGAGCCCGGCGGTGGGGCCTGAGAGGGGGCCGCTGTGCCTGCTCTTCAACTATCAGCTCCAGGGGCCCGTGAACCAGGGCCAGGGGTCCCTCAGGATCCTCCTCAGAGACAACGACCAGGAGGAGACTCTGCTTTGGGCCCTCGGAGGAGACCAGGGCCCCGTGTGGAAGGAAGGCCGCACCATTCTTCCCCAGTCACCCAAAGAGTACCAGGTACACAGATATTGACCAACCCAACAGAGACTCCCCAACCCAGTGGGCAAAGCTGGTTGAAATGACTATCAGAGAACCAATTCTGGTTGTAAACTGGTTCAAACAGCTTTCCCCACTGACAAGGTACACAGCAAAGCACTCCTCTCCTATCACACTCCTCTCCTCTCTCCGCTCCGCTCCGCTCCTCCCTTCTACTCTCCTCTCCTATCACGCTCCTCTCCGCTCCTCTCCACTCCTCTCCTCTCCGCTCCTCTCCGCTCCTCTCCGCTCCCTCTCCTTTCCTCTCCTTTCCTCTCCTCTCCTCTCACGCTCCTCTCTGCTCCACTCCTCTCCACTCCTCTCCACTCCTCTCCTCTCCTCTCCTCTCCTCTCCACTCCACTCCACTCCTCTCCTCTCACACTCCACTCCTCTCCACTCCTCTCCTCTCCTCTCACGCTCCTCTCTGCTCCTCTCCGCTCCTCTCATACTCCTCTCCGCTCCTCTCCACTCCTCTCCGCTCTTCTCACGCTCCTCTCCTCTCACATCTTCTCCACTCCACTCCTCTCTGCTCCTCTCACGCTCCTCTCCTGTCCTGTCTGCTCCTTTTACGTCCGCTCCACTCCACTCCACTCCTCTCCGCTCCTCTCACTCTCCTCTTCTCTCCGCTCCTCTTTGTCAGGTGGTGATTGAGGGTTACTTTGAGCACGGAAACAGAGGACACATCTGGATAGACAACATTCACATGAGCTCTAGTACAGAGCTGGAACAGTGCACACGTAAGTCCTCCACACCTAACTCTAAACCTTACTGCTCTGTCTGTCTGTCTGTATGGGAGGGTCAGGCTGGCTGAAGCACAGCAAAACACAGTCAGAGAATCAGAAAACCAGAGAACCAAACAGCGAGTAGCAGCAGTGTAAAAAACAAATGGTGGGGTGGTGTCAATGTAAATAGTCCGTTGACCATTTGATTAATTGTTCAGCAGTCTTATAGCTTGGGGGGGTAGAATCTGTTAAGGAGCCTTTTGGTCCTAGATGTGGCGCTCCGGTCTCGCTTGCCGTGCGGTAGCAGAGAGAACAGTCTATGACTTGGGTGACTGGAGTCTATGACAATTTTTAGGGCCTTCCTCTGACACCGCCTGGTATAGAGGTCCTGGATGGCAGGAAGCTTGGCCCCAGTGATGTACTGGGCTGAACGTACTACCCCCTGTAGTGCCTTGCGATCAGAGGCTGGGCAGTTGTCATACCAGGCGATGATGTAACCGGTCAGGATGCTCTCGATGGTGCAGCTGTAGAACTTTTTGAGGATCTGGGGACCCATGCCAAATCTTTTCAGTCTCCTGAGGGGAAATAGGCGTTGTCGTGCCCTCTTCACGACTGTCTTGGTGTGTTTGGACCATGGTAGTTTGTTGGTGATGTGGATACCAAGGAACTTGAAACTCTCGACCCGCTCCAATGGGGACCTGTTTGGCACGTCTTTTCTTGTAGTCCACGATCAGCTCCTTTGTCTTGCTCACATTGAGGGAGAGGTTGTTGTCCTGGCACCACACTGCCAGGTCTCTGACCTCCTCCCTCCAGGCTGTCTCATCGTTGTCGGTGATTAGGCCTATCACCGTTGTGTTGTTAGCAAGCTTAATGATGGTGTTGGAGTCGTTTGGCCACACAGTCGTGGATGAACAGGGAGTACAGGAGGGGACTAAGTACACACCCCTGAGGGGCCCCAGTGTTGAGGATCAGCGTGGCGAATGGGTTGTTGCCTACCCTTACCACCTGGGGCAGCCCGTCAGGAAGTCCAAGGGTCCTTAGCTTATTGATGAGCTTCGAGGGCACTATGGTGTTGAACACTGAGCTGTAGTCAATGAACAGCATTCTCATATAGGTGTTCCTTTTGTCCAGGTGGGAAAGGGCAGTGTGGAGGGCAATAGAGATTGCGTAATCTGTGGATCTGTTGAGGCGGTATGCGAATTGGAATGGGTCTAGGGTGTCTGGGAGGATGCTTTTGTTGTGAGCCATTACCAGCCTTTCAAAGCACTTCATGGCTACCGACGTGAGTGATACGAGGCGGTAATCATTTAGGCGGGTTACCTTCTTTTCCTTGGGCACAGGTACTATGGTGGTCTGCTTGGTATTACAGACTCGGTCAGGGAGAGGTTGAAAATGTCAGTGAAGACACTTGCCAGTTGGTCCGTGCATGCTTTGAGTACACGTCCTGGTAATCCGTCTGGCCCCGTGGCTTTGTGAATGTTGACCTTACCAAGAGCGAGATCACACAGTCGTTCAGAACAGCTGGTGCTCTCAAGCATGCTTCAGTGTTGCTTGCCTCAAAGCATTTAGCTTGTCTGGTAGTCTACCTCTCTCTCTCTCTCTCTCTCTCTCTCTCTCTCTCTCTCTCTCTCTCTCTCTCTCTCTCTCTCTCTCTCTCTCTTTCTCTCTCTCTCTCTTTCCCTCTCCTCTCTTTATCAGAAAATTAAACTACTTAAGGATCATTGGGGCGCTAGCGCCCCATTTCCGACACTACCCAGAGAAATGTAAGGCGCCAAATTCAAAAGTTGAATTATGAAACATTCATCAATATACAAGTGTTGCATAGTCATCAAAAGCTCTGCTTCTTGGCAATATCACAGCGTTGTCAGATTTCAAAAAGGCTTCACGGCGAAATCACAACATTTGATTGTTTGAGGATAGCACCTCACATATTTTATGCATTAGCATAAATGCATAACCAGCGCGGGTCTCACAAAACACATATAAGAGCTACAATTTGATCAACTTCTGCTGAGGGCAATCCGAAGTGTCCAAGCAAGACAATCCATGTTTCTTTTGTTAGAAAAAGTCATTGTTTATATCCATAAATCTCCGTTTGGTTGGCGCGTTATGTTCAGAAAATCCCCCGTCGTCTCGCCCATTGAACAGTGAAGAGAAAGCGTTCAAATTATACCTATCGATTTTGCCCAAACAAATCAAACATCATTTATAATGTATCCTTAGGTATACTTTTATGTATACTAACTATTATATTTCACACGGATAGTATCCTAAACGATAGAAAAGGAAAATACAGAGGAACGCGCTCATGGTCTCGCGCACAAAAAACTCAAGGGACTTCCTCCATCCTCTTACATATTCTTTTTCTGTTTGGCTCTCTTCCATGATAAACGCATGAAACCTTGTCTAAAGACTGTTGACATCTAGTGGAAGCCATAGGTACTGCAATCTGGGTCCTATTTTACAGAGAATCCCATAGACAGGCATTGAAAGCGAGGGCATGTCACATAAATTCAGGACAGAAATTCCTCGGGTTTTCGCCTGCCATGTCATTTCTGTTATACTCACAGACATTATTTTAACAGTTTTAGAACCTTCCGAGTGTTTCCTATCCAAAAGTAATAATTATGTGCATCTCCTAGTTTCTGGGCCTGAGTGGCAGGCATTTTACTTTTCGGGACGCCAGACTCTCCAAACTTTGGTATACTGCCCAGGTGCCTGGAGAGGTTAAAACCTTGAAGTAGATGTCCGCGTGTCCACGCAAAATACAAAAATACCCATAAAAAAATTGCCAGTTTAAGCTAGAGATATCTGGGGAGGGGGTTGCATTTCATGCATCTCGTTGCATCCGTCATGTCGCTCTTCTGCGGTGAAAGATGGAAAGATGAGACTCTCACGAACACGTTGGTTGTTTTGCTCTAAGCCCACAGGCCTCACATGACTCATATGAAGGTCCCCGGTACCAGCTGAAATAAATGTATGGAAGTGAAGTATATATGGAGACTTTTTACTGCATAAAATACGAATATAAATATAAAAAAATACATGTAAAAGATATGTTTCCTGATCATTCTTACAAACACTTCAGAACAAACTTCCTTTACATTTTTAGGTTTTTATTTCATGGATGTTTCTGACCTTTTCTTGTGGCAGCAGGGTCACACATTTTTCTGATAGGACTGAACACTGGGCTATTTCGCGTAATTAGATACAGGAGTTTTTTCTAAATTCGATTTTTTTTTCCAATTCTTTGTGGATCTGTGTAATTTAAGGGAAAATATGTGTCTCTTATATGGTCGTACATTTTGCAGGAAGTTAGAAAAGTGCAGCTCAGTTCCCACCTCATTTTGTGGGAAGTTGCAACGTATATCCTGTCTTCTGTTTGCCACTCTCAATAGTAAGGCTATGCTCACTGAGTCTGTACACAGTCAAGGTTTTTTTGTGATTTTGGGTCAGTCAGTTATTCTGCCACTGTGTACTCTCTGTTTAGGGACAGATAGCATTCCAGTTTGATCTGTTTTTTTTTGCTTGATTCTTTCCAGTGCGTCAAATAATTCTATTTTTTGTTTTCTCATGATTTGGTTGGGTCTAATTGTGTTGCTGTCCTGGGGCTCTGTGGGGTCTGTTTGTGTGTGTGTTTGAGCCCCAGGACCAGCTGGCTGAGGAGACTCTTCTCCAGGTTCATCTCTTTGCAGGGCTTTGTGATGGAAGGGTTGGACATCGCTTTCCTTTAGGTGGTTGGTGGAATTTAACAGCTCTTTTCTGGATTTATATAGTTCCGCTCTGCATTATTTGGGGTTGTGCGTTGTATTCTGAGGATACTTGAGTGTTTGTGGCATTTTGTGAATTATTGGTTGGTGAGCGGATCCCAGACCTCATAGCCGTAGAGGGTAATGTAACTGATTGAAGTATTTTTTTGTCCGATCCTGATTGGGATGTTGAGTTTTATGTTCATTTTGATGGCGTAGAAGGCACTTCTTCCTTGTCTCTTAGATGGTTCACGGCCTTGTGGAAGTTACCTGTAGCGCTGATGTTTAGGCCGAGGTAGGTGTAATTCTTTGTGTGATCTAGGGCAACGGTGTCGAGATGGAATTTGTATTTGTGGTCATGGCAACTGGACCTTTTTTGGAACACCATTATTTTCTGTCTTACTGAGATTTACTGCCAGGGCCCAGGTCTGTATCTTACTGTCAGGGCCCAGGTCTGTATCTTACTGTCAGGGCCCAGGTCTGTATCTTACTGCCAGGGCCCAGGTCTGTATCTTACTGCCAGGGCCCAGGTCTGTATCTTACTGTCAGGGCCCAGGTCTGTATCTTACTGCCAGGAACCCAGGTCTGTATCTTACTGTCAGGGCCCAGGTCTGTATCTTACTGTCAGGGCCCAGGTCTGTATCTTACTGTCAGGGCCCAGGTCTGTATCTTACTGCCAGGGCCCAGGTCTGTATCTTACTGCCAGGGCCCAGGTCTGTATCTTACTGTCAGGGCCCAGGTCTGTATCTTACTGCCAGGAACCCAGGTCTGTATCTTACTGTCAGGGCCCAGGTCTGTATCTTACTGTCAGGGCCCAGGTCTGTATCTTACTGCCAGGGCCCAGGTCTGTATCTTACTGTCAGTGCCCAGGTCTGTATCTTACTGCCAGGGCCCAGGTCTGTATCTTACTGTCAGGGCCCAGGTCTGTATCTTACTGTCAGGGCCCAGGTCTGTATCTTACTGCCAGGGCCCAGGTCTGTATCTTACTGTCAGGGCCCAGGTCTGTATCTTACTGTCAGGGCCCAGGTCTGTATCTTACTGCCAGGGCCCAGGTCTGTATCTTACTGCCAGGGCCCAGGTCTGTATCTTACTGTCAGGGCCCAGGTCTGTATCTTACTGTCAGGGCCCAGGTCTGTATCTTACTGTTAGGGCCCAGGTCTGTATCTTACTATCAGGGCCCAGGTCTGTATCTTACTGTCAGGGCCCAGGTTTGGCAGAATCTGTGCAGAAGATCTAGGTGCTGCTGTAGGCCCTCCTTGGTTGGGGACAGAAGCACCAGATCATCAGCAAATAGTAGACATTTGACGTCTGATTCTAGTAGGGTGAGGCTGGCTGATCCAGGTGTGAGGTGTTGG
This sequence comes from Brachymystax lenok tsinlingensis, assembly GCA_030435695.1. Taxonomy (NCBI): domain Eukaryota; kingdom Metazoa; phylum Chordata; class Actinopteri; order Salmoniformes; family Salmonidae; genus Brachymystax; species Brachymystax lenok. The sequence goes on along the minus strand of CM059781.1, from coordinate 1,937,024 downwards.
GCCCTCTCTCTGTTCCTCAATGTCTGTATTTCTGATTTATTTTGTGAAGTTTTGGGTTCCTGCTCTTTAGGCCAAATGCAGATGACCTCAGACCTTGTATATTCCAGCATGAGATAGTGAAGGATTCGTGTTCCATAGTGTCTAGTGTTGTTTTCCTGTGTTTTAGGCTTGGACCATTACAAGAGGTGTGAGCAGAGCATGTCTCGCTGGTCTGGGAGGGGTCTCGCTGGTCTGGGAGGGGGTCTCGCTGGTCTGGGAGGGGCTCTTCCTGGTCTGGGAGGGGGTCTCGCTGGTCTGGGAGGGGCTCTTCCTGGTCTGGGAGGGGGTCTCGCTGGTCTGGGAGGGGCTCTTCCTGGTCTGGGAGGGGGTCTCGCTGGTCTGGGAGGGGTCTCCTGGTCTGGGACGGGCTCTTCCTGGTCTGGGAGGGGTCTCGCTGGTCTGGGAGGGGCTCTTCCTGGTCTGGGAGGGTCTCTCTGGTCTGGGAGGGTCTCTCTGGTCTGGGAGGGGTCTCTCTGGTCTGGGAGGGGTCTCTCTGGTCTGGGAGGGGTCTCTCTGGTCTGGGAGGGGGTCTCACTGGTCTGGGAGGGGCTCTTCCTGGTCTGGGAGGGGCTCTTCCTGGTCTGGGAGGGAGTCTCCCTGGTCTGGGAGGGGGTCTCTCTGGTCTGGGAGGGTGTCTCCCTGGTCTGGGAGGGGGGTCTCCCTGGTCTATTGTTCCTGTGTGAGGTGCTTGGGCTCTCTCTCACGATCTCTCTCCCTTTCTCTCACACTCTCTGTCAAGTTCACACCGGAGAAAAGAAGGAGGAGAAATCTACTAGAAAGTAGGCCACACAACGCCCCTGGGCTTGGATTCTAATCTATGTTTCAATACATCCTTCTCCCTCTCCTCCTTCTCTCCTCCCTCTCCTCCTTCTCTCCTCCCTCTCCTCCTTCTCTCCTCCTTCTCTTCTCCCTCTTCTCCTCCTCTCCTCCCTTTCTCCTACTTCGTTCCTCCTTCTCTCCTCCTTCTCTTCTCCTCTTCTCCTCCCTCTCCTCCTTCTCTTCTCTCTCTCCTTCTCTTCTCCCTCTTCTCCCTCTTCTCCCTCTCCTCCTTTTCTTCCTCCTCTTCTCCAACTCTTCTCCCTCTCCTCCATCTCTCCTCCCTCTACTTCTCTCCTCCTTCTCTTCCTCCTCTTCTCTCTCTCCTCCTTCTCTCCTCCTTCTTCTCCCTCTCTCCTCCATCTACTTCTCTCCTCCTTCTCTCCTCCCTCTCCTCCATCTCTTTTCCTTCTCTTCTCCCTCTCCTCTTTTTTTTGGTAAACAGAGAGGAGACTGCCGTCAGAAGGAATTACTAGACAGACTCACTCCCTGCCAGATGCAGTACAGGAGTGATAATTATTCACACGGACACACACATATTAAACACACACACACACACACACAACATCAGGCAACCCAGTCAGTCAGCCAGTCAGCCAGCCAGTCAGCCAGCCAGCCAGCCAGCCAGTCAGACAGCCAGCCAGTCAGACAGCCAGCCAGTCAGTCAGTCAGTCAGCCAGCCAAGAGAACCCTCCTGTCTATGCTGGTTCCAATCGTTCTAAATAAGCCTTGTGTGTTCCCTCAGCCCCCCTCATCTTCCCTCCTTGTCCTTCTCCCTACTCCCCTCAGCAGCCTATGAACAGCTGTACATCACAGCTCTCCTCTTTCTCCATTGGCTCCTCGACGTCTCACAGCCAAAACCTCTTGGGGCAGTCATCTTCCCCTCTCCTCTCAGTCTCATCTTCCCCTCTCCTCTCAGTCTCACATTCCTCTCTCCTCTCAGTCTCACCTTCCTCTCTCCTCTCAGTCTCACCTTCCTCTCTCCTCTCAGTCTCACCTTCCCCTCTCCTCTCAGTCTCACCTTCCCCTCTCCTCTCAGTCTCACCTTCCCCTCTCCTCTCAGTCTCACCTTCCTCTCTCCTCTCAGTCTCACCTTCCCCTCTCCTCTCAGTCTCACCTTCTCCTCTCAGTCTCACCTTCCCCTCTCCTCTCAGTCTCACCTTCCTCTCTCCTCTCAGTCTCACCTTCCTCTCTCCTCTCAGTCTCACCTTCCCCTCTCCTCTCAGTCTCACCTTCCCTCTCCTCTCAGTCTCACCTTCCTCTCTCCTCTCAGTCTCACCTTCCCCTCTCAGTCTCACCTTCCTCTCTCCTCTCAGTCTCACCTTCCTCTCTCCTCTCAGTCTCACCTTCCTCTCTCCTCTCAGTCTCACCTTCCTCTCTCCTCTCAGTCTCACCTTCCTCTCTCCTCTCAGTCTCACCTTCCCCTCTCCTCTCAGTCTCACCTTCCCCTCTCCTCTCAGTCTCACCTTCCCCTCTCCTCTCAGTCTCACCTTCCTCTCTCCTCTCAGTCTCACCTTCCCCTCTCAGTCTCACCTTCCTCTCTCCTCTCAGTCTCACCTTCCCCTCTCCTCTCAGTCTCTTAACGACTCTTGGAGCCATAAGTTCACCCTTATAACACTCCCTAAAACATGGCAGACACACTGAGGAAGAACGCCTGTCTGTCTTCTCCTTACCTGATTCCCACTGGGGCCAGTAATTGTTGATGAGAATCATTCATTGCATGCATACTATCATCTGTCCATTTTCTTATCTTTAATTGCTAGATTAATAAAAATCTTTTCCTTCTTTTGTCTCGTCCAGAACCCTTTTCTGCATTCCCTCCAGACATGACTGGTGAGTTGGCCTCGTCTTTGACTACTTCCTGTTTCCTGTGCGAACATTTGTCTACTTCCCGTCTGAATGTTTGTTGCTTTGTGCTAGTGTCTCCACCCAGCTTGCAGTAGACTCTGGTCCATGGACATTTAACTGATTCTATTACCAGTTTTCTTTTGACGTGGTTCTATTTGCTGTGAAACTACACTGAGTCTACAAAACATTAAGAACACCTTCCAAATATTGCGTTGCACTTGCTTTGTCCTCAGAACAGCCTCAATTCGTCAGGGCAGTGGACTCTACAAGGTGTCGAAAGCGTTCCACAGGGATGCTGGCCCAATGTTGACTCCAATGCTTCCCACAGTTGTGTCAAGTTTGGCTGGATGTCCTTTGGGCGGTGGACCATTCTTGATACACACAGGAAACTGTTGAGTGTGAAAAACCCAGCAGAGTTGCAGTTCTTGACACAAACCGGTGTGCCTGGCACCTACTACCGTACCCCGTTTCAAATTCACTGAAATCTTTTGTCTTGCCCGTTCACCCTCTGACTGGCACACGCACACAATCCATGCCTCAGTTGTCTCAAGGCTTAAAAAAAAAATTATCCTTATTTTACCTGCCTCTTCTGGTTCGAGGAATTGTTGGAATCGAGTTCTACTGGTATTAGGAAGCTACTGTACCGACATGTTGCATCCCAGCACTAGGATCACAGCATGTGCCCCCCTGCGTGCGTGTCTGAGGTCAGCCAATGCGTTCTGTATAAAAAGGGTGTGCACAGAACGAACGCAGAAACACCTCGCGATACTTGTCATGATCGATGTCGTCTCCCGTCCTTCAGCACAACATAGAGGGGACGGTGTCATTGAGTACACGCACAATAATACGATTATGGCGGATATTTAGATTCATGGAAATCGTTTGATTTAAACGTTTTAATCTATGCTTTGCAAGGATACGGTTTTCTTCCCCCCTAGTAATCCTGTTTACACGGACACATCTGGAATCAGGATACCTGATGGGACTTTGATAAAAATGCAGAAAATTGACAAAACAAAAAACAAACGTAACCATGTTATTTTTTGGGGGGAAAGCAGTTTTTTGATTCTGAGTTTGGACATAAAACAGTTTGTTTGTGAAAACTATATTTCTAAGATATACTTTAACTTTTTTTTTCTCCTCCAAACTGAGGTATCCGTCACCGTTCAGCGATCTGTCGGAAGTCAAAAAGTCATGTATGCCTTAAATATCTCTCTCTCATCCATCTGTTGAATTAAATGAGGAGAATAACAGCAGCCCATTGGCCATGTGACATCGTCCCTCACCGCCGTCACTGCGTCTGAATTCAGCGCCCTACATGGAGTCTCCCTCCTCTCTTTCAGACGGTTTAACTCCACGTGAATGAAATGCGGAGCTGATCCCAGTCTGAGCCTTAATCCTCCTAAATGGCACCCTATTCCCCATAGGGCTCTGGTCTACAGTAGTGCACTATATAGGGAATAGGGGCTCTGGTCTACAGTAGTGCACTATATAGGGAATAGGGCCCTGGTCTATAGTAGTGCACTATATAGGGAATAGGGCTCTGGTCTATAGTAGTGCACTATATAGGGAATAGGGCTCTGGTCTATAGTAGTGCACTATATAGGGAATAGGGCTCTGGTCTATAGTAGTGCACTATATAGGGAATAGGGCTCTGGTCTATAGTAGTACCACTATATAGGGAATAGGGCTCTGGTCTATAGTAGTGGACTATATAGGGAATAGGGCTCTGGTCTATAGTAGTGCACTATATAGGGAATAGGGCCCTGGTCTATAGTAGTGCACTATATAGGGAATAGGGCTCTGGTCTATAGTAGTGCACTATATAGGGAATAGGGCTCTAGTCTATAGTAGTGCACTATATAGGGAATAGGGCTCTGGTCTATAGTCGTGGACTATATAGGGAATAGGGCTCTGGTCTATAGTAGTGCACTATATAGGGAATAGGGCTCTGGTCTATAGTAGTGCACTATATAGGGAATAGGGCCCTGGTCTATAGTAGTGCACTATATAGGGAATAGGGCTCTGGTCTATAGTAGTGCACTATATAGGGAATAGGGCCCTGGTCTATAGTAGTGCACTATATAGGGAATAGGACTCTGGTCTATAGTAGTGCACTATATAGGGAATAGGGCTCTGGTCTATAGTAGTGCACTATATAGGGAATAGGGCTCTGGTCTATAGTAGTGCACTATATAGGGAATAGGGCTCTGGTCTATAGTAGTGCACTATATAGGGAATAGGGGCTCTGGTCTATAGTAGTGCACTATATAGGGAATAGGGCTCTGGTCTATAGTAGTGGACTATATAGGGAAAAGGTTGCCATTTGGAACGCATACTCTGTGTTACTCTGTGGAGGATGAGTTTGAGATGGTCGCTTTGACTTGTGTGTTTGGCTGTCGGGGTGTTGGGGTAGTTTCCATGGAGATGTTTGGCTTGAGGCAGAAAAGACTGGCAGACAATCATACATGCAAGAAAACCAGAGAATCTGAAAGTGTCAACTCAGAATTTGCTCCCAGAGCTAACTATCCCCTGCTCTCTAACTATCCCCCTGCTCTCTCCCAGAGCTAAGTATCCCCTGCTCTCTCCCAGAGCTAACTATCCCCCTGCTCTCTAACTATACCCTGCTCTCTCCCAGAGCTAACTATCCCCTGCTCTCTCCCAGAGCTAACTATCCCCCTGCTCTCTAACTATCCCCTGCTCTCTCCCAGAGCTAACTATCCCCCTGCTCTCTAACTATCCCCTGCTCTCTCCCAGAGCTAACTATCCCCTGCTCTCTCCCAGAGCTAACTATCCCCTGCTCTCTCCCAGAGCTAACTATCCCCTGCTCTCTCCCAGAGCTAACTATCCCCTGCTCTCTCCCAGAGCTAACTATCCCCTGCTCTCTAACTATCCCTGCTCTCTCCCAGAGCTAACAATCCCCTGCTCTCTCCCAGAGCTAACTATCCCCTGCTCTCTAACTATCCCTGCTCTCTCCCAGAGCTAACTATCCCCCTGCTCTCTAACTATCCCCTGCTCTCTCCCAGAGCTAACTATCCCCTGCTCTCTCCCAGAGCTAACTATCCCCTGCTCTCTCCCAGAGCTAACTATCCCCCTGCTCTCTCCCAGAGCTAACTATCCCCTGCTCTCTCCCAGAGCTAACTATCCCCTGCTCTCTAACTATCCCCTGCTCTCTCCCAGAGCTAACTATCCCCTGCTCTCTCCCAGAGCTAACTATCCCCCTGCTCTCTAACTATCCCCTGCTCTCTCCCAGAGCTAACTATCCCCTGCTCTCTCCCAGAGCTAACTATCCCCCTGCTCTCTAACTATCCCCTGCTCTCTCCCAGAGCTAACTATCCCCCTGCTCTCTAACTATCCCCTGCTCTCTCCCAGAGCTAACTATCCCCTGCTCTCTCCCAGAGCTAACTATCCCCCTGCTCTCTCCCAGAGCTAACTATCCCCTGCTCTCTCCCAGAGCTAACTATCCCTGCTCTCTCCCAGAGCTAACTATCCCCTGCTCTCTCCCAGAGCTAACTATCCCTGCTCTCTCCCAGAGCTAACTATCCCTGCTCTCTCCCAGAGCTAACTATCCCCTGCTCTCTCCCAGAGCTAACTATCCCCTGCTCTCTCCCAGAGCTAACTATCCCCCTGCTCTCTCCCAGAGCTAACTATCCCTGCTCTCTCCCAGAGCTAACTATCCCCTGCTCTCTCCCAGAGCTAACTATCCCTGCTCTCTCCCAGAGCTAACTATCCCCTGCTCTCTCCCAGAGCTAACTATCCCCTGCTCTCTAACTATCCCCTGCTCTCTCCCAGAGCTAACTATCCCTGCTCTCTCCCAGAGCTAACTATCCCCTGCTCTCTCCCAGAGCTAACTATCCCCTGCTCTCTAACTATCCCCTGCTCTCTAACTATCCCCTGCTCTCTCCCAGAGCTAACTATCCCCCTGCTCTCTCCCAGAGCTAACTATCCCCTGCTCTCTCCCAGAGCTAACTTTCCCCTGCTCTCTCCCAGAGCTAACTATCCCCTGCTCTCTAACTATCCCCTGCTCTCTAACTATCCCCTGCTCTCTCCCAGAGCTAACTATCCCCCTGCTCTCTCCCAGAGCTAACTATCCCCTGCTCTCTCCCAGAGCTAACTATCCCCTGCTCTCTCCCAGAGCTAACTATCCCCTGCTCTCTAACTATCCCCTGCTCTCTCCCAGAGCTAATTATCCCCTTGCTCTCTCCCAGAGCTAACTATCCCCTGCTCTCTCCCAGAGCTAACTATCCCCTGCTCTCTAACTATCCCCTGCTCTCTAACTATCACCTGCTCTCTCCCAGTGCTAACTATCCCCCTGCTCTCTCCCAGAGCTAACTATCCCCTGCTCTCTCCCAGAGCTAACTATCCCCTGCTCTCTCCCAGAGCTAACTATCCCCTGCTCTCTAACTATTCCCTGCTCTCTCCCAGAGCTAACTATCCCCCTGCTCTCTCCCAGAGCTAACTATCCCCTGCTCTCTAACTATCCCCTGCTCTCTCCCAGAGCTAACTATCCCCTGCTCTCTCCCAGAGCTAACTATCCCCTGCTCTCTCCCAGAGCTAACTATCCCCCTGCTCTCTCCCAGAGCTAACTATCCCCTGCTCTCTCCCAGAGCTAACTATCCCCTGCTCTCTCCCAGAGCTAACTATCCCCTGCTCTCTAACTATCCCCTGCTCTCTCCCAGAGCTAACTATCCCCTGCTCTCTCCCAGAGCTAACTATCCCCTGCTCTCTAACTATCCCCTGCTCTCTCCCAGAGCTAACTATCCCCTGCTCTCTCCCAAAGCTAACTATCTTCTGCTCTCTCCCAGAGCTAACTATCCCCTGCTCTCTCCCAGAGCTAACTATCCCTGCTCTCTCCCAGAGCTAACTATCCCCTGCTCTCTCCCAGAGCTAACTATCCCTGCTCTCTCCCAGAGCTAACTATCCCCTGCTCTCTCCCAGAGCTAACTATCCCCTGCTCTCTCCCAGAGCTAACTATCCCACTGCTCTCTCCCAGAGCTAACTATCCCCTGCTCTCTAACTATCCCCTGCTCTCTCCCAGAGCTAACTATCCCCTGCTCTCTCCCAGAGCTAACTATCCCTGCTCTCTAACTATCCCTGCTCTCTCCCAGAGCTAACTATCCCCCTGCTCTCTCCCAGAGCTAACTATCACCTGCTCTCTAACTATCCCCTGCTCTCTCCCAGAGCTAACTATCCCCTGCTCTCTAACTATCCCCTGCTCTCTAACTATCCCCTGCTCTCTCCCAGAGCTAACTATCCCCTGCTCTCTCCCAGAGCTAACTATCCCCTGCTCTCTCCCAGAGCTAACTATCCCCTGCTCTCTAACTATCCCCTGCTCTCTAACTATCCCCTGCTCTCTCCCAGAGCTAACTATCCCCTGATCTCTCCCAGAGCTAACTATCTTCTGCTCTCTCCCAGAGCTAACTATCCCCTGCTCTCTCCCAGAGCTAACTATCCCCTGCTCTCTCCCAGAGCTAACTATCTCCTGCTCTCTCCCAGAGCTAACTATCCCCTTCTCTCTCCCAGAGCTAACTATCCCCTGCTCTCTCCCAGAGCTAACTATCCCCTGCTCTCTCCCAGAGCTAACTATCCCTGCTCTCTCCCAGAGCTAACTATCCCCTGCTCTCTCCCAGAGCTAACTATCCCTGCTCTCTCCCAGAGCTAACTCATCCCCTGCTCTCTCCCAGAGCTAACTATCCCTGCTCTCTAACTATCCCACTGCTCTCTCCCAGAGCTAACTATCCCCTGCTCTCTCCCAGAGCTAACTATCTTCTGCTCTCTCCCAGAGCTAACTATCCCATGCTCTCTCCCAGAGCTAACTATCCCCTGCTCTCTCCCAGAGCTAACTATCCCCTGCTCTCTCCCAGAGCTAACTATCCCCTGCTCTCTCCCAGAGCTAACTATCCCCTGCTCTCTCCCAGAGCTAACTATCCCCTGCTCTCTAACTATCCCCTGCTCTCTCCCAGAGCTAACTATCCCCTGCTCTCTCCCAGAGCTAACTATCCCCTGCTCTCTAACTATCCCCTGCTCTCTCCCAGAGCTAACTATCCCCCTGCTCTCTCCCAGAGCTAACTATCCCCTGCTCTCTCCCAGAGCTAACTATCCCCTGCTCTCTAACTATCCCCTGCTCTCTAACTATCCCTGCTCTCTCCCAGAGCTAACTATCCCTCTGCTCTCTAACTCCCTCCTGCTCTCTCCCAGAGCTAACTATCCCCTGCTCTCTCCCAGAGCTAACTATCCCCTGCTCTCTCCCAGAGCTAACTATCCCCTGCTCTCTCCCAGAGCTAACTATCCCTGCTCTCTCCCAGAGCTAACTATCCCTGCTCTCTCCCAGAGCTAACTATCCCCTGCTCTCTCCCAGAGCTAACTATCCCCTGCTCTCTCCCAGAGCTAACTATCCCCTGCTCTCTCCCAGAGCTAACTATCCCCTGCTCTCTCCCAGAGCTAACTATCCCCTGCTCTCTCCCAGAGCTAACTATCCCCTGCTCTCTCCCAGAGCTAACTATCCCCTGCTCTCTCCCAGAGCTAACTATCCCCTGCTCTCTAACTATCCCCTGCTCTCTCCCAGAGCTAACTATCCCCTGCTCTCTCCCAGAGCTAACTATCCCCTGCTTTCTCCCAGAGCTAACTATCCCCTGCTCTCTCCCAGAGCTAACTTTCCCCTGCTCTCTCCCAGAGCTAACTATCCCCTGCTCTCTAACTATCCCCTGCTCTCTCCCAGAGCTAACTATCCCCTGCTCTCTCCCAGAGCTAACTATCCCCTGCTCTCTAACTATCCCCTGCTCTCTCCCAGAGCTAACTATCCCCTGCTCTCTCCCAGAGCTAACTATCCTCTGCTCTCTCCCAGAGCTAACTATCCCCTGCTCTCTCCCAGAGCTAACTATCCCCTGCTCTCTCCCAGAGCTAACTATCCTCTGCTCTCTCCCAGAGCTAACTATCCCCTGCTCTCTCCCAGAGCTAACTATCCCCTGCTCTCTCCCAGAGCTAACTATCCTCTGCTCTCTCCCAGAGCTAACTATCCCCTGCTCTCTCCCAGAGCTAACTATCCCCTGCTCTCTCCCAGAGCTAACTATCCCCTGCTCTCTCCCAGAGCTAACTATCCCCTGCTCTCTCCCAGAGCTAACTATCCCCTGCTCTCTCTTCTCTCTTTCATTCAAACAGCAGAGCTGAGAAGAGGTCTTAATGGTCCTAGAAAAATTGCTTTCTAAGATGCACTCTGGTCTACTACAATAAAACCTGCAAACCTCTGGTCTATGATAACACCTGTAAAGCTCTGGTCTTTGATAACACCTGTAAAGCTCTGGTCTACGATAACACAAAGCTCTGTTCTATGATAACACCTGTAAAGCTCTGGTCTACGATAACACAAAGCTCTGTTCTATGATACACCTGTAAAGCTCTGGTCTATGATAACACCTGTAAAGCTCTGGTCTTTGATAACACCTGTAAAGCTCTGGTCTACGATAACACCTGTAAAGCTCTGGTCTTTGATAACACCTGTAAAGCTCTGGTCTACGATAACACCTGTAAAGCTCTGGTCTACGATAACACCTGTAAAGCTCTGGTCTACGATAACACCTGTAAAGCTCTGGTCTACGATAACACCTGTAAAGCTCTGGTCTACGATAACACCTGTAAAGCTCTGGTCTACGATAACACCTTTAAAGCTCTGGTCTACGATAACACCTGTAAAGCTCTGGTCTACGATAACACCTGTAAAGCTCTGGTCTACGATAACACCTGTAAAGCTCTGGTCTACGATAACACCTGTTTCAAGTTTGCAGCAAGGCAAGGGAGGTTTTTTCTCTCTCTTCTGCCGAGTGAATTCATGTGGCAGTCCACATGGCAGGTTTTACACCGAGCTTACAAACTATTTAACATGTAAATTAGCCTTTAATGGATGCTGTATAATGTCTGGATGAACTCTGCTTCACAGTCAGATTTTACTGGGGGGGAAAAAACCTGCTTGCCGCTCCCTACAAAGAATGATTGATAGTCTCCAAAAATTACAGCAGCATAAAACTGACTTTGCTATATCCATATACCAATCAAGATCCAACCAGCAGCATGAACCTCTGCCAGTCTTTCTGTAGCATATGTCTGTTTGCTAAATCGATTAAAAAC